>NW_012193183.1:216615-236826 GCF_000504015.1 Erythranthe guttata
CCAAACAATAGCAAAAACACTAAATACAAAAGATACAGTGGAGTGTATAAATAACACTCAACGTTTACGTTCACGTGGATTTTTTTAGGGATTAATTTATATTTTTGTTTTAATTGGTGGATTTAGTATCCTATAGGTACAAATTGATAATTAGGTGTCCATGAACCAAAAATGATCAAAGAGTAAGAAAAGAGTTGGAATTAGGAAAATAAAATCAAATTAGAAGAGAGGATCCCTCAACATCTTCGGTAGTGTCCACGAAGTCGAGCATAACTTTCTCATCCGAACTCCAAATCAACTGGTTCCAGCGGCATTAGAAAGCTATTTTAGCTGGCTACAATTCCTGTCTCATGTCAAATTTCCAAATTCGGGCTCGAGCATGGTCAAAATTGGATTCCAAAAGCGATCATGAAAATACATGCTACAGTTCGAGGACACAAATGCGCATAAAAAAACGTGCACAAAAACACTCGCTACAAAAGATACGCACATAAGTAAAAGTACAAAAGCATGCACAAAAGTACTCACGCAAAAGTGCATTCGCAAAAAGGATCATGAAAACACAAATTACAATCCTAGGACATTAATACAAATCCACAAACATGCACAAACTCACTCGCTCAAATGGACATGCATAAACGTACATGTAAAAAAACATGCGCAAAAGTGCATTCGCAACAACGTTCTTAAAAACACGAAATACAACACTAGGACTTTAATACGCATAACCAAACAATAGCAAAAACACTAAATACAAAAGATACAGTGGAGTGTAGAAATAACACTCAACGTTTACGTTCACGTGGATTTTTTTATGGATTAATTTATATTTTTGTTTTAATTGGTGGATTAAGTATCCTATAGGTACAAATTGATAATTAGGTGTCCATGAAACAAAAATGATCAAAGAGCAAGAAAAGAGTTGCAATTAGGAAAATAAATCAAATTAGAAGAGAGGATCCCTCAACATCTTCGGTAGTGTCCACGAAGTCGAGCATAACTTTGTCATCCGGACTCCAAATCAACTGGTTCCGGCGGCATTAGAAAGCTATTTTAGCTGGCTACAATTCCTGTCTAAGGTCAAATTTCCAAATTCGGACTCGAACAAGGTCAAAATTGGATTCCAAAAGCGATCATGAAAATACGCGCTACAGTTCGAGGAAACGAATGCGCATCAAGAAACGTGCACAAAAGCACTCGCTACCAAATATACGCACATAAGTAAATGTACCAAAGCATGCACAAAAGTACTCACGCAAAAGTGCATTCGCAAAAAGGATCATGAAAACACCTACTACAATCCTATGATATTAATACAAATCAACAAACATGCAAGAACACACTCGCTCAAATGGACATGCACAAACGTACATGTAAAAAAACATGCGCAAAAGTGCATTCGCAACAACGTTCTTAAAAACACGAAATACAACACTAGGACTTTAATACGCATAACCAAACAATAGCAAAAACACTAAATACAAAAGATACAGTGGAGTGTAGAAATAACACTCAACGTTTACGTTCACGTGGATTTTTTTATGGATTAATTTATATTTTTGTTTTAATTGGTGGATTTAGGATCCTATAGGTACAAATTGATAATTAGGTGTCTATGAAGCAAAAATGATCAAAGAGTAAGAAAAGAGTTGCAATTAGGAAAATAAAATCAAATTAGAAGAGAGGATCCCTCAACATCTTCGGTAGTGTCCACGAAGTCGAGCATAACTTTCTCATCCGAACTCCAAATCAACTGGTTCCAGCGGCATTAGAAAGCTATTTTAGCTGGCTACAATTCCTGTCTCATGTCAAATTTCCAAATTCGGGCTCGAGCATGGTCAAAATTGGATTCCAAAAGCGATCATGAAAATACATGCTACAGTTCGAGGACACAAATGCGAATCAAAAAACGTGCACAAAAACACTCGCTACAAAAGATACGCACATAAGTAAAAGTACAAAAGCATGCACAAAAGTACTCACGCAAAAGTGCATTCGCAAAAAGGATCATGAAAACACCAACTACAATCCTAGGACATTAATACAAATCAACAAACATGCAAGAACACACTCGCTCAAATGGACATGCACAAACGTACATGTGAAAAAACATGCGCAAAAGTGCATTCGCAACAACGTTCTTAAAAACACGAAATACAACACTAGGACTTTAATATGCATAACCAAACAATAGCAAAAACACTAAATACAAAAGATACGGTGGAGTGTAGAAATAACACTCAACGTTTACGTTTACGTGGATTTTTCTATGGATTAATTTATATTTCTGTTTTAATTGGCGGATTTAGTATCTTATAGGTACAAATTGATAATTAGGTGTCCATGAAGCAAAAATGATCAAATACTAAGAAAAGAGTTGCAATTAGGAAAATAAAATCAAATTAGAAGAGAAGATCCCTCAACATCTTCGGTAGTGTTCACGAAGTCGAGCATAACTTTCTCATCCGGACTCCAAATCAACTGGTTCAGGCGGCATTAGAAAGCTATTTTATCTGGCTACAATTGCTGTCTTATGTCAAATTTCCAAATTCGGACTCGAACATGGTCAAAATTGGATTCCAAAAGCGATCATGAAAATACGTGCTACCGTTCGAGGACACGAATGCGCGTCAAGAAACGTGCACAAAAACACTCGCTACAAAATATACGCACATAAGTAAAAGTACAAAAGCATGCACAAAAGTACTCACGCAAAAGTGCATTCGCAAAAAGGATCACGAATACACAAACTACAATCACTGGACATTAATACAAATCAACAAACATGCACAAACACACTCGCTCAAATGGACATGCCCAAACGTACATGTAGAAAAATATGCGCAAAAGTACATTCGCAACAACGGTCTTAAAAACACGAAATACAACACTAGGACTTTAATACGCATAACCAAACAATAGCAAAAACACTAAATACAAAAGATACAGTGGAGTGTAGAAATAACACTCAACGTTTACGTTTACGTGGATTTTTTTATGGATTAATTTATATTTTTGTTTTAATTGGTGGATTTAGTATCTTATAGGTACAAATTGATAATTAGGTGTCCATGAAGCAAAAATGATCAAATAGTAAGAAAAGAGTTGCAATTAGGAAAATAAAATCAAATTAGAAGAGAGGATCCCTCAACATCTTCAGTAGTGTCCACGAAGTCGATCATAACTTTCTCATCCGGACTCCAAATCAACTAGTTCTGGCGGCATTAGAAAGCTATTTTAGCTGGCTATAATCCTGTCTAATGTCAAATTCCAAATTCGGACTCGAACATGGTCAAAATTTGATTCCAAAAGCGATCATGAAAATACGTGCTACAGTTCGAGGAAACGAATGCGCATCAAAAAACGTGTACAAAAACACTCGCTACAAAATATACGCACATAAGTAAATGTACAAAAGCATGCACAAAAGTACTTACGCAAAAGTGCATTCGCAAAAAGGATCATGAAAACACCAACTACAATCCTAGGACATTAATACAAATCAACAAACATGCAAGAACACACTCGCTCAAATGGACATGCACAAACGTACATGTGAAAAAACATGCGCAAAAGTGCATTCGCAACAACGTTCTTAAAAACACGAAATACAACACTAGGACTTTAATATGCATAACCAAACAATAGCAAAAACACTAAATACAAAAGATACGGTGGAGTGTAGAAATAACACTCAACGTTTACGTTTACGTGGATTTTTCTATGGATTAATTTATATTTCTGTTTTAATTGGCGGATTTAGTATCTTATAGGTACAAATTGATAATTAGGTGTCCATGAAGCAAAAATGATCAAATACTAAGAAAAGAGTTGCAATTAGGAAAATAAAATCAAATTAGAAGAGAAGATCCCTCAACATCTTCGGTAGTGTTCACGAAGTCGAGCATAACTTTCTCATCCGGACTCCAAATCAACTGGTTCCGGCGGCATTAGAAAGCTATTTTATCTGGCTACAATTGCTGTCTTATGTCAAATTTCCAAATTCGGACTCGAACATGGTCAAAATTGGATTCCAAAAGCGATCATGAAAATACGTGCTACAGTTCGAGGACACGAATGCGCGTCAAGAAACGTGCACAAAAACACTCGCTACAAAATATACGCACATAAGTAAAAGTACAAAAGCATGCACAAAAGTACTCACGCAAAAGTGCATTCGCAAAAAGGATCACGAAAACACAAACTACAATCACAGGACATTAATACAAATCAACAAACATGCACAAACACACTCGCTCAAATGGACATGCACAAACGTACATGTAAAAAAATATGCGCAAAAGTACATTCGCAACAACGGTCTTAAAAACACGAAATACAACACTAGGACTTTAATACGCATAACCAAACAATAGCAAAAACACTAAATACAAAAGATACAGTGGAGTGTAGAAATAACACTCAACGTTTACGTTTACGTGGACGTGGATATGTTTATGGATAAATTTATATTTTTGGTGGATTTAGTATCTTATAGGTACAAATTGATAATTAGGTGTCCATGAAGCAAAAATGATCAAATAGTAAGAAAAGAGTTGCAATTAGGAAAATAAAATCAAATTAGAAGAGAAGATCCCTCAACATCTTCGGTAGTGTTCACGAAGTCGAGCATAACTTTCTCATTCGTACTCCAAATCAACTGGTTCCGGCGGCATTAGAAAGCTATTTTATGTGGCTACAATTGCTGTCTTATGTCAAATTTCCAAATTCGGACTCGAACATGGTCAAAATTGGATTCCGAAAGCGATCATGAAAATACGTGCTACAGTTCGAGGACACGAATGCGCGTCAAGAAACGTGCACAAAAACACTCGCTACAAAATATACGCACATAAGTAAAAGTACAAAAGCATGCACAAAAGTACTCACGCAAAAGTGCATTCGCAAAAAGGATCACGAAAACACAAACTACAATCACAGGACATTAATACAAATCAACAAACATGCACAAACACACTCGCTCAAATGGACATGCACAAACGTACATGTAAAAAAATATGCGCAAAAGTACATTTGCAACAATGTTCTTAAAAACACGAAATACAACACTAGGACTTTAATACGCATAACCAAACAATAGCAAAAACACTAAATACAAAAGATACAGTGGAGTGTAGAAATAACACTCAACGTTTACGTTTACGTGGATTTTTTTATGGATTAATTTATATTTTTGTTTTAATTGGTGGATTTAGTATCTTATAGGTACAAATTGATAATTAGGTGTCCATGAAGCAAAAATGATCAAATAGTAAGAAAAGAGTTGCAATTAGGAAAATAAAATCAAATTAGAAGAGAGGATCCCTCAACATCTTCAGTAGTGTCCACGAAGTCGATCATAACTTTCTCATCCGGACTCCAAATCAACTAGTTCCGGCGGCATTAGAAAGCTATTTCAGCTTGCTACAATTCCTGTCTAATGTCAAATTTCCAAATTCGGACTCGAACATGGTCAAAATTGGATTCCCAAAGCGATCATGAAAATACGTTCTACAGTTCGAAGACACGAATGCGCATCAAAAAACGCACTCGCTACAAAATATACGCACATAAGTAAAAGTACAAAAGCATGCACAAAAGTACTCACGCAAAAGTGCATTCGCAAAAAGGATCACGAAAACACAAACTACAATCACAGGACATTAATACAAATCAACAAACATGCACAAACACACTCGCTCAAATGGACATGCACAAACGTACATGTAAAAAAATATGCGCAAAAGTACATTCGCAACAACGGTCTTAAAAACACGAAATACAACACTAGGACTTTAATACGCATAACCAAACAATAGCAAAAACACTAAATACAAAAGATACAGTGGAGTGTAGAAATAACACTCAACGTTTACGTTTACGTGGATTTTTTTATGGATTAATTTATATTTTTGTTTTAATTGGTGGATTTAGTATCTTATAGGTACAAATTGATAATTAGGTGTCCATGAAGCAAAAATGATCAAATAGTAAGAAAAGAGTTGCAATTAGGAAAATAAAATCAAATTAGAAGAGAAGATCCCTCAACATCTTCGGTAGTGTTCACGAAGTCGAGCATAACTTTCTCATTCGTACTCCAAATCAACTAGTTCCGGCGGCATTAGAAAGCTATTTTATCTGGCTACAATTGCTGTCTTATGTCAAATTTCCAAATTCGGACTCGAACATGGTCAAAATTGGATTCCAAAAGCGATCATGAAAATACGTGCTACAGTTCGAGGACACGAATGCGCGTCAAGAAACGTGCACAAAAACACTCGCTACAAAATATACGCACATAAGTAAAAGTACAAAAGCATGCACAAAAGTACTCACGCAAAAGTGCATTCGCAAAAAGGATCACGAAAACACAAACTACAATCACAGGACATTAATACATATCAACAAACATGCACAAACACACTAGCTCAAATGGACATGCACAAACGTACATGTAAAAAAAATATGCGCAAAAGTACATTCGCAACAACGGTCTTAAAAACACGAAATACAACACTAGGACTTTAATACGCATAACCAAACAATAGCAAAAACACTAAATACAAAAGATACAGTGGAGTGTAGAAATAACACTCAACGTTTACGTTTACGTGGATTTTTTTATGGATTAATTTATATTTTTGTTTTAATTTGTGGATTTAGTATCTTATAGGTACAAATTGATAATTAGGTGTCCATGAAGCAAAAATGATCAAATAGTAAGAAAAGAGTTGCAATTAGGAAAATAAAATCAAATTAGAAGAGAGGATCCCTCAACATCTTCAGTAGTGTCCACGAAGTCGATCATAACTTTCTCATCCGGACTCCAAATCAACTAGTTCCGGCGGCATTAGAAAGCTATTTTAGCTTGCTACAATTCCTGTCTAATGTCAAATTTCCAAATTCGGACTCGAACATGGTCAAAATTGGATTCCCAAAGCGATCATGAAAATACGTTCTACAGTTCGAAGACACGAATGCGCATCAAAAAACGCACTCGCTACAAAATATACGCACATAAGTAAAAGTACAAAAGCATGCACAAAAGTACTCACGCAAAAGTGCATTCGCAAAAAGGATCACGAAAACACAAACTACAATCACAGGACATTAATACAAATATCCAAACATGCACAAACACACTCGCTCAAATGGACATGCACAAACGTACATGTAAAAAAATATGCGCAAAAGTACATTCGCAACAACGGTCTTAAAAACACGAAATACAACACTAGGACTTTAATACGCATAACCAAACAATAGCAAAAACACTAAATACAAAAGATACAGTGGAGTGTAGAAATAACACTCAACGTTTACGTTTACGTTTACGTGGATTTTTTTATGGATTAATTTATATTTTTGTTTTAATTGGTGGATTTAGTATCTTATAGGTACAAATTGATAATTAGGTGTCCATGAAGCAAAAATGATCAAATAGTAAGAAAAGAGTTGCAATTAGGAAAATAAAATCAAATTAGAAGAGAGGATCCCTCAACATCTTCAGTAGTGTCCACGAAGTCGATCATAACTTTCTCATCCGGACTCCAAATCAACTAGTTCTGGCGGCATTAGAAAGCTATTTGAGCTTGCTACAATTCTTGTCTAATGTCAAATTTCCAAATTCGGACTCGAACATGGTCAAAATTGGATTCCCAAAGCGATCATGAAAATACGTTCTACAGTTCGAAGACACGAATGCGCATCAAAAAACGCACTCGCTACAAAATATACGCACATAAGTAAAAGTACAAAAGCGTGCACAAAAGTACTCACGCAAAAGTGCATTCGCAAAAAGGACCACGAAAACACAAACTACAATCCTAGGACATTAATACAAATCAACAAACATGCACAAACACACTCGCTCAAATGGACATGCACAAACGTACATGTAAAAAAATATGCGCAAAAGTACATTCGCAACAACGGTCTTAAAAACACGAAATACAACACTAGGACTTTAATACGCATAACCAAACAATAGCAAAAACACTAAATACAAAAGATACAGTGGAGTGTAGAAATAACACTCAACGTTTACGTTTACGTGGATTTTTTTATGGATTAATTTATATTTTTGTTTTAATTGGTGGATTTAGTATCTTATAGGTACAAATTGATAATTAGGTGTCCATGAAGCAAAAATGATCAAATAGTAAGAAAAGAGTTGCAATTAGGAAAATAAAATCAAATTAGAAGAGAAGATCCCTCAACATCTTCGGTAGTGTTCACGAAGTCGAGCATAACTTTCTCATCCGGACTCCATATCCACTGGTTCAGGCGGCATTACAAAGCTATTTTATCTGGCTACAATTGCTGTCTTATGTCAAATTTCCAAATTCGGACTCGAACATGGTCAAAATTGGATTCCAAAAGCGATCATGAAAATACGTGCTACAGTTCGAGGACACGAATGCGCGTCAAGAAACGTGCACAAAAACACTCGCTACAAAATATACGCACATAAGTAAAAGTACAAAAGCATGCACAAAAGTACTCACGCAAAAGTGCATTCGCAAAAAGGATCACGAAAACACAAACTACAATCACAGGACATTAATACAAATCAACAAACATGCACAAACACACTCGCTCAAATGGACATGCACAAACGTACATGTAAAAAAATATGCGCAAAAGTACATTCGCAACAATGGTCTTAAAAACACGAAATACAACACTAGGACTTTAATACGCATAACCAAACAATAGCAAAAACACTAAATACAAAAGATACAGTGGAGTGTAGAAATAACACTCAACGTTCACGTTTACGTGGATTTTTTTATGGATTAATTTATATTTTTGTTTTACTTGGTGGATTTAGTTTCTTATAGGTACAAATTGATAATTAGGTGTCCATGAAGCAAAAATGATCAAATAGTCAGAAAAGAGTTGCAATTAGGAAAATAAAATCAAATTAGAAGAGAAGATCCCTCAACATCTTCGGTAGTGTTCACGAAGTCGAGCATAACTTTCTCATACGGACTCCAAATCACACTGGAAGGAGGACCGCTAACTTGCTTCGACAGCAGCGTGACTGCCCCCGTGAAAATTCCAAATTCGGACTCGAACATTGTCAAAATTGGATTCCCAAATAGATCATGAAAATACGTTCTACAGTTCGAAGACACGAATGCGCATCAAAAAACGCACTCGCTACAAAATATACGCACATAAGTAAAAGTACAAAAGCATGCACAAAAGTACTCACGCAAAAGTGCATTCGCAAAAAGGATCACGAAAACACAAACTACAATCACAGGACATTAATACAAATCAACAAACATGCACAAACACACTCGCTCAAATGGACATGCACAAACGTACATGTAAAAAAATATGCGCAAAAGTACATTCGCAACAACGGTCTTAAAAACACGAAATACAACACTAGGACTTTAATACGCATAACCAAACAATAGCAAAAACACTAAATACAAAAGATACAGTGGAGTGTAGAAATAACACTCAACGTTTACGTTTACGTGGATTTTTTTATGGATTAATTTATATTTTTGTTTTAATTGGTGGATTTAGTATCTTATAGGTACAAATTGATAATTAGGTGTCCATGAAGCAAAAATGATCAAATAGTAAGAAAAGAGTTGCAATTAGGAAAATAAAATCAAATTAGAAGAGAAGATCCCTCAACATCTTCGGTAGTGTTCACGAAGTCGAGCATAACTTTCTCATCCGTACTCCAAATCAACTGGTTCCGGCGGCATTGGAAAGCTATTTTATCTGGCTACAATTGCTGTCTTATGTCAAATTTCCAAATTCGGACTCGAACATGGTCAAAATTGGATTCCAAAAGCGATCATGAAAATACGTGCTACAGTTCGAGGACACGAATGCGCGTCAAGAAACGTGCACAAAAACACTCGCTACAAAATATACGCACATAAGTAAAAGTACAAAAGCATGCACAAAAGTACTCACGCAAAAGTGCATTCGCAAAAAGGATCACGAAAACACAAACTACAATCACAGGACATTAATACAAATCAACAAACATGCACAAACACACTCGCTCAAATGGACATGCACAAACGTACATGTAAAAAAATATGCGCAAAAGTACATTCGCAACAACGGTCTTAAAAACACGAAATACAACACTAGGACTTTAATACGCATAACCAAACAATAGCAAAAACACTAAATACAAAAGATACAGTGGAGTGTAGAAATAACACTCAACGTTTACGTTTACGTGGATTTTTTTATGGATTAATTTATATTTTTGTTTTAATTGGTGGATTTAGTATCTTATAGGTACAAATTGATAATTAGGTGTCCATGAACCAAAAATGATCAAATAGTAACAAAAGAGTTGCAATTAGGAAAATAAAATCAAATTAGAAGAGAGGATCCCTCAACATCTTCAGTAGTGTCCACGAAGTCGATCATAACTTTCTCATCCGGACTCCAAATCAACTAGTTCGGGCGGCATTAGAAAGCTATTTTAGCTTGCTACAATTCCTGTCTAATGTCAAATTTCCAAATTCGGACTCGAACATGGTCAAAATTGAATTCCCAAAGCGATCATGAAAATACGTTCTACAGTTCGAAGACACGAATGCGCATCAAGAAACGCACTCGCTACAAAATATACGCACATAAGTAAAAGTACAAAAGCGTGCACAAAAGTACTCACGCAAAAGTGCATTCGCAAAAAGGATCACGAAAACACAAACTACAATCCTGGGACGTTAATACAAATCAACAAACATGCACAAACACACTCGCTCAAATGGACATGCACAAACGTACATGTAAAAAAATATGCGCAAAGGTACATTCGCAACAACGGTCTTAAAAACACGAAATACAACACTAGGACTTTAATACGCATAACCAAACAATAGCAAAAACACTAAATACAAAAGATACAGTGGAGTGTAGAAATAACACTCAACGTTTACGTTTACATGGATTTTTTTATAGATTAATTTATATTTTTGTTTTAATTGGTGGATTTAGTATCTTATAGGTACAAATTGATAATTAGGTGTCCATGAAGCAAAAATGATCAAATAGTAAGAAAAGAGTTGCAATTAGGAAAATAAAATCAAATTAGAAGAGAAGATCCCTCAACATCTTCGGTAGTGTTCACGAAATCGAGCATAACTTTCTCATCCGGACTCCAAATCAACTGGTTCAGGCGGCATTAGAAAGCTATTTTATCTGGCTACAATTGCTGTCTTATGTCAAATTTCCAAATTCGGACACGAACATGGTCAAAATTGGATTTCAAAAGCGATCATGAAAATACGTACTACAGTTCGAGGACACGAATGCGCGTCAAGAAACGTGCACAAAAACACTCGCTACAAAATATACGCACATAAGTAAAAGTACAAAAGCATGCACAAAAGTACTCACGAAAAGTGCATTCGCAAAAAGGATCACGAAAACACAAACTACAATCACAGGACATTAATACAAATCAACAAACATGCACAAACACACTCGCTCAAATGGACATGCACAAACGTACATGTAAAAAAATATGCGCAAAAGTACATTTGCAACAATGTTCTTAAAAACACGAAATACAACACTAGGACTTTAATACGCATAACCAAACAATAGCAAAAACACTAAATACAAAAGATACAGTGGAGTGTAGAAATAACACTCAACGTTTACGTTTACGTGGATTTTTTTATGGATTAATTTATATTTTTGTTTTAATTGGTGGATTTAGTATCTTATAGGTACAAATTGATAATTAGGTGTCCATGAAGCAAAAATGATCAAATAGTAAGAAAAGAGTTGCAATTAGGAAAATAAAATCAAATTAGAAGAGAGGATCCTTCAACATCTTCAGTAGTGTCCACGAACTCGATCATAACTTTCTCATCCGGACTCCAAATCAACTAGTTCCGGCGGCATTAGAAAGCTATTTTAGCTTGCTACAATTCCTGTACAATGTCAAATTTCCAAATTCGGACTCGAACATGGTCAAAATTGGATTCCCAAAGCGATCATGAAAATACGTTCTACAGTTCGAAGACACGAATGTGCATCAAGAAACGCACTCGCTACAAAATATACGCACATAAGTAAAACTACAAAAGCGTGCACAAAAGTACTCACGCAAAAGTGCATTCGCAAAAAGGATCACGAAAACACAAACTACAATCCTAGGACATTAATACAAATCAAAAAAGCGATCATGAAAATACGTTCTACAGTTCGAAGACACGAATGCGCATCAAGAAACGCACTCGCTACAATATATACGCACATAAGTAAAAGTACAAAAGCGTGCACAAAAGTACTCACGCAAAAGTGCATTCGCAAAAAGGATCACGAAAACACAAACTACAATCCTAGGACATTAATACAAATCAACAAACATGCACAAACACACTCGCTCAAATGGACATGCACAAACGTACATGTAAAAAAATATGCGCAAAAGTACATTCGCAACAACAGTCTTAAAAACACGAAATACAACACTAGGACTTTAATACGCATAACCAAACAATAGCAAAAACACTAAATACAAAAGATACAGTGGAGTGTAGAAATAACACTCAACGTTTACGTTTACGTGGATTTTTTTATGGATTAATTTATATTTTTGTTTTAATTGGTGGATTTAGTATCTTATAGGTACAAATTGATAATTAGGTGTCCATGAAGCAAAAATGATCAAATAGTAAGAAAAGAGTTGCAATTAGGAAAATAAAATCAAATTAGAAGAGAAGATCCCTCAACATCTTCGGTAGTGTTCACGAAGTCGAGCATAACTTTCTCATCCGGACTCCAAATCAACTGGTTCAGGCAGCATGAGAAAGCTATTTTATCTGGCTACAATTGTTGTCTTATGTCAAATTTCCAAATTCGGACTCGAACATGGTCAAAATTGGATTTCAAAAGCGATCATGAAAATACGTGCTACAGTTCGAGGACACGAATGCGCGTCAAGAAACGTGCACAAAAACACTCGCTACAAAATATACGCACATAAGTAAAAGTACAAAAGCATGCACAAAAGTACTCACGCAAAAGTGCATTCGCAAAAAGGATCACGAAAACACAAACTACAATCACAGGACATTAATACAAATCAACAAACATGCACAAACACACTCGCTCAAATGGACATGCACAAACGTACATGTAAAAAAATATGCGCAAAAGTACATTTGCAACAATGTTCTTAAAAACACGAAATACAACACTAGGACTTTAATACGCATAACCAAACAATAGCAAAAACACTAAATACAAAAGATGCAGTGGAGTGTAGAAATAACACTCAACGTTTACGTTTACGTGGATTTTTTTATGGATTAATTTATATTTTTGTTTTAATTGGTGGATTTAGTATCTTATAGGTACAAATTGATAATTAGGTGTCCATGAAGCAAAAATGATCAAATAGTAAGAAAAGAGTTGCAATTAGGAAAATAAAATCAAATTAGAAGAGAGGATCCTTCAACATCTTCAGTAGTGTCCACGAACTCGATCATAACTTTCTCATCCGGACTCCAAATCAACTAGTTCCGGCGGCAATAGAAAGCTATTTTAGCTTGCTACAATTCCTGTCTAATGTCAAATTTCCAAATTCGGACTCGAACATGGTCAAAATTGGATTCCCAAAGCGATCATGAAAATACGTTCTACAGTTCGAAGACACAAATGCGGATCAAGAAACGCACTCGCTACAAAATATACGCACATAAGTAAAAGTACAAAAGCGTGCACAAAAGTACTCACACAAAAGTGCATTCGCAAAAAGGATCACGAAAACACAAACTACAATCCTAGGACATTAATACAAATCAACAAACATGCACAAACACACTCGCTCAAATGGACATGCACAAACGTACATGTAAAAAAATATGCGCAAAAGTACATTCGCAACAACGGTCTTAAAAACACGAAATACAACACTAGGACTTTAATACGCATAACCAAACAATAGCAAAAACACTAAATACAAAAGATACAGTGGAGTGTAGAAATAACACTCAACGTTTACGTTTACGTGGATTTTTTTATGGATTAATTTATATTTTTGTTTTAATTGGTCGATTTAGTATCTTATAGGTACAAATTGATAATTAGGTGTCCATGAAACAAAAATGATCAAATAGTAAGAAAAGAGTTGCAATTAGGAAAATAAAATCAAATTAGAAGAGAAGATCCCTCAACATCTTCGGTAGTGTTCACGAAGTCGAGCATAACTTTCTCATCCGGACTCCAAATCAACTGGTTCCGGCGGCATTAGAAAGCTATTTTAGCTGGCTACAATTGCTGTCTTATGTCAAATTTCCAAATTCGGACTCGAACATGGTCAAAATTGGATTCAAAAAGCGATCATGAAAATGCGTGCTACAGTTCGAGGACACGAATGCGCGTCAAGAAACGCACTCGCTACAAAATATACGAACATAAGTAAAAGTACAAAAGCATGCATAAAAGTACTCACGCAAAAGTGCATTCGCAAAAGGGATCACGAAAACACAAACTACAATCCTAGGACATTAATACAAATCAACAAACATGCACAAACACACTCGCTCAAATGGACATGCACAAACGTACATGTAAAAAAATATGCGCAAAAGTACATTCGTAACAACGGTCTTAAAAACACGAAATACAACACTAGGACTTTAATAGGCATAACCAAACAATAGCAAAAACACTCAATACAAAAGATACAGTGGAGTGTAGAAATAACACTCAATGTTTACGTTTACGTGGATTTTTTTATGGATTATTTTATATTTTTGTTTTAATTGGTGGATTTAGTATCTTATAGGTACAAAATTGATAATTAGGTGTCCATGAAGAAAAAATGATCAAATAGTAAGAAAAGAGTTGCAATTAGGAAAATAAAATCAAATTAGACGAGAGGATCCCTCAACATCTTCGGTAGTGTCCACGAAGTCGAGCATAACTTTCTCATCCGGACTCCAAATCAACTGGTTCCGGCGGCATTAGAAAGCTATTTTAGATGGCTACAATTCCTGTCTTATGTCAAATTTCCAAATTCGGACTCGAACATGGTCAAAATTGGATTCCAAAAGCGATCATGAAAATACGTGCTACAGTTCGAGGACACGAATGCGCATCAAGAAACTTGCACAAAAACACTCGCCACAAAATATAAGCACATAAGTAAAATTACAAAAGGATGCACAAAAGTACTCACGCAAAAGTGCATTCGCAAAAAGGATCACGAAAACACAAACTACAATCCTAGGACATTAATACAAATCAACAAACATGCACAAACACACTCGCTCAAATGGACATGCACAAACGTACATGTAAAAAAATATGCGCAAAAGTACATTCGCAACAACGGTCTTAAAAACACGAAATACAACACTAGGACTTTAATACGCATAACCAAACAATAGCAAAAACACTAAATACAAAAGATACAGTGGAGTGTAGAAATAACACTCAACGTTTACGTTTACGTGGATTTTTTTATGGATTAATTTATATTTTTGTTTTAATTGGTCGATTTAGTATCTTATAGGTACAAATTGATAATTAGGTGTCCATGAAGCAAAAATGATCAAATAGTAAGAAAAGAGTTGCAATTAGGAAAATAAAATCAAATTAGAAGAGAAGATCCCTCAACATCTTCGGTAGTGTTCACGAAGTCGAGCATAACTTTCTCATCCGGACTCCAAATCAACTGGTTCCGGCGGCATTAGAAAGCTATTTTATCTGGCTACAATTGCTTTCTTATGTCAAATTTCCAAATTCGGACTCGAACATGGTCAAAATTGGATTCCAAAAGCGATCATGAAAATACGTGCTACAGTTCGAGGACACGAATGCGCGTCAAGAAACGTGCACAAAAACACTCGCTACAAAATATACGCACATAAGTAAAAGTACAAAAGCATGCACAAAAGTACTCACGCAAAAGTGCATTCGCAAAAAGGATCACGAAAACACAAACTACAATCACAGGACATTAATACAAATCAACAAACATGCACAAACACACTCACTCAAATGGACATGCACAAACGTACATGTAAAAAAATATGCGCAAAAGTACATTTGCAACAATGTTCTTAAAAACACGAAATACAACACTAGGACTTTAATACGCATAACCAAACAATAGCAAAAACACTAAATACAAAAGATACAGTGGAGTGTAGAAATAACACTCAACGTTTACGTTTACGTGGATTTTTTTATGGATTAATTTATATTTTTGTTTTAATTGGTGGATTTAGTATCTTATAGGTACAAATTGATAATTAGGTGTCCACGAAGCAAAAATGATCAAATAGTAAGAAAAGAGTTGCAATTAGGAAAATAAAATAAAATTAGAAGAGAGGATCCTTCAACATCTTCAGTAGTGTCCACGAAGTCGATCATAACTTTCTCATCCGGACACCAAATCAACTAGTTCCGGCGGCATTAGAAAGCTATTTTGGCTTGCTACAATTCCTGTCTAATGTCAAATTTCCAAATTCGGACTCGAACATGGTCAAAATTGGATTCCCAAAGCGATCATGAAAATACGTTCTACAGTTCGAAGACACGAATGCGCATCAAGAAACGCACTCGCTACAAAATATAAGCACATAAGTAAAAGTACAAAAGCATGCACAAAAGTACTCACGCAAAATTGCATTCGCAAAAAGGATCACGAAAACACAAACTACAATCCTAGGACATAAATACAAATCAACAGACTTGCACAAACACACTCGCTCAAATGGACATGCACAAACGTACATGTAAAAAAATATGCGCAAAAGTGCATTCGCAACAACGTACTTAAAAACACGAAATACAACACTAGGACTTTAATACGCATAACCAAACAACAGCAAAAACACTAGATACAAAAGATACAGTGGAGTGTAGAAATAACACTCAACGTTTACGTTTACGTGGATTAATTTATGGATTAATTTATATTTTTGTTTTAATTGGTGGATTTAGTATCTTATAGGTACAAATTGATAATTAGGTGTCCATGAAGCAATAATGATCAAAGAGTAAGAAAAGAGTTGCAATTAGGAAAATAAAATCAAATTAGAAGAGAGGATCCCTTAACATCTTCGGTAGTGTCCACGAAGTCGAGCATAACTTTCTCATCCGGAATCCAAATCAACTGATTCCGGCGGCATTCGGAGGATATTGTAGCTGGCTACAATTCCTGTCTAATGTCAAATTTCCAAATTCGGACTCGAACATAGTCAAAATTGGATTCCAAAAGCGATCATGAAAATACGTGCTACAGTTCGAGGACACGAATGCTCATCAAAAAACATGCAAAAAAATACTCGCTACAAAAGATACGCACATAAGTAAAAGTACAAAAGCATGCACAAAAGTACTCACGCAAAAGTGCATTCGCAAAAAGGATCATGAAAACACAAACTACAATCCTAGGACATTAATACAAATCAACAAACATGCAAAAACACACTCGCTCAAATGGACATGCACAAACGTACATGTAAACAAATTTGCGCAAAAGTGCATTCGCAACAACGTTCTTAAAAACACGAAGTACAACACTAGGACTTTAATACGCATAACCAAACAATAGCAAAAACACTAGATACAAAACATACAGTGGAGTGTAGAAATTACACTCAACGTTTACGTTTACGTGGATTTTTTTATGGATTAATTTATATTTCTGTTTTAATTGGTGGATTTAGTATCTTATAGGTACAAATTGATAATTAGGTGTCCATGAAGCAAAAATGATCAAAGAGTAAGAAAAGAGATGCCATTAGGACAATTAAATCAAGTTAGAAGAGAGGATCCCTCAACATCTTCGGTAGTGTCCACGAAGTCGAGCATAACTTTCTCATCCGGACTCCAAATCAAGTGGTTCCGGCGGCATTAGAAAGCTATTTTAGCATGCTACAATTCCTGTCTAATGTCAAATTTCCAAATTCGGACTCGAACATGGTCAAAAATGGATTCCAAAAGCGATCATGAAAATACGTGCTACAGTTCGAGGACACGAATGCGCATAAAAAAACGTGCACAAAAACACTCGCTACTAAAAGATACGCACATAAGTAAAAGTACAAAAGCATGCACAAAAATACTCACGCAAAAGTGCATTCGCAAAAAGGATCATGAAAACACCGACTATAGTCCTAGGACATTAATACAAATCAACAAACATGCAAGAACACACTCGCTCAAATGGACATGCACAAACGTACATGTAAAAAAGTATGCGCAAAAGTGCATTCGCAACAAAGTTCTTAAAAACACGAAATACAACACTAGGACTTTAATACGCATAACCAAACAATAGCAAAAACACTAAATACAAAAGATACAGTGAAGTGTAGAAATTACACTCAACGTTTACGTTTACGTGCATTTTTTTATGGATTAATTTATATTTCTGTTTTAATTGGTGGATTTAGTATCTTATAGGTACAAATTCATAATTAGGTGTCCATGAAGCAAAAATGATCAAAGAGTAAGAAAACAGTTGCAATTAGGAAAATAAAATCAAATTAGAAGAGAGGATCCCTAAACATCTTCGCTAGTGTCCACAAAGTCGATCATAACTTTTTTATCCGGACTCAAAATCAACTGGTTCCGGCGGCATAAGAAAGCTATTTTAGCTGGCTATGATTCCTGTCTAAAGTCAAATTTCCAAATTCGGACTCGAACATGGTCAAAATTGGATTCCAAAAGCGATCATGAAAATACGTGCTACAGTTCAAGGACACGAATGCGCATCAAGAAACGTGCACAAAAACACTCGCTACAAAATATACGCACATAAGTAAAAGTACAAAAGCATGCACAAAAGTAATCACGGAAAAGTGCATTCGCAAAAAGGATCATGAAAACACAAACTACAATCCTAGGACATTAATACAAATCAACAAACATGCACAAACACACTCACTTAAATGGACATGCACAAACGTACATGTATAAAAACATTCGCAAAAGTGCATTCGCAACAACGTTCTTAAAAACACGAAATACAACACTAGGACTTTAATACGCATAACCAAACAACAGCAAAAACACTAGATACAAAAAATACAGTGTAGTGTAGAAATAACACTCAACGTTTACGTTTACGTGGATTTTTTTATGGATTAATTTATATTTCTGTTTTAATTGGTGGATTTAGTATCTTATAGGTACAAATTGATAATTAGGAGTCCATGAGGCAATAATGATCAAAGAGTAAGAACAGAGTTGCAATTAGGAAAATAAAATCAAATTAGAAGAGAGGATCCCTCAACATCTTCGGTAGTGTCCACGAAGTCGAGCATAACTTTCTCATCCGGACTCCAAATCAATTGGTTTTGGCGGCATAAGAAAGCTATTTTAGCTGGCTACAATTCCTGTCTAAAGTCAAATTTCCAAATTCGGACTCGAACATGGTCAAAATTGGATTCCAAAAGCGATCATGAAGATACGTGCTACAGTTCGAGGACACGAATGCGCATAAAAAAATGTGCACAAAAACACTCGCTATAAAAATATACGCTCATAAGTAAAAGTACAAAAGCATGCACAAAAGTACTCACGCAAAAGTGCATTCGCAAAAAGGATCATGAAAACACCGATTACAATCCTAGGACATTAATACAAATCAACAAACATGCAAGAGCACACTCGCTCAAATGGACATGCAAAAACGAACATGTAAAAAAATATGCGCAAAAGTGCATTCGCAACAAAGTTCTTAAAAACACGAAATACAACACTAGGACTTTAATACGCATAACCAAACAATAGGAAAAACACTAGATACAAAAGATATACAGTGGAGTGTAGAAATTACACTCAACGTTTACGTTTACGTGGATTTTTTTATGGAATAAATTTATATTTCTGTTTTAATTGGTGGATTTAGTATCTTATAGGTACAAATTGATAATTATGGTGTCCACGAAGCAAAAATGATCAAAGAGTAAGAAAAGAGTTGCAATTGAGAAAATCAAATCAAATTAGAAGAGAGGATCCCTCAACATCTTCGGTAGTTTCCACGAAGTCGAGTATAACTTTCTCATCCGGACTCCAAATCAACTGGTTCCGGCGGCATTAGAAAGCTATTTAAGCTGGCTACAATCCCTGTCTAATGTCAAATTTCCAAATTCGGACTCGAACATGTTCAAAAATGGATTCCAAAAGCGATCATGAATATATGTGCTACAGTTCGATGACACGAATGCGCATCAAGAA
>NW_012193183.1:238300-272930 GCF_000504015.1 Erythranthe guttata
TGAAAACTCGCTATAAAAATATACGCTCATAAGTAAAAGTACAAAAGCATGCACAAAAGTACTCACGCAAAAGTGCATCGCAAAAAGGATCATGAAAACACCGATTACAATCCTAGGACATTAATACAAATCAACAAACATGCAAGAGCACACTCGCTCAAATGGACATGCAAAAACGAACATGTAAAAAAATATGCGCAAAAGTGCATTCGCAACAAAGTTCTTAAAAACACGAAATACAACACTAGGACTTTAATACGCATAACCAAACAATAGGAAAAACACTAGATACAAAAGATATACAGTGGAGTGTAGAAATTACACTCAACGTTTACGTTTACGTGGATTTTTTTATGGAATAAATTTATATTTCTGTTTTAATTGGTGGATTTAGTATCTTATAGGTACAAATTGATAATTAGGTGTCCATGAAGCAAAAATGATCAAAGAGTAAGAAAAGAGTTGCAATTAAGAAAATCAAATCAAATTAGAAGAGAGGATCCCTCAACATCTTCGGTAGTTTCCACGAAGTCGAGTATAACTTTCTCATCCGGACTCCAAATCAACTGGTTCCGGCGGCATTAGAAAGCTATTTTAGCTGGCTACAATTCCTGTCTAATGTCAAATTTCCAAATTCGGACTCGAACATGTTCAAAAATGGATTCCAAAAGCGATCATGAAAATATGTGCTACAGTTCGATGACACGAATGCGCATCAAAAAATGTGCACAAAAACACCCGCTACAAAAAGATACGTACATAAGTAAAAGTACAAAAGCATGCACAAAAGTACTCACGCAAAAGTGCATTCGCAGAAAGGATCATGAAAACACCGACTACAATCCTAGGACATTAATACAAATCAACAAACATGCACGAACCCACTCGCTCAAATGGACATGCACAAACGTACATGTAAAAAAATATGCGCAAAAGTGCATTCGCTACAAAGTTCTTAAAAACACCAAATACAACACTAGGACTTTAATACGGTTTCTCGGTGAGTGACGCCAAAACACTAGATACAAAAGATATAGTGGAGTGTAGAAATTACACTCAACGTTTACGTTTACGTGGATTTTTTTTATAGATTAATTTATATTTCTGTTTTAATTGGTGGATTTAGTATCTTATAGGTACAAATTGATAATTAGGTGTCCATGAAGCAAAAATGATCAAAGAGTAAGAAAAGAGATGCAATTAGGAAATTAAAATCCAATTAGAAGAGAGGATCCCTCAACATCTTCGGTAGTGTCCACGAAGTCGAGCATAACTATTCTCATCCGGACTCCAAATCAACTGGTTCTGGCGGCCTAAGAAAGCTATTTTAGTTGGCTACAATTCCTGTCTAAAGTCAAATTTCCAAATTCGGACTCGAACATGGTCAAAATTTGATTCCAAAAGCGATCATGAAGATACGTGCTACAGTTCGAGGACACGAATGCGCATCAAAAAACGTGCACAAAAACACTCGCTACGAAAAGATACGCTCATAAGTAAAAGTACAAAAGCATGCACAAAAGTACTCACGCAAAAGTGCATTCGCAGAAAGGATCATGAATACACCGACTACAATCCTAGGACATTAATACAAATCAACAAACATGCAAGAACACACTCGCTCAAATGGACATGCACAAACGAACATGTAAACAATATGCGCAAAACTGCATCTGCAACAAAGTTCTTAAAAACACCAAATACAACACTAGGACTTTAATACGCATAACCAAACAATAGCAAAAACACTAGATACAAAAGGTACAGTGGAGTGTAGAAATTACACTCAACGTTTACGTTTACGTGGATTTTGTTTATAGATTAATTTATATTTCTGTTTTAATTGGTGGATTTAGTATCTTATAGGTACAAATTGATAATTAGGTGTCCATGAAGCAAAAATGATCAAAGAGTAAGAAAAGAGATGCAATTAGGAAATTAAAATCAAATTAGAAGAGAGGATCCCTCAACATCTTCGGTAGTGTCCACGAAGTCGAGCATAACTTTCTCATCCGGACTCCAAATCAACTGGTTTTGGCGGCATAAGAAAGCTATTTTAGTTGGCTACAATTCCTGTCTAAAGTCAAATTTCCAAATTCGGACTCGAACATGGTCAAAATTGGATTCCAAAAGCGATCATGAAGATACGTGCTACAGTTCGAGGACACGAATGCGCATCAAAAAACGTGCACAAAAACACTCGCTACATAAAGATACGCTCATAAGTAAAAGTACAAAAGCATGCACAAAAGTACTCACGCAAAAGTGCATTCGCACAAAGGATCATGAAAACACCGATTACAATCCTAGGACATTAATACAAATCAACAAACATGCAAGAACACACTCGCTCAAATGGACATGCACAAACGAACATGTAAAAAAATATGCGCAAAACTGCATTCGCAACAAAGTTCTTAAAAACACCAAATACAACACTAGGACTTTAATACGCATAACCAAACAATAGCAAAAACACTAGATACAAAAGATACAGTGGAGTGTAGAAATTACACTCAACGTTTACGTTTACGTGGATTTTTTTATGGATTAATTTATATTTCTGTTTTAATTGGTGGATTTAGTATCTTATAGGTACAAATTGATAATTAGGTGTCCATGAAGCAAAAATGATCAAAGAGTAAGAAAAGAGTTGCAATTAGGAAAATAAAATCAAATTAGAAGAGAGGATCCCTCAACATCTTCGGTAGTGTCCACGAAGTCGAGTATAACTTTCTCATCCGGACTCCAAATCAACTGGTTCCGGCGGTATTAGAAAGCTATTTTAGCTGGCTACAATTCCTGTCTAATGTCAAATTTCCAAATTCGGACTCGAACATGGTCAAAAATGGATTCCAAAAGCGACCATGAAAATATGTGCTACAGTTCGAGGACACGAATGCGCATCAAAAAACGTGCACAAAAACACCCGCTACAAAAAGATACTCACATAAATAAAAGTACAAAAGCATGCACAAAATTACTCACGCAAAAGTGCATTCGTAGAAAGGATCATGAAAACACCGACTACAATCCTAGGACATTAATACAAATCAACAAACATCCACAAACACACTTGCTCAAATGGACATCCACAAACGTAAACGTAAAAAAAACATGCGCAAAAGTGCATTCGCAACATAGTTCTTAAAAACACGAAATACAACACTAGGACTTTAATACGCATAACCAAACAACAGCAAAAACACTAGATACAAAAGATATAGTGGAGTGTAGAAATTACACTCAACGTTTACGTTTACGTGGATTTTTTTATGGAATAAATTTATATTTCTGTTTTAATTGGTGGATTTAGTATCTTATAGGTACAAATTGATAATTAGGTGTCCATGAAGCAAAAATGATCAAAGAGTAAGAAAACGGTTGCAATTAGGAAAATAAAATCAAATTAGAAGAGAGGATCCCTCAACATCTTCGGTAGTGTCCACGAAGTCGAGCATAACTTTCTCATCCGGACTCCAAATCAACTGGTTTTGGCGGCATAAGAAAGCTATTTTAGTTGGCTACAATTCCTGTCTAAAGTCAAATTTCCAAATTCGGACTCGAACATGGTCAAAATTGGATTCCAAAAGCGATAATGAAGATACGTGTTACAGTTCGAGGACACGAATGCGCATCAAAAAACGTGCACAAAAACACTCGCTACATAAAGATACGCTCATAAGTAAAAGTACAAAAGCATGCACAAAAGTACTCACGCAAAAGTGCATTCGCAAAAAGGATCATGAAAACACCGATTACAATCCTAGGACATTAACACAAATCAACAAACATGCAAGAACACACTCGCTCAAATGGACATGCACAAACGTACATGTAAAAAAATATGCGCAAAAGTGCATTCGCAACAAAGTTCTTAAAAACACCAAATACAACACTAGGACTTTAATACGCATAACCAAACAATAGCAAAAAAACTAGATACAAAAGATACAGTGGAGTGTAGAAATTACACTCAACGTTTACGTTTACGTGGATTGTTTTTATGGATTAATTTATATTTCTGTTTTAATTGGTGGATTTAGTATCTTAAAGGTACAAATTGATAATTAGGTGTCCATGAAGCAAAAATGATCAAAGAGTAAGAAAAGAGTTGCAATTAGGAAAATAAAATCAAATAGAACAGAGGATCCCTCAACATCTTCGGTAGTGTCCACGAAGTCGAGCATAACTTTCTCATCCGGACTCCAAATCAACTGGTTTTGGCGGCATAAGAAAGCTATTTTAGCTGGCTACAATTCCTGTCTAAAGTCAAATTTCCAAATTCAGACTCGAACATGGTCGAAATTGGATTCCAAAAGCGATCATGAAGATACGTGCTACAGTTCGAGGACACGAATGCGCGACAAGAAACGTGCACAAAAACACTCGCTACAAAATATACGCGCATAAGTAAAAGTACAAAAGCATGCACAAAAGTACTCACGCAAAAGTGCATTCGCAAAAAGGATCACGAAAACACAAACTACAATCACAGGACATTAATACAAATCAACAAACATGCACAAACACACTCGCTCAAATGGACATGCACAAACGTACATGTAAAAAAATATGCGCAAAAGTACATTCGCAACAACGGTCTTAAAAACACGAAATACAACACTAGGACTTTAATACGCATAACCAAACAATAGCAAAAACACTAGATACAAAAGATACAGTGGAATGTAGAAATTACACTCAACGTTTACGTTTACGTGGATTTTTTTATGGAATAAATTTATATTTCTGTTTTAATTGGTGGATTTAGTATCTTATAGGTACAAATTGATAATTAGGTGTCCATGAAACAAAAATGATCAAAGAGTAAGAAAACGGTTGCAATTAGGAAAATAAAATCAAATTAGAAGAGAGGATCCCTCAACATCTTCAGTAGTGTCCACGAAGTCGAGCATAACTTTCTCATCCGGACTCCAAATCAACTGGTTCCGGCGGCATAAGAAAGCTATTTTAGCTGGCTACAATTCCTGTCTAATGTCAAATTTCCAAATTCAGACTCGAACATGGTCAAAATTGGATTCCAAAAGCGATAATGAAAATACGTGCTACAGTTCGAGGACAGGAATGCGCATCAAGAAACGTGCACAAAAACACTCGCTACAAAATATACGCACATAAGTAAAAGTACAAAAGCATGCACAAAAGTACTCACGCCAAAGTGCATTCGCAAAAAGGATCATGAAAACACCGACTAAAATCCTAGGACATTAATACAAATCAACAAACATGCAAGAACACACTCGCTCAAATGGACATGCACAAACGTACATGTAAAAAAATATGCGCAAAAGTGCATTCTCAACAAAGTTCTTAAACACACGAAATACAACACTAGGACTTTAATACGCATAACCAAACAATAGGAAAAACACTAAATACAAAAGATACAGTGGAGTGTAGAAATTACACTCAACCTTTACGTTTACGTGGATTTTTTTATGGATTAATTTATATTTCTGTTTTAATTGGTGGATTTAGTATCTTATAGGTACAAATTGATAATTAGGTGTCCATGAAGCAAAAATGATCAAAGAGTAAGAAAACAGTTGCAATTAGGAAAATAAAATCAAATTAGAAGAGAGGATCCCTCAACATCTTCGGTAGTGTCCACGAAGTCGAGTATAACTTTCTCATCCGGACTCCAAATCAACTGGTTCCGGCGGCATGAGAAAGCTATTTTAGCTGGCTACAATTCCTGTCTAATGTCGAATTTCCAAATTCAGACTCGAACATGGTCAAAATTGGATTCCAAAAGCAATAATGAAAATACGGGCTACAGTTCGAGGACACGAATGCGCATCAAGAAACGTGCACAAAAACACTCGCTACAAAATATACGCACATAAGTAAAAGTACAAAAGCATGCAAAAAAGTACTCACGCAAAAGTGCATTCGCAAAAAGGATCATGAAAACACAAACTACAATCCTAGGACATTAATACAAATCAACAAACATCCACAAACACACTTGCTCAAATGGACATCCACAAACGTAAACGTAAAAAAAACATGCGCAAAAGTGCATTCGCAACATAGTTCTTAAAAACACGAAATACAACACTAGGACTTTAATACGCATAACCAAACAACAGCAAAAACACTAGATACAAAAGATACAGTGGAGTGTAGAAATTACACTCAACGTTTACGTTTACGTGGATTTTTTTATGGAATAAATTTATATTTCTGTTTTAATTGGTGGATTTAGTATCTTATAGGTACAAATTGATAATTAGGTGTCCATGAAGCAAAAATGATCAAAGAGTAAGAAAACGGTTGCAATTAGGAAAATAAAATCAAATTAGAAGAGAGGATCCCTCAACATCTTCGGTAGTGTCCACGAAGTCGAGCATAACTTTCTCATCCGGACTCCAAATCAACTGGTTCCGGCGGCATAAGAAAGCTATTTTAGCTGGCTACAATTCCTGTCTAATGTCAAATTTCCAAATTCAGACTCGAACATGGTCAAAATTTGATTCCAAAAGCGATAATGAAAATACGTGCTACAGTTCGAGGACAGGAATGCGCATCAAGAAACGTGCACAAAAACACTCGCTACAAAATATACGGACATAAGTAAAAGTACAAAAGCATGCACAAAAGTACTCACGCCAAAGTGCATTCGCAAAAAGGATCATGAAAACACCGACTAAAATCCTAGGACATTAATACAAATCAACAAACATGCAAGAACACACTCGCTCAAATGGACATGCACAAACGTACATGTAAAAAAATATGCGCAAAAGTGCATTCTCAACAAAGTTCTTAAACACACGAAATACAACACTAGGACTTTAATACGCATAACCAAACAATAGGAAAAACACTAAATACAAAAGATACAGTGGAGTGTAGAAATTACACTCAACCTTTACGTTTACGTGGATTTTTTTATGGATTAATTTATATTTCTGTTTTAATTGGTGGATTTAGTATCTTATAGGTACAAATTGATAATTAGGTGTCCATGAAGCAAAAATGATCAAAGAGTAAGAAAACAGTTGCAATTAGGAAAATAAAATCAAATTAGAAGAGAGGATCCCTCAACATCTTCGGTAGTGTCCACGAAGTCGAGTATAACTTTCTCATCCGGACTCCAAATCAACTGGTTCCAGCGCCATGAGAAAGCTATTTTAGCTGGCTACAATTCCTGTCTAATGTCAAATTTCCAAATTCAGACTCGAACATGGTCAAAATTGGATTCCAAAAGCAATAATGAAAATACGGGCTACAGTTCGAGGACACGAATGCGCATCAAGAAACGTTCACAAAAACACTCGCTACAAAATATACGCACATAAGTAAAAGTACAAAAGCACGCACAAAAGTACTCACGCAAAAGTGCATTCGCAAAAAGGATCATGAAAACACAAACTACAATCCTAGGACATTAATACAAATAAACAAACATCCACAAACACACTTGCTCAAATGGACATCCACAAATGTAAACGTAAAAAAAACATGCGCAAAAGTGCATTCGCAACATAGTTCTTAAAAACACGAAATACAACACTAGGACTTTAATACGCATAACCAAACAACAGCAAAAACACTAGATACAAAAGATACAGTGGAGTGCAGAAATAACACTCAACGTTTACGTTTACGTGGATTTTTTTATGGATTAATTTATATTTTTGTGTTAATTGGTGGATTTAGTATCATATAGGTACAAATTGATAATTAGGTGTCCATGAAGCAATAATGATCAAAGAGTAAGAAAAGAGTTGCAATTAGGAAAATAAAATCAAATTAGAAGAGAGGATCCCTCAACATCTTCGGTAGTGTCCACGAAGTCGAGCATAACTTTCTCATCAACAAACATGCAAGAACACACTCGCAAAAGTACAAAAGCATGCACAAAAGTACTCACGCAAAAGTGCATTCGCAAAAAGGATCATGAAAACACCGATTACAATCCTAGGACATTAATACAAATCAACAAACATGCAAGAACACACTCGCTCAAATGGACATGCACAAACGAACATGTAAAAAAATATGCGCAAAACTGCATTCGCAACAAAGTTCTTAAAAACACTAAATACAACACTAGGACTTTAATACGCATAACCAAACAATAGCAAAAACACTAGATACAAAAGATACAGTGGAGTGTAGAAATTACACTCAACGTTTACGTTTACGTGGATTTTTTTGGGGATTAATTTATATTTCTGTTTTAATTGGTGGATATAGTATCTTATAGGTACAAATTGATAATTAGGTGTCCATGAAGCAAAAATGATCAAAGAGTAAGAAAAGAGTTACAATTAGGAAAATAAAATAAAATTAGAAGAGAGGATCCCTCAACATCTTCGGTAGTGTCCACGAAGTCGAGCATAACTTTCTCATCCGGACTCCAAATCAACTGGTTTTGGCGGCATAAGAAATCTATTTTAGCTGGCTACAATTCCTGTCTAAAGTCAAATTTCCAAATTGGGACTCGAACATGGTCAAAATTGGATTCCAAAAGCGATCATGAAGATACGTGCTACAGTTCGAGGACACGAATGCGCATAAAAAAACGTGCAAAAAAACACTCGCTACAAAAAGATACGCTCATAAGTAAAAGTACAAAAGCACGCACAAAAGTACTCACGCAAAAGTGTATTCGCAAAAAGGATCATGAAAACACCGATTACAATCCTAGGACATTAATACAAATCAACAAACATGCAAGAGCACACTCGCTCAAATGGACATGCACAAACGAACATGTAAAAAAATATGCGCAAAACTGCATTCGCAACAAAGTTCTTAAAAACACCAAATACAACACTAGGACTTTAATACGCATAACCAAACAATAGCAAAAACACTAGATACAAAAGATACAGTGGAGTGTAGAAATTACACTCAACGTTTACGTTTACGTGGATTTTTTTATGGATTAATTTATATTTCTGTTTTAATTGGTGGATTTAGTATCTTATAGGTACAAATTGATAATTAGGTGTCCATGAAGCAAAAATGATCAAAGAGTAAGAAAAGAGTTACAATTAGGAAAATAAAATCAAATTAGAAGAGAGGATCCCTCAACATCTTCGGTAGTGTCCACGAAGTCGAGCATAACTTTCTCATCCGGACTCCAAATCAACTGGTTTTGGCGGCATAACATAGCTATTTCAGCTGGCTACAATTCCTGTCTAAGGTCAAATTTCCTAATAGGGACTCGAACATGGTCAAAATTGGATTCCAAAAGCGATCATGAAGATACGTGCTACAGTTCGAGGACACGAATGCGCATAAAAAAACGTGCACAAAAACACTCGCTACAAAAAGATACGCTCATAAGTAAAAGTACAAAAGCACGCACAAAAGTACTCACGCAAAAGTGCATTCGCAAAAAGGATCATGAAAACACCGATTACAATCCCAGGACATTAATACAAATCAACAAACATGCAAGAGCACACTCGCTCAAATGGACATGCACAAACGAACATGTAAAAAAAGATGCGCAAAACTGCATTCACAACAATGTTCTTAAAAACACCAAATACAACACTAGGACTTTAATACGCATAACCAAACAATAGCAAAAAGACTAGATACAAAAGATACATTGGAGTGTAGAAATTACACTCAACGTTTACGTTTACGTGGATTTTTTAATGGATTAATTTATATTTCTGTTTTAATTGGTGGATTTAGTATCTTATAGTTACAAATTGATAATTAGGTGTCCATGAAGCAAAAATGATCAAAGAGTAAGAAAAGAGTTACAATTAGGAAAATAAAATCAAATTAGAAGAGAGGATCCCTCAACATCTTCGGTAGTGTCCACGAAGTCGAGCATAACTTTCTCATCCGGACTCCAAATCAACTGGTTTTGGCGGCATAAGAAAGCTATTTTAGCTGGCTACAATTCCTGTCTAAAGTCAAATTTCCAAATTCGGACTCGAACATGGTCAAAATTGGATTCCAAAAGCGATCATGAAGATACGTGCTACAGTTCGAGGACACGAATGCGCATAAAAAAACGTGCACAAAAACACTCGCTACAAAAAGATACGCTTAGCCTTCGTGAGTTTAAAGCACGCACAAAAGCACTATAAGGGAAGTGCATTCGCAAAAAGGATCATGAAGGCACCTTTTTAAGATCCTAGGACATTAATACAAATCAACAAACATGCAAGAGCACACTCGCTCAAATGGACATGCACAAACGAACATGTAAAAAAGTATGCGCAAAACTGCATTCGCAACAAAGTTCTTAAAAACACCAAATACAACACTAGGACTTTAATACGCATAACCAAACAATAGCAAAAACACTAGATACAAAAGATACAGTGGAGTGTAGAAATTACACTCAACGTTTACGTTTACGTGGATTTTTTTATGGATTAATTTATATTTCTGTTTTAATTGGTGGATTTAGTATCTTATAGGTACAAATTGATAATTAGGTGTCCATGAAGCAAAAATGATCAAAGAGTAAGAAAAGAGTTACAATTAGGAAAATAAAATCAAATTAGAAGAGAGGATCCCTCAACATCTTCGGTAGTGTCCACGAAGTCGAGCATAACTTTCTCATCCGGACTCCAAATCAACTGGTTTTGGCGGCATAAGAAATCTATTTTAGCTGGCTACAATTCCTGTCTAAAGTCAAATTTCCAAATTGGGACTCGAACATGGTCAAAATTGGATTCCAAAAGCGATCATGAAGATACGTGCTACAGTTCGAGGACACGAATGCGCATAAAAAAACGTGCACAAAAACACTCGCTACAAAAAGATACGCTCATAAGTAAAAGTACAAAAGCACGCACAAAAGTACTCACGCAAAAGTGCATTCGCAAAAAGGATCATGAAAACACCGATTACAATCCTAGGACATTAATACAAATCAACAAACATGCAAGAGCACACTCGCTCAAATGGACATGCACAAACGAACATGTAAAAAAATATGCGCAAAACTGCATTCGCAACAAAGTTCTTAAAAACACCAAATACAACACTAGGACTTTAATACGCATAACCAAACAATAGCAAAAACACTAGATACAAAAGATACAGTGGAGTGTAGAAATTACACTCAACGTTTACGTTTACGTGGATTTTTTTATGGATTAATTTATATTTCTGTTTTAATTGGTGGATTTAGTATCTTATAGGTACAAATTGATAATTAGGTGTCCATGAAGCAAAAATGATCAAAGAGTAAGAAAAGAGTTACAATTAGGAAAATAAAATCAAATTAGAAGAGAGGATCCCTCAACATCTTCGGTAGTGTCCACGAAGTCGAGCATAACGTGCTCATCCGGACTCCAAATCAACTGGTTTTGGCGGCATAAGAAAACTATTTTAGCTGGCTACAATTCCTGACTAAAGTCAAATTTCCAAATTCGGACTCGAACATGGTCAAAATTGGATTCCAAAAGTGATCATGAAGATACGTGCTACAGTTCGAGGACACGAATGCGCATAAAAAAACGTGCACAAAAACACTCGCTACAAAAAGATACGCTCATAAGTAAAAGTACAAAAGCACGCACAAAAGTTGTTAGAGTAGGTGACCAACAAGCCAACTTGTGGCTGTGGTCTTTCGTATTTATTATTGTAATGAACGAACCTTTATTCGTATTAATGATAAAACACATTGGCATTCTATATCTTTGTCCCTTTGTCACAAGCATAGATATAGTCCTTACAGTTATTACAAGTACTAGTAATTGATCGTTAGGATCGTGAGATATTTACTTAAGTATTATAACTGTTAAACGTGTTCCTAGTCGAAGGGTTACGCCACTAATGAGGATATCGGCCTTTCCCATTAAGACTAGCACTTAGTGTATGTGTACTGCATCTCATCAGTAAACGGTATTGTGATATCGGCATGCATAAGTGGGTGCTCGTAAGTTGACGAGTTCACTGAACTCCCTCACCCTAGAAATCTCTAAGTGGTTCCCAATAATCGAGTAGAGATATCTATGGTATAGTTGTACACCATTAGTTCTTATGACCTAGACATCACCGTGACTTCACTAGAGGACCAGCTGTATCGTGACCTGTCTCTGAGTTCCACCGAGGACCATCCCAAGGGCCAGTGTTCGTGCAGTCCGAAATCTAGTGGGAGGTCTGTGCATTGTAGTCGGGGATTCGATCGCTAGAATAGTCTTGGATGTCCTGTGTGTTCTGAAAGTTTGTAATCATTCTAAGTCTCTGGCCAGAGCTGACTAAGTGATGATTAGAGAATTCGATTCTCTAAGTCATGCGCGTAAGGATTACAATACTTAGAACGATCGCACCGTCATCGAACATATAAAGAGGTCTCGATGAACCAATGCCTCTAGTTCGATCGGGACATATGAATCGAAGGGACCGTACTGTACGTTAACTATATCTGAAGGTTCTTGCAGGCACTTCATTTGTATCTAGGGAATCATGACGCGTAGTTGCTAGACGCCAATCTTGATTCGTTGGGTGATTAAGGTGAAACGAGCTTCATCTTAATTGTAACTCGAAGGGGACGAGTTTTGACCACAAAGAGTTGTGGGCCCACGGCTAGCTTACACCTGAACCATCGAGGGTCACACTGCTCGTGCACATGAGATCTTTGAATAAACGGTCAGAGATAAAATAGTTTATCTTTGCATAATTGGAAGTCAATATGATTGAGTCCAACATTCGTAATTTGGAATTATGAATGAGAATAAGAAAAGGAAAAGAATAAGCGAACATGTTAGTGAACTTTCTAAATCGGGAAGTTTCCAAATTTAGAAAGTCCACTGAACTAGGGTTTCCACTTTTGGAAAGTTGGAAAATAAGAGATGGCACTCGTAATGACGAGAAAATTATAATGACTCGGAAATTGTAATCGTTACAATTTTTCGATCATTGAATTGAGAGATACGAGCGATTAAAGAAACTAACGAGCTTAAGCTGTTGGGCCCAGTCCAACTTAAGCCCGCTAGGGTTTCATGCTAGGGACTATAAATACATGATTTATAACCCTAGCAAACACACACAAAAACCCTAACCCTAATCGGCCACCCTCTCTCTCTCGCCCTCTCTTCCGCGCGGCCACCACCGCGCCACCACCGCCGCTCCGTCGCCGGAAACGGCCGTTCCTCGGCCGGCTCTTGTTCGGTATTCTTTCTCCTTTATTTTCTTTCCGTTTTATTCTAACTACTTCGTGTCTAGTGCCACGATTTAGTAGATCGAAGTATACGAGGTGAAATCCGAGAGGAGGAAGACCGTAGATCGAAGAATCGAGGAGCAACGCACGAGCCGAAGCCGCACGCTGCCCCACGCGCCGCCTCGCACAACCGCGCGTGCTGTACACGCGCCGCCGTGAGCTGCCACACCGCCGCTGCTGCTGCTCCATTGCTGCCCCGATTCTACGGATTGGTTTCCGTAGTAATCACGACGAATCGTTCGCTCCTACCTCACGCGTCAAGAGGTAAATACTCGAAACCCTAGTTTCGTTTTAGGGTTTAATTTAAACTATGATTTCATGCTTGTGTTTGTATGATTTATGTGATTATGTGTAATCGATTAAATCGTTGCGAGCATGTTATTTGGTTTAAATTGCGAGCATGTTAATTGATTTAAATTCGGTTAAATTTATTAGCATGTATGTTGTTTTTAATTTCGCTGGAAGCGCAAAGGTACGCAATTAATTGATTTAATTTGTCGGGCATGTACTTGTGTGCTTTAAAGTGGTTTAAATCACGTAAAATTTTTGTTTTCCGCTGCGTATGCGTGCCCGAAACCCAACAGTGGTATCAGAGCTCGTTGCGCAATTAATTGCGTTCGTTTTAATATGCATGTTCGATTTATTAAAGTAGCGATTGTCGTATTATGTAATTGGGAGTTTTCGTAAGTTTAAAATATTTTTGAAATATTGTTTAGAATTTTTCCAGCTTTAAAATTGTTTAAAATTGGAAAATCGGATCTGAAATTGTTTTTAAAATGTCGGTTTTTTAAATGTTCGGATCGAACCGGCCGAACCGGCCGGTTCGATGGTGGTGTGCGGTTTAGTTGACCGAATCCAAGTGGATTCGGGTCGGTCAGACCGGTTCTCGGTCCGACTGACCCGGCCCACTGATTTGGGTCAGCTGGACCGGACAGAACCGGCCCGATTCGGTCCGAACCGGTCAGACCGGTTGGGCCGAACCGGACCACTGAAAAATAAAAAAAAAAAAAAAAAAAAAAAAAAATTTATTTCAGATTTCTAAAATTAAACTTAAAACAAATTGATTTTAATTTTTGGAAAATTATTTTCAATTAATCCCAATTAGATAATTGGATCGACAATCATCTATTTTAGTAAATAGGTGTTAGATTAATTAATTAATTTAAATTGTTAAATTGATTTCAATTAATAGAACACATATATAATATTGATTATAAGTTCAACTTAATTAGTAGTACCTCAACATTATTTGAATGATTTATGCTAGTTGAGGTTCTATAATTATTTTGAAAACTCGATAATTAATTAATGTAATTAATTATGAAAATTAGGTCGTATGTTCCTCTTAGGACAATATGCGTTTTCCATATACCTTTAGAGAACATAGATGTAGGAATCACATAGACCAATCCAAAACCTTCTGATGAGATAAAACACTTAATCAAAACCCCTCATTCTTTTAATTAAGAATCATTTCAAGCTATAAAGAAAAACCCAATCTGTTGAGTTATTTCTTTCCTTCTGCCAACGGTTGGATTATGTGTAGCCCTTTACTATAGTGCAGTAAGCCGTGTTAGCGGGGAGTGCTATGGTAGAGTAAGCTGTAATTCAATTGACATAATGATGGAGGTAGCCATAGAAAAGGGTTATGTTGAATTAACGTGGTCGGCTAGATTAACTAGGGACTGCATTAGTTTGGCATAATCGAGTTCTATGAGCATCTTTGATTGGTAGGTTAGACTTGACACACGACGATTTTGATATTCGCGAGATTAACTTAGGTCATTATCAAGTGTGAGGAAAATTAATTTAGGGTCATATTGTGGATATGATTGATTGTGATCTACCTTTGGGCAAATATAATCGGGCTAGATTAACTACGGGTTATATTTGTCTATTGGACCTAAAGCCCATTAAGAAAAATCAGTTTTCTCGTTTGTCTACTAGAGGGAAGTGGAACTCGATAAAATTAGTGGGAGAACAATTAAATAACATAAGTCCAAACATTTAATTGTAACAATCATTTAACGCGAATCTCTAATAATCCTCTTCTCTATATGTCTCAGATAATTATGTCTAAGAATCCCATAATGTCAATCCTCGACAATGAACTCAATGGCCCTAATTACCTAGATTGGTTGCGTAGTCTTAAGCTTATGCTAACTGTTGAGGGGCGTCTCTACGTTTTGAACGAGAGGCTTCCCGCCACTATACCTGCCACAGCGACTGATGCTGAAAAGGAAACTTATGAAGTTTGGAAGAAAGATGACACCCATGCTAGGTGCTATATGATAGCCGCCATGGAGCCCGCGCTTGCGAGGAAATATGAGTCTCACTTGCATGCTTTCGATATAAAGGCTCATCTCGATAGCATGTATAGTGAGAATATTAGGGCATCGAGGTACGCTGCTACAAAGGAGTTGATCACAGCGAGACTGCGCGAAGGGACTTCGGTCCACGAGCACTGTCTCAAAATGATCACTCTCCTTGAAAAGCTAGTGAATCTTGATGTCACCCTCCCGGCCGAGCTCTCGTTGGATTTGATCCTGTTGTCTCTTCCTAGTTCCTATGAATCGTTCATAGTGAACTTCAACATGAACAAACTGGATCCTCCCTTGGATGAGTTAATGAACATGTTGGTCAGCTTCGAGTCCACCATTAAGAAAGAGAAGTCTGTTCTCATTGCTGCTCCTTCTGGAAAGAAGAGTTCTTTCCAAAAGAAGAGAAAGGAAAGAGTTTCCTTCCCAAACAGCAAGTTCGAAGTGGGTGAAGGCAGTGGGGGCCCCAAAGCAAAGGTTAGCAAACAAGTTGATGATGCTTGCCATCACTGTGGAAAGAAAGGACATTGGCGCCGCAACTGCAAGGCTTACCTAAAGCAGAAAGGTTCTGAAAAGGGTACGTATTTCATTGACGTAAATTTGTCTGTCAACTCTTCTTCTTGGGTATTGGATACGGGCTGTGGCTCACATTTGTGCAATGATTTGCAGCTAATGACAAGAAGTCGAAGACTTAGAGCGGGTGAGACCTACCTAAGGATGGGGAATGGAGCAAGAGTTGCTGCTGAAGCCATTGGGACTATTTACTTAAATGTTTTGGATTCTAGTTTTCCTATTGTTTTGAACGATTGTTTATTTGTTCCGTCGCTCATTAGAAACCTTATTTCTATTCCTGTATTAGATATTGAAGGTTTTACTTTTGTTTTTGGAAATTCGATTTGCATTATACAAAAGAATGAGAATTTAATTTGCAAAGGACGGCTATTAAACAACTTATATGAACTAAATCCAAGTGAAATACCTATTAACGTTATATCAGCAAAACGTAAGGAGATAGATCAAAACCCCGCACAACTTTGGCACGCTAGATTAGGTCATGTCTCTTTAAGAAGGATGAACGATTTTGTTAGTGAAGGATTGTTCTCTTTGGAGGACGTGAAATCACTACAAACTTGTGAATCTTGCCTTAAAGGGAAAATGACCAAGTCACCCTACAAAGGGGTAATGGAACGAGCCGAAGGTCTTTTGGATTTGATCCATACAGACATATGTGGTCCACTAAGTGTTAGTGCGAAGGGTGGATATAACTACTTCGCTACCTTTACCGACGATTATTCTAGGTATGGGTATGTGTACTTGATGAAGTACAAGTCTGAAACATTTGAAAGGTTCAAAGATTTTAGACACGAAGTGGAAAAGCAACTCGGACGAAGTATTAAGAAGCTGCGATCCGATCGTGGTGGGGAATACTTGAGCATCGAGTTCATTGACTATCTAAAAGATAATGGGATACAATCCCAATGGACTCCACCGGGAACTCCTCAACTTAATGGAGTATCCGAACGTCGGAATCGAACTTTATTAGATATGGTTCGATCAATGATGGGGTTCACAAACTTACCGGCATACTTGTGGGGTCATGCACTCCGTACTGCCGCGTATTTGCTGAATAGAGTTAACACCAAAGCAGTTAAATCCACACCTTATGAACTTTGGCATTCCCGGAAACCCAATTACAAACATATTAGGATATGGGGTTGTCCCGCTTATGTGAAGCGATTAGTGGGAGATAAGTTGGATAGTAAATCCGACTTGTGCTATTTTGTGGGGTATCCCGAAGACTCAATGGGATACGAGTTCTACTATGTCAAAGAAGCAAAGACGTTTGTTTCGAGAAATGCCACCTTTTTGGAAAGGGAGTTTCTATCCGATAGAAAGGGCAGCATGATAGAACTTGAAATAGTTCAAGAACCACAAAATGAAGTTCAAACGCAAGAACAAGTAATTGAACCAAAACAACAAACCACTAATATACCTCCTGAACCTACGGTACGTAGATCCGAAAGAGTTCGGAAAATACCGGACAGGTTATTCCTCCTCGAAAATGATGAAGATCATGTTGATCTTGGACGAGATCCAAGAACATACAATGAGGCCGTATCGGATGCGGACATGGGACATTGGCTAACTGCCATGAAATCCGAAATGGACTCCATGTACTCCAACAAGGTATGGACCTTGGTAGATCCACCTAAAGGAATTGTTCCTATAGGCTGCAAGTGGATCTATAAGAAGAAAATTGGAGTAGATGGAAAGGTGTCGACCTATAAAGCTAGATTGGTAGCAAAAGGATACACTCAAAGGCAAGGTGTTGACTATGAGGAAACCTTTTCGCCGGTCGCGATGCTGAAGTCCATTAGGATCTTGCTGGCCATAGCTGCGTGGTACGACTACGAGATATGGCAAATGGATGTGAAGACCGCCTTCCTTAATGGAGATATTGAGGAAGAAATTTACATGGCGCAGCCGGAAGGCTTCATATCTTCTGGAAGTGAGCAAAAGGTTTGCAAACTCCAGCGATCCATTTATGGATTGAAACAAGCATCCCGTAGTTGGAACATTAGATTCGACTCAACTATCAAAGAGTTTGATTTTGAGAAGAATCCGGAGGAACCTTGTGTATACAAGAAGGTTAGTGGGAGGGCAGTAATATTTCTAGTGCTTTACGTTGATGACATTCTACTCATTGGGAATGACGTAGGAATGTTACAGCAAACGAAAGCATGGTTGTCCACACGTTTCTCAATGAAGGATTTGGGAGAAGCATCTTACGTATTGGGAATACGCATCTATAGAGATAGAGCAAGAAAGATGCTTGGCTTGTCCCAAAGCCTGTACATAGACACCGTTATGAAACGTTTTAGCATGGAAGAATCCAAGAAGGGATTCTTGCCAATGTCCCATGGGGTTCGTCTCTCGAAATCTATGTGTCCCCAAACACCTAGTGAAATCGAGGAGATGAAAAGGACGCCCTATGCTTCTGCCATAGGAAGCATAATGTATGGCATGCTATGTACTAGAACCGATATTGCGTATGCTGTGAGTGTCACAAGCAGATATCAGTCTAACCCCGGCCCGGCTCACTGGAAAGCCGTGAAAGATATCCTCAAGTACTTGCGAAGAACTAAGGATATATTTTTGGTCTATGGGGGTGCCGAGTTGAAATTAGAGGGTTTCACTGACTCTAGTTTTCAATCGGATGTGGACGACTCGAAGTCGAATTCTGGATTCATATTCACGCTTAATGGTGGTGCCGTGTGTTGGAAGAGTTCCAAGCAAAGCACGACGGCCGATTCCACTACCGAAGCGGAATACATTGCAGCGTCCGAAGCTGCAAAAGAAGGGACTTGGATAAGGAAATTCATCCAAGAGTTGGGTGTCATTCCTGATGCTAGTAATCCAGTACCGTTGTACTGTGATAACACCGGAGCCGTGGCACAAGCTAAGGAGCCGCGATCTCATCAGAAGTCGAAGCATATTCTGAGGAAGTATCACGTGATCCGAGAGATCATTGATAGAGGTGAAGTTAAGGTAGAACGAGTCACCTCGGAAGAGAACGTTGCAGACCCCTTCACGAAGCCTTTACCAAGATCGGTCCATGAGAAACATCGAGAGTCGATGGGATTGCGGTTTATGGGTAGTTGGCTTTAGGTCAAGTGGGAGATTGTTAGAGTAGGTGACCAACAAGCCAACTTGTGGCTGTGGTCTTTCGTATTTATTATTGTAATAAACGAACCTTTATTCGTATTAATGATAAAACACATTGGCATTCTATATCTTTGTCCCTTTGTCACAAGCATAGATATAGTCCTTACAGTTATTACAAGTACTAGTAATTGATCGTTAGGATCGTGAGATATTTACTTAAGTATTATAACTGTTAAACGTGTTCCTAGTCGAAGGGTTACGCCACTAATGAGGATATCGGCCTTTCCCATTAAGACTAGCACTTAGTGTATGTGTACTGCATCTCATCAGTAAACGGTATTGTGATATCGGCATGCATAAGTGGGTGCTCGTAAGTTGACGAGTTCACTGAACTCCCTCACCCTAGAAATCTCTAAGTGGTTCCCAATAATCGAGTAGAGATATCTATGGTATAGTTGTACACCATTAGTCCTTATGACCTAGACATCACCGTGACTTCACTAGAGGACCAGCTGTATCGTGACCTGTCCCTGAGTTCCACCGAGGACCATCCCAAGGGCCAGTGTTCGTGCAGTCCGAAATCTAGTGGGAGGTCTGTGCATTGTAGTCGGGGATTCGATCGCTAGAATAGTCTTGGATGTCCTGTGTGTTCTGAAAGTTTGTATTCATTCTAAGTCTCTGGCCAGAGCTGACTAAGTGATGATTAGAGAATTCGATTCTTTAAGTCATGCACGTAACGATTACAACACTTAGAACGATCGCACCGTTATTGAACATATAAAGAGGTCTCGATGAACCAATGCCTCTAGTTCGATCGGGACATATGAATCGAAGGGACCGTACTGTACGTTAACTATATCTGAAGGTTCTTGCAGGCACTTCATTTGTATCTAGGGAATCATGACGCGTAGTTGCTAGACGCCAATCTTGATTCGTTGGGTGATTAAGGTGAAACGAGCTTCATCTTAATTGTAACTCGAAGGGGACGAGTTTTGACCACAAAGAGTTGTGGGCCCACGGCTAGCTTACACCTGAACCATCGAGGGTCACACTGCTCGTGCACATGAGATCTTTGAATAAACGGTCAGAGATAAAATAGTTTATCTTTGCATAATTGGAAGTCAATATGATTGAGTCCAACATTCGTAATTTGGAATTATGAATGAGAATAAGAAAAGGAAAAGAATAAGCGAACATGTTAGTGAACTTTCTAAATCGGGAAGTTTCCAAATTTAGAAAGTCCACTGAACTAGGGTTTCCACTTTTGGAAAGTTGGAAAATAAGAGATGGCACTCGTAATGACGAGAAAATTATAATGACTCGGAAATTGTAATCGTTACAATTTTTCGATCATTGAATTGAGAGATACGAGCGATTAAAGAAACTAACGAGCTTAAGCTGTTGGGCCCAGTCCAACTTAAGCCCGCTAGGGTTTCATGCTAGGGACTATAAATACATGATTTATAACCCTAGCAAACACACACAAAAACCCTAACCCTAATCGGCCACCCTCTCTCTCTCGCCCTCTCTTCCGCGCGGCCACCACCGCGCCACCACCGCCGCTCCGTCGCCGGAAACGGCCGTTCCTCGGCCGGCTCTTGTTCGGTATTCTTTCTCCTTTATTTTCTTTCCGTTTTATTCTAACTACTTCGTGTCTAGTGCCACGATTTAGTAGATGCTCAAATGGACATGCACAAACGTAAACGTAAAAAAAACATGCGCAAAAGTGCATTCGCAGCAACGTTCTTAAAAACACGAATTACAACACTAGGAATTTAATACGCATAACCAAACAATAGCAAAAACACTAAATACAAAAGATACAGTGGAGTGTAGAAATTACACTCAACGTTTACGTTTAGGTGGATTTTTTTATGGATTAATTTATATTTCTGTTTTAATTGGTGGATTTAGTATCTTATAGGTACAAATTGATAATTAGGTGTCCATGAAGCAAAAATGATCAAAGAATAAGAAAACAGTTGCAATTAGGAAAATAAAATCAAATTAGAAGAGAGGATCCCTCAACATCTTCGGTAGTGTCCACGAAGTCGAGCATAACTTTCTCATCCGGACTCCAAATCAACTGGTTCCGGCGGCATAAGAAAGCTATTTTAGCTGGCTACAATTCCTGTCTAATGTCAAATTTCCAAATTCAGACTCGAACATGGTCAAAATTGGATTCCAAAAGCGATAATGAAAATAGGTGCTACAGTTCGAGGACACGAATGCGCATCAAGAAACGTGCACAAAAACACTCGCTACAAAATATACGCACATAAGTAAAAGTACAAAAGCATGCACAAAAGTACTCACGCAAAAGTGCATTCGCAAAAAGGATCATGAAAACACAAACTACAATCCTAGGACATTAATACAAATCAACAAACATGCACAAACACACTTGCTCAAATGGACATGCACAAACGTAAACGTAAAAAAAACATGCGCAAAAGTGCATTCGCAGCAACGTTCTTAAAAACACGAATTACAACACTAGGACTTTAATACGCATAACCAAACAACAACAAAAACACTAGATACAAAAGATACAGTGGAGCGTAGACATAACACTCAACGTTTACGTTTACGTGGATTTTTTTATGGATTAATTTATATTTTAGTTTTAATTGGTGGATTTAGTATCTTAAAGGTACAAATTGATAATTAGGTGTCCATGAAGCAATAATGATCAAAGAGTAAGAAAAGAGTTACAATTAGGAAAATAAAATCAAATTAGAAGAGAGGATCCCTCAACATCTTCGGTAGTGTCCACGAAGTCGAGCATAACTTTCTCATCCGGACTCCTAATCAACTGGTTTTGGCGGCATAAGAAAGCTATTTTAGCTGGCTACAATTCCTGCCTAAAGTCAAATTTCCAAATTCGGACTCGAACATGGTCAAAATTGGATACCAAAAGCGATCATGAAGATACGTGCTACAGTTCGAGGACACGAATGCGCATAAAAAAACGTGCACAAAAACACTCGCTACAAAAAGATACGCTCATAAGTAAAAGTACAAAAGCACGCACAAAAGTACTCACGCAAAAGTGCATTCGCAAAAAGGATCATGAAAACACCGATTACAATCCTAGGACATTAATACAAATCAACAAACATGCAAGAGCACACTCGCTCAAATGGACATGCACAAACGAACATGTAAAAAAGTATGCGCAAAACTGCATTCGCAACAAAGTTCTTAAAAACACCAAATACAACACTAGGACTTTAATACGCATAACCAAACAGTAGCAAAAACACTAGATACAAAAGATACAGTGGAGTGTAGAAATTACACTCAACGTTTACGTTTACGTGGATTTTTTTATGGATTAATTTATATTTCTGTTTTAATTGGTGGATTTAGTATCTTATAGGTACAAATTGATAATTAGGTGTCCATGAAGCAAAAATGATCAAAGAGTAAGAAAAGAGTTACAATTAGGAAAATAAAATCAAATTAGAAGAGAGGATCCCTCAACATCTTCGGTAGTGTCCACGAAGTCGAGCATAACTTTCTCATCCGGACTCCAAATCAACTGGTTTTGGCGGCATAAGAAAACTATTTTAGCTGGCTACAATTCCTGTCTAAAGTCAAATTTCCAAATTCGGACTCGAACATGGTCAAAATTGGATTCCAAAAGCGATCATGAAGATACGTGCTACAGTTCGAGGACACGAATGCGCATAAAAAAAGTGCACAAAAACACTCGCTACAAAAAGATACGCTCATAAGTAAAAGTACAAAAGCACGCACAAAAGTACTCACGCAAAAGTGCATTCGCAAAAAGGATCATGAAAACACCGATTACAATCCTAGGACATTAATACAAATCAACAAACATGCAAGAGCACACTCGCTCAAATGGACATGCACAAACGAACATGTAAAAAAATATACGCAAAAGTGCATTCGCAACAAAGTTCTTAAAAACACGAAATACAACACTAGGACTTTAATATGCATAACCAAACAATAGCAAAAACACTAGATACAAAAGATACAGTGGAATGTAGAAATTACACTCAACGTTTACGTTTACGTGGATTTTTTTATGGAATAAATTTATATTTCTGTTTTAATTGGTGGATTTAGTATCTTATAGGTACAAATTAATAATTAGGTGTCCATGAAGCAAAAATGATCAAAGAGTAAGAAAAGAGTTGCAATTAGGAAAATAAAATCAAATTAGAAGAGAGGATCCCTCAACATCTTCGGTAGTGTCCACGAAGTCGAGTATAACTTTCTCATCCGGACTCCAAATCAACTGGTTCCGGCGGCATTCGAAAGGTATTTTAGCTGGCTACAATTCCTGTCTAATGTCAAATTTCCAAATTCGGACTCGAACATGGTCAAAAATGGATTCCAAAAGCGATCATGAAAATATGTGCCACAGTTCGAGGACACGAATGCGCATCAAAAAACGTGCACAAAAACACCCGCTACAAAAAGATACGCACATAAGTAAACGTACAAAAGCATGCACAAAATTACTCACGCAAAAGTGCATTCGCAGAAAGGATCATGGAAACACCGACTACAATCCTAGGACATTAATACAAATCAACAAAAATGCAAGAACACACTCGCTCATATGGACATGCACAAACGTACATGTAAAAAAATATGCGCAAAAGTACATTCGCAACAAAGTTCTTAAAAACACGAATTACAACACTAGGAATTTAATACGCATAACCAAACAATAGCAAAAACACTAAATACAAAAGATACAGTGGAGTGTAGAAATTACACTCAACGTTTACGTTTAGGTGGATTTTTTTATGGATTAATTTATATTTCTGTTTTAATTGGTGGATTTAGTATCTTATAGGTACAAATTGATAATTAGGTGTCCATGAAGCAAAAATGATCAAAGAATAAGAAAACAGTTGCAATTAGGAAAATAAAATCAAATTAGAAGAGAGGATCCCTCAACATCTTCGGTAGTGTCCACGAAGTCGAGCATAACTTTCTCATCCGGACTCCAAATCAACTGGTTCCGGCGGCATAAGAAAGCTATTTTAGCTGGCTACAATTCCTGTCTAATGTCAAATTTCCAAATTCAGACTCGAACATGGTCAAAATTGGATTCCAAAAGCGATAATGAAAATAGGTGCTACAGTTCGAGGACACGAATGCGCATCAAGAAACGTGCACAAAAACACTCGCTACAAAATATACGCACATAAGTAAAAGTACAAAAGCATGCACAAAAGTACTCACGCAAAAGTGCATTCGCAAAAAGGATCATGAAAACACAAACTACAACCCTAGGACATTAATACAAATCAACAAACATGCACAAACACACTTGCTCAAATGGACATGCACAAACGTAAACGTAAAAAAAACATGCGCAAAAGTGCATTCGCAACAACGTTCTTAAAAACATGAAATACAACACTAGGACTTTAATACCCATAACCAAACAACAGCAAAAACACTAGATACAAAAGATACAGTCGAGCGTAGAAATAACACTCAACGTTTACGTTTACGTGGATTTTTTTATGGATTAATTTATATTTTTGTTTTAATTGGTGGATTTAGTATCTTATAGGTACAAATTGATAATTAGGTGTCCATGAAGCAATAATGATCAAAGAGTAAGAAAAGAGTTACAATTAGGAAAATAAAATCAAATTAGAAGAGAGGATCCCTCAACATCTTCGGTAGTATCCACGAAGTCGAGCATAACTTTCTCATCCGGACTCCAAATCAACTGGTTTTGGCGGCATAAGAAAGCTATTTTAGCTGGCTACAATTCCTGTCTAAAGTCAAATTTCCAAATTCGGACTCAAACATGGTCAAAATTGGATTCCAAAAGCGATCATGAAGATACGTGCTAGAGTTCGAGGACACGAATGCGCATAAAAAAACGTGCACAAAAACACTCGCTACAAAAAGACACGCTCATAAGTAAAAGTGAAAAAGCATGCACAAAAGTACTCACGCAAAAGTGCATTCGCAAAAAGGATCATGAAAACACCGATTACAATCCTAGGACATTAATACAAATCAACAAACATGCAAGAGCACACTCGCTCAAATGGACATGCACAAACGTACATTTAAAAAAATATGCGCAAAAGTGCATTCGCAACAAAGTTCTTAAAATCACCAAATACAACACTAGGACTTTAATACGCAAAACCAAACAATAGCAAAAACACTAGATACAAAAGATACAGTGGAGTGTAGAAATGACACTCAACGTTTACGTTTACGTGGATTTTTTTATGGATTAATTTATATTTCTGTTTTAATTGGTGGATTTAGTATCTTATAGGTACAAATTGATAATTAGGTGTCCATGAAGCAAAAATGATCAAAGAGTAAGAAAAGAGTTGCAATTAGGAAAATAAAATCAAATTAGAAGAGAGGATCCCTCAACATCTTCGGTAGTGACCACGAAGTCGAGTATAACTTTCTCATCCGGACTCCAAATCAACTGGTTCCGGCGGCATTTGAAATCTATTTTAGCTGGCTACAATTCCTGTCTAATGTCAAATTTCCAAATTCGGACTCGAACATGGTCAAAAATGGATTCCAAAAGCGATCATGAAAATACGTGCTACAGTTCGAGGACAGGAATGCGCATAAAAAAACGTGCACAAAAACACCCGCTACAAAAAGATACGCACATAAGTAAATGTACAAAAGCATGCACAAAAGTACTCACGCCAAATTGCATTCGCAAAAAGGATCATGAAAACACCGACTAAAATCCTAGGACATTAATACAAATCAACAAACATGCAAGAACACACTCGCTCAAATGGACATGCACAAACGTACATGTAAAAAAATATGCGCAAAAGTGCATTCGCAACAAAGTTCTTAAACACACGAAATACAACACTAGGACTTTAATACGCATAACCAAACAACAGCAAAAACACTAGATACAAAAGATACAGTGGAGTGTAGAAATTACACTCAACGTTTACGTTTACGTGGATTTTTTTATGGATTAATTTATATTTCTATTTTAATTGGTGGATTTAGTATCTTATAGGTACAAATTGATAAATAGGTGTCCATGAAGCAAAAATGATCAAAGAGTAAGAAAAGAGTTGCAATTAGGAAAATAAAATCAAATTAGAAGAGAGGATCCCTCAACATCTTCGGTAGTGTCCACGAAGTCGAGCATAAGTTTCTCATCCGGACTCCAAATCAACTGGTTCCGGCGGCATAAGAAAGCTATTTTAGCTGGCTACAATTTCTGTCTAATGTCAAATTTCCAAATTCAGACTCGAACATGGTTAAAATTGGATTCCAAAAGCGATCATGAAAATACGTGCTACAGTTCGAGGACACGAATGCGCATCAAGAAACGTGCACAAAAACACTCGCTACAAAATATACGCACATAAGTAAAAGTACAAAAGCATGCACAACAGTACTCGCGCAAAAGTGCATTCGCAAACAGGATCATGAAAACACAAACTACAATCCTAGGACATTAATACAAATCAACAAACATGCACAAACACACTTGCTCAAATGGACATGCACGAACGTAAACGTAAAAAAAACATGCGCAAAAGTGCATTCGCAACAACGTTCTTAAAAACACGAAATACAACACTAGGACTTTAATACGCATAACCAAACAACAGCAAAAACACTAGATACAAAAGATACAGTGGAGTGTAGAAATAACACTCAACGTTTACGTTTACGTGGATTTTTTTATGGATTAATTTATATTTTTGTTATAATTGGTGGATTTAGTATCTTATACGTACAAATTGATAATTAGGTGTCCATGAAGCAATAATGATCAAAGAGTAAGAAAAGAGTTGCAATTAGGAAAATAAAATCAAATTAGAAGAGAGGATCCCTCAACATCTTCGGTAGTGTCCACGAAGTCGAACATAACTTTCTCATCCGGAATCCAACTCAACTGGTTCCGGCGGCATTCGAAGGCTATTTTAGCTGGATAAAATTCCTGTCTAAAGTCAAATTTCCAAATTCGGACTCGAACATGGTCAAAATTGGATTCCAAAAGCGATCATGAAAATACGTGCTACAGTTCGAGGACACGAATGCGCATCAAAAAACGTGCAAAAAAACACTCGCTACAAAAAGATACGCGCATAAGTAAAAGTAAAAAAGCATGCACAAAAGTACTCACGCAAAAGTGCATTCGCAAAAAGGATCATGAAAACACCGATTACAATCCTAGGACATTAATACAAATCAACAAACATGCAAGAACACACTCGCTCAAATGGACATGCACAAACGTACATGTAAAAATTAAATATGCGCAAAAGTGCATTCGCAACAAAGTTCTTAAAAACACCAAATACAACACTAGGACTTTAATACGCATAACCAAACAATAGCAAAAACACTAGATACAAAAGATACAGTGGAGTGTAGAAATTACACTCAACGTTTACGTTTACGTGGATTTTTTTATGGATTAATTTATATTTCTATTTTAATTGGTGGATTTAGTATCTTATAGGTACAAATTGATAAATAGGTGTCCATGAAGCAAAAATGATCAAAGAGTAAGAAAAGAGTTGCAATTAGGAAAATAAAATGAAATTAGAAGAGAGGATCCCTCAACATCTTCGGTAGTGTCCACGAAGTCGAGCATAAGTTTCTCATCCGGACTCCAAATCAACTGGCTCCGGCGGCATAAGAAAGCTATTTTAGCTGGCTACAATTTCTGTCTAATGTCAAATTTCCAAATTCAGACTCGAACATGGTTAAAATTGGATTCCAAAAGCGATCATGAAAATACGTGCTACAGTTCGAGGACACGAATGCGCATCAAGAAACGTGCACAAAAACACTCGCTACAAAATATACGCACATAAGTAAAAGTACAAAAGCATGCACAACAGTACTCGCGCAAAAGTGCATTCGCAAACAGGATCATGAAAACACAAACTACAATCCTAGGACATTAATACAAATCAACAAACATGCACAAACACACTTGCTCAAATGGACATGCACGAACGTAAACGTAAAAAAAACATGCGCAAAAGTGCATTCGCAACAACGTTCTTAAAAACACGAAATACAACACTAGGACTTTAATACGCATAACCAAACAACAGCAAAAACACTAGATACAAAACATACAGTGGAGTGTAGAAATAACACTCAACGTTTACGTTTACGTGGATTTTTTTATGGATTAATTTATATTTTTGTTTTAATTGGTTGATTTAGTATCTTATAGGTACAAATTGATAATTAGGTGTCCGTGAAGCAATAATGATCAAAGAGTAAGAAAAGAGTTGCAATTAGGAAAATAAAATCAAATTTGAAGAGAGGATCCCTCAACATCTTCGGTAGTGTCCACGAAGTCGAGCATAACTTTCTCATCCGGAATCCAAATCAACTGGTTCCGGCGGCATTCGAAGGATATTGTAGCTGGCTACAATTCCTGTCTAATGTCAAATTTCCGAATTCGGACTTGAACATAGTCAAAATTGGATTCCAAAAGCGATCATGAAAATACGTGCTACAGTTCGAGGACACGAATGCGCATCAAAAAACGTGCAAAAAAATACTCGATACAAAAGATACGCACATAAGTAAAAGTACAAAAGCATGCACAAAAGTACTCACGCAAAAGTGCATTCGCAAAAAGGATCACGAAAACACAAACTACAATCCTAGGACATTAATACAAATCAACAAACATGCAAGAACACACTCGCTCAAATGGACATGCACAAAAGGACATGTAAAAATATATGCAAAAAAGTGCATTCACAACAACGTTCTTAAAAACACGAAATACAACACTAGGACTTTAATACGCATAACCAAACAATCGCAAAAACACTAAACACAAAAGATACGGTGGAGTGTAGAAATTACACTCAACGTTTACGTTTACGTGGATTTTTTTATGGATTAATTTATATTTTTTTTTTAATTGGTGGATATAGTATCTTATAGGTACAAATTGATAATTAGGTGTCCATGAAGCAAAAATGATCAAAGAGTAAGAAAAGAGTTGCAATTAGGAAAATAAAATCAAATTAGAAGAGAGGATCCCTCAACTTCTTCGGAAGTGTCCACGAAGTCGAGCATAACTCTCTCATCCGGAATCCAAATCAACAGGTTCCGGCGGCATTCGAAGTATATTGTAGCTGGCTACAATTCCTGTCTAATGTCAAATTTCCAAATTCGGACTCGAACATAGTAAAAATTGGATTCCAAAACCGATCATGAAAATACGTGCTACAGTTCGAGGACACAAATGCGCATCAAAAAACGTGCAAAAAAATACTCGCTACAGAAGATACGCACATAAGTAAAAGTACAAAAGCATGCACAAAAGTACTCACGCAAAAGTGCATTCGCAAAAAGGATCATGAAAACACAAACTACAATCCTAGGACATTAATACAAATCAACAAACATGCAAGAACACACTCGCTCAAATGGACATGCACAAACGTACATGTAAAAAAATATGCGCAAAAGTGCATTCACAACAACGTTCTTAAAAACACCAAATACAACACTAGGACTTTAATACGCATAACCAAACAATAGCAAAAACACTAAATACAAAAGATACAGTGGAGTGTAGAAATTACACTCAACGTTTACGTTTATGTGGATTTTTTATGGATTAATTTATATTTTTGTTTTAATTGGTGGATTTAGTATCCTATAGGTACAAATTGATAATTAGGTTGCCATGAAGCAAAAATGATCAAAGGTTAAGCAAAGAGTTGCAATTAGGAAAATAAAATCAAATTAGAAGAGAGGATCCCTCAACATCTTCGGTAGTGTCCACGAAGTCGAGCATAACATTCTCATCCGGACTCCAAATCAACTGGTTCCGGAGGCATTAGAAAGCTATTTTAGCTGGCTACAATTCATGTCTAATGTCAAATTTCCAAATTCGGACTCGAACATGGTCAAAAATGGATTCCAAAAGCGATCATGAAAATACGTGCTACAGTTCGAGGACACGAATGCGCATCAAAAAAGGTGCACAAAAACACTCGCTACAAAAAGATACGCACATAAGTAAAAGTACAAAAGCATGCACAAAAGTATTCACGCAAAAGTGCATTCGCAAAAAGGATCATGAAAACACCGACTACAATCCTAGGACATTAATACAAATCAACAAACATGCAAGAACACACTCGCTCAAATGGACATGCACAAACGTACATGTAAAAAAATATGCGCAAAAGTGCATTCGCAACAAAGTTCTTAAAAACACCAAATACAACACTAGGACTTTAATACGCATAACCAAAGAATAGGAAAAAACACTACATTCAAAAGATACAGTGGAGTGTAGAAATTACACTCAACGTTTACGATTACGTGGATTTTTTTATGGATTAATTTATATTTCTATTTTAACTGGTGGATTTAGTATCTTATAGGTACAAATTGATAATTAGGTGTCCATGAAGCAAAAGTGATCAAAGAGTAAGAAAACAGTTGCAATTAGGAAAATAAAATCAAATTAGAAGTGAGGATCCCTCAACATCGTCGGTAGTGTCCACGAAGTCGAGCATAACTTTCTCATCCGGATTCCAAATCAACTGGTTCCGGCGGCATAAGAAAGCTATTTTAGCTGGCTACAAGTCCTCGCTAATGTCAAATTTCCAAATTCAGACTCGAACATGGTCAAAATTGGATTCCAAAAGCGATCATGAAAATACGTGCTACAGTTCGAGGACACGAATGCGCATCAAGAAACGTGCACAAAAACACTCGCTACAAAAGATACGCACATAAGTAAAAGTACAAAAGCATGCACAAAAGTACTCACGCAAAAGTGCATTCGCAAAAAGGATCATGAAAACACCGACTACAATCCTGAGACATTAATACAAATCAACAAACATGCAAGAACACACTCGCTCAAATGGACATGCACAAACGTACATGTAAAAAAACATGCGCAAAAGTGCATTCGCAACAACGTTCTTAAAAACACGAAATACAACACTTGGACTTTAATACGCATAACCAAACAATTGCAAAAACACTAAATACAAAAGATACAGTGGAGGGTAGAAATAACACTCAACGTTTACGTTTACGTGGACTTTTTTATGGATTAATTTATATTCCTGTTTTAATTGGTGGATTGAGTATCTTATAGGTACAATTTGATAATTAGGTGTCCATGAAGCAAAAATAATCAAAGAGTAAGAAAAGAGTTGCAATTAGGAAAATAAAATCAAATTAGAAGAGAGGATCCCTCAACATCTTCGGTAGTGTCCACGAAGTCGAGCATAACTTTCTCATGCAGACTTTAAATTAACTGGTTCCGGCGGCATAAGAAAGCTATTTTAGTTGGCTACAATTCCTGTCTAATTTCAAATTTCCAAATTCATACTCGAACAGGGTCAAAATTGGATTCCAAAAGCGATCATGAAAATACGTGCTACAGTTCGAGGACACGAATGCGCATCAAAAAACGTGCACAAAAACACTCGCTACAAAAAGATACGCTCATAAGTAAAAGTACAAAAGCATGCACAAAAGTACTCACGCAAAATTGCATTCGCAAAAAGGATCATGAAAACACCGATTACAATCCTAGGACATTAATACAAATCAACAAACATGCAAGAACACACTCGCTCAAATGGACATGCACAAACGTACATGTAAAAAAATATGCGCAAAAGTGCATTCACAACAACGTTCTTAAAAACACCAAATACAACACTAGGACTTTAATACGCATAACCAAACAATAGCAAAAACACTAAATACAAAAGATACAGTGGAGTGTAGAAATTACACTCAACGTTTACGTTTATGTGGATTTTTTTATGGATTAATTTATATTTTTGTTTTAATTGGTGGATTTAGTATCTTATAGGTACAAATTGATAATTAGGTTGCCATGAAGCAAAAATGATCAAAGGTTAAGAAAAGAGTTGCAATTAGGAAAATAAAATCAAATTAGAAGAGAGGATCCCTCAACATCTTCGGTAGTGTCCACGAAGTCGAGCATAACATTCTCATCCGGACTCCAAATCAACTGGTTCCGGAGGCATTAGAAAGCTATTTTAGCTGGCTACAATTCATGTCTAATGTCAAATTTCCAAATTCAGACTCGAACATGGTCAAAATTGGATTCCAAAAGCGATCATGAAAATACGTGCTACAGTTCGAGGACACGAATGCGCATCAAGAAACGTGCACAAAAACACTCGCTACAAAAGATACGCACATAAGTAAAAGTACAAAAGCATGCACAAAAGTACTCACGCAAAAGTGCATTCGCAAAAAGGATCATGAAAACACCGACTACAATCCTGAGACATTAATACAAATCAACAAACATGCAAGAACACACTCGCTCAAATGGACATGCACAAACGTACATGTAAAAAAACATGCGCAAAAGTGCATTCGCAACAACGTTCTTAAAAACACGAAATACAACACTTGGACTTTAATACGCATAACCAAACAATTGCAAAAACACTAAATACAAAAGATACAGTGGAGGGTAGAAATAACACTCAACGTTTACGTTTACGTGGACTTTTTTATGGATTAATTTATATTCCTGTTTTAATTGGTGGATTGAGTATCTTATAGGTACAATTTGATAATTAGGTGTCCATGAAGCAAAAATAATCAAAGAGTAAGAAAAGAGTTGCAATTAGGAAAATAAAATCAAATTAGAAGAGAGGATCCCTCAACATCTTCGGTAGTGTCCACGAAGTCGAGCATAACTTTCTCATCCGGACTTTAAATTAACTGGTTCCGGCGGCATAAGAAAGCTATTTTAGTTGGCTACAATTCCTGTCTAATTTCAAATTTCCAAATTCATACTCGAACAGGGTCAAAATTGGATTCCAAAAGCGATCATGAAAATACGTGCTACAGTTCGAGGACACGAATGCGCATCAAAAAACGTGCACAAAAACACTTGCTACAAAAAGATACGCACATAAGTAAAAGTACAAAAGCATAGTGCATTCGCAAAAAAGGATCAAGAAAACACAAACTACAATCCTAGGACATTAATACAAATCAACAAACATGCAAGAACACACTCGCTCAAATGGACATGCACAAAAGTACATGTAAACAAATATGCGCAAAAGTGCATTTGCAACAACGTTCTTAAAAACACGAAATACAACTGTAGGACTTTAATACGCATAACCAAACAATAGAAAAAACACTAAATACAAAAGATACAGTGGAGTGTAGAAATTACACTTAACGTTTACGATTACGTGGATTTTTTTATGGATTAATTTATATTTTTGTTTTAACTGGTGGATTTAGTATCGTATAGGTACAAATTGATAATTAGGTGTCCATGAAGCAAAAATGATCAAAGAGTAAGAAAACAGTTGCAATTAGGAAAATAAAATCAAATTAGAAGTGAGGATCCCTCAACATCTTCGGTAGTGTCCACGAAGTCGAGCATAACTTTCTCATCCGGATTCCAAATCAACTGGTTCCGGCGGCATAAGAAAGCTATTTTAGCTGGCTACAAGTCCTCTCTAATGTCAAATTTCCAAATTCAGACTCGAACATGGTCAAAATTGGATTCCAAAAGCGATCATGAAAATACGTGCTACAGTTCGAGGACACGAATGCGCATCAAGAAACGTGCACAAAAACACTCGCTACAAAAGATACGCACATAAGTAAAAGTACAAAAGCATGCACAAAAGTACTCACGCAAAAGTGCATTCGCAAAAAGGATCATGAAAACACCGACTACAATCCTGAGACATTAATACAAATCAACAAACATGCAAGAACACACTCGCTCAAATAGACATGCACAAACGTACATGGAAAAAAACATGCGCAAAAGTGCATTCGCAACAACGTTCTTAAAAACACGAAATACAACACTTGGACTTTAATACGCATAACCAAACAATTGCAAAAACACTAAATACAAAAGATACAGTGGAGGGTAGAAATAACACTCAACGTTTACGTTTACGTGGACTTTTTTATGGATTAATTTATATTCCTGTTTTAATTGGTGGATTGAGTATCTTATAGGTACAATTTGATAATTAGGTGTCCATGAAGCAAAAATAATCAAAGAGTAAGAAAAGAGTTGCAATTAGGAAAATAAAATCAAATTAGAAGAGAGGATCCCTCAACATCTTCGGTAGTGTCCACGAAGTCGAGCATAACTTTCTCATCCGGACTTTAAATTAACTGGTTCCGGCGGCATAAGAAAGCTATTTTAGTTGGCTACAATTCCTGTCTAATTTCAAATTTCCAAATTCATACTCGAACAGGGTCAAAATTGGATTCCAAAAGCGATCATGAAAATACGTGCTACAGTTCGAGGACACGAATGCGCATCAAAAAACGTGCACAAAAACACTTGCTACAAAAAGATACGCACATAAGTAAAAGTACAAAAGCATAGTGCATTCGCAAAAAAGGATCAAGAAAACACAAACTACAATCCTAGGATCATTAATACAAATCA
>NW_012193183.1:310467-320817 GCF_000504015.1 Erythranthe guttata
GTGATACAGTTCGAGGACACGAATGTGCATCAAAAAACGTGCACAGAAACGCTCGCTACAAAAGATATGTACATAAGTAAAATTAAAAGAGCATCCAAAAAAGTACTCACGCAAAAGTGCATTCGCAAAAAGGATCATGAAAACACAAACTACAATCCTAGGACATTAATACAAATCAACAAACATGCAAGAACACACTCGCTCAAATGGACACGGACAAACGTAAATGTAAAAAAATATGCGCAAAAGTGCATTCGCACCAAAGTTCTTGAAAACACGAAATACAACACTAGTAATTTAATACGCATAACCAAACAACAACAAAAACACTATTTCCAAAAGATACAGTGGAGTGTAGAAATGACACTCAACGTTTACGTTTACGTGGATTTTTTTATTGATAAATTTATATTTCTGTTTTAATTAGTGGATTTAGTATCTTATAGTTACAAATTGATAATTAGGTGTCATGAAGCAAAAATGATCAAAGAGTTTAGAAAAGAGTTGCAATTAGGAAAATAAAATCAAATTAGAAGAGAGGATCCCTCAACATCTTCGGTAGTGTCCACGAAGTCGAGCATAACTTTCTCATCCAGACTCCATATCAACTGGTTCCGGCGGCATTAGTAAGATATTTTAGCTGGCTACAATTCCTGTCTAATGTCAAATTTCCAAAATCGGACTCGAACATGGTCAAAATTGAATTCCAAAAGCGATCATGAAAATACGTGATACAGTTCGAGGACACGAATGCGCATCAAAAAACGTGCACAAAAACGCTCGCTACAAAAGATACGTACATAAGTAAAATTAAAAGAGCATGCAAAAAAGTACTCACGCAAAAGTGCATTCGCAAAAAGGATCATGAAAACACAAACTACAATCCTAGGACATTAATACAAATCAACAAACATTGAAGAACACACTCGCTCAAATGGACATGGACAAACGTACATGTAAAAAAATATGCGCAAAAGTGCATTCGAAACAAAGTTCTTGAAAACACAAAATACAACACTAGGACTTTAATACGCATAACCAAACAACCGCAAAAACACTAGATAGAAAAGATACAGTGGAATGTAGAAATAGCACTCAACGTTTACGTTTACGTGGATTTTTATATGGATTAATTTATATTTCTGTTTTAATTGGTGGATTTAGTATCTTATAGGGACAAATTGATAATTAGGTGTCCATGAAGCAAAAATGATCAAAGAGTAAGAAAAGAGTTGCAATTAGGAAAATAAAATCAAATTAGAAGAGAGAATCCCTCAACATCTTCGGTAGTGTCCACGAATTCGAGCATAACTTTATCATCCAGACTCCATATCAACTGGTTCCGGCGGCATTAGAAAGCTATTTTAGCTAGCTACAATTCCTGTCTAATGTCAAATTTCCAAATTCGGACTCGAACATGGTCAAAATTGGATTCCAAAAGCGATCATGAAAATACGTGATACAGTTCGAGGACACGAATGCGCATCAAAAAACGTGCACAAAAACGCTCGCTACAAAAGATACGTACATAAGTAAAATTAAAAGAGCATGCAAAAAAGTACTCACGCAAAAGTGCATTCGCAAAAAGGATCATGAAAACAGTAACTACAATCCTAGGACATTAATACAAATCAACAAACATGCAAGAACACACTCGCTCAAATGGACATGGACAAACGTACATGTAAAAAAATATGCGCAAAAGTGCATTCGAAACAAAGTTCTTGAAAACACAAAATACAACACTAGGACTTTAATACGCATAACCAGACAACCGCTAAAACACTAGATAGAAAAGATACAGTGGAATGTAGAAATAACACTCAACGTTTACGTTTACGTGGATTTTTATATGGATTAATTTATATTTCTGTTTTAATTGGTGGATTTAGTATCTTATAGGGACAAATTGATAATTAGGTGTCCATGAAGCAAAAATGATCAAAGAGTAAGAAAAGAGTTGCAATTAGGAAAATAAAATCAAATTAGAAGAGAGAATCCCTCAACATCTTCGGTAGTGTCCACGAAGTCGAGCATAACATTCTCATCCAGACTCCATATCAACTGGTTCCGGCGGCATTAGAAAGCTATTTTAGCTAGCTACAATTCCTGTCTAATGTCAAATTTCCAAATTCGGACTCGAACATGGTCAAAATTGGATTCCAAAAGCGATCATGAAAATATGTGATACAGTTCGAGGACACGAATGTGCATCAAAAAACGTGCACAAAAACGCTCGCTACAAAAGATACGTACATAAGTAAAATTAAAAGAGCATGCAAAAAAGTACTCACGCAAAAGTGCATTCGCAAAAAGGATCATGAAAACACAAACTACAATCCTAGGACATTAATACAAATCAACAAACATGCAAGAACACACTCGCTCAAATGGACATGGACAAACGTAAATGTAAAAAAATGTGCGCAAAAGTGCATTCGCACCAAAGTTCTTGAAAACACGAAATACAACACTAGGAATTTAATACGCATAACCAAACAACAACAAAAACACTAAATACAAAAGATACAGTGGAGTGTAGAAATTACACTCAACGTTTACGTTTACGTGGATTTTTTTATTGATTAATTTATATTTCTGTTTTAATTGGTGGATTTAGTATCTTATAGGTACTAATTGATAATTAGGTGTCATGAAGCAAAAATGATCAAAGAGCTTAGAAAAGAGTTGCAATTAGGAAAATAAAATCAAATTAGAAGAGAGGATCCCTCAACATCTTCGGTAGTGTGCACGAAGTCGAGCATAACTTTCTCATCCGGACTCCAAATCAACTAGTTCCGGCGGTATTAGAAAGCTATTTCAGCTGGCTACATTTCCTGTCTAACTGCAAAAATACAAATTTGGACTCGAACATGGTCAAAATTGGATTCCCAAAGCGATCATGAAAATACGTGCTACAGTTCGAGGACACGAATGCGCATCAACAAACATGCACAAAAACGCTCGCTACAAAAGATACGCACATAGGTAAAATTAAAAGAGCATGCTAAAAAGTACTCACGCAAAAGTGCATTCGCAAAAAGGATCATGAAAACACAAACTACAATCCTAGGACATTAATACAAATCAACACACATGCAAGAACACACTCGCTCAAATGGACATGGACAAACGTACATGTAAAAAAATATGCGCAAAAGTGCATTCGCAACAAAGTTCTTGAAAACACGAAATACAACACTAGGACTTTAATACGCATAACCAAACAACCGCAAAAACACTAGATAGAAAAGATACAAAGGAATGTAGAAATAGCACTTAACGTTTACGTTTACGTGGATTTTTATATGGATTAATTTATATTTCTGTTTTAATTGGTGGAGTTAGTATCTTATAGGGACAAATTGATAATTAGGTGTCCATGAAGCAAAAATGATCAAAGAGTAAGAAAAGAGTTGCAATTAGGAAAATAAAATCAAATTAGAAGAGAGAATCCCTCAACATCTTTGTTAGTGTCCACGAAGTCGAGCATAACTTTCTCATCCAGACTCCAAATCAACTGGTTTCGGCGGCATTAGAAAGCTATTTTAGCTAGCTACAATTCCTGTCTAATGTCAAATTTCCAAATTCGGACTCGAACATGGTCAAAATTGGATTTCAAAAGCGATCATGAAAATACGTGATACAGTTCGAGGACATGAATGCGCATCAAAAAACGTGCACAAAAACGCTCGCTACAAAAGATACGTACATAAGTAAAATTAAAAGAGCATGCAAAAAAGTACTCACGCAAAAGTGCATTCGCAAAAAGGATCATGAAAACACAAACTACAATCCTAGGACATTAATACAAATCAACAAAAACATGCAAGAACACACTCGCTCAAATGGACATGGACAAACGTACATGTAAAAAAATATGCGCAAAAGTACATTCGCACCAAAGTTCGTGAAAACACGAAATACAACACTAGGAATTTAATACGCATAACCAAACAACAACAAAAACACTAAATACAAAAGATACAGTGGAGTGTAGAAATTACACTCAACGTTTACGTTTACGTGGATTTTTTTATTGATTAATTTATATTTCTGTTTTAATTGGTGGATTTAGTATCTTATAGGTACAAATTGATAATTAGGTGTCATGAAGCAAAAATGATTAAAGAGTAAGAAAAGAGTTGCAATTAGGAAAATAAAATCAAATTAGAAGAGAGGATCCCTCAACACACTCGCTCAAATGGACATGCACAAACGTACATGTAAAAAAACATGCGCAAAAGTGCATTCGCAACAACGTTCTTAAAAACACGAAATACAACACTAGAACTTTAATATGCATAACAAAACAACAGCAAAAACACTAGATAGAAAAGATACAGTGGAATGTAGAAATAGCACTCAACGTTTACGTTTACGTGGATTTTTTTATGGGTTAATTTATATTTCTGTTTTAATTGGTGGATTTAGTATCTTATATGTACAAATGGATAATTAGGTGTCCATGAAGCAAAAATGATCAAAGAGTTAGAAAAGAGTTGCAATTAGGAAAATAAAATCAAATTAGAAGAGAGGATCCCTCAACATCTTCGGTAGTGTCCACGAAATCGAGCATAACACTCTCATCCGGAATCCAAATCAACTGGTTCCGGCGGCATTAGTAAGATATTTTAGCTGGCTACAATTCCTTTCTAATGTCAAATTTCCAAATTCGGACTCGAACATGGTCAAAATTGGATTCCAAAAGCAATCATAAAAATACGTGCTACAGTTCGAGGTCACGAATGCGCATAAAAAAACGTGCAAAAAAATACTCGCTACAAAAGATACGCACATAAGTAAAAGTACAAAAGCATGCACAAAAATACTCACGCATAAGTGCATTCGCAAAAAGGATCATGAAAACACAAACTACAAACCTAAGACATTAATACAAATCAACAAACATGCAAGAACACACTCGCTCAAATGGACATGCACAAACGTACATGTAAAAAACCATGCGCAAAAGTGCATTCGCAACAAAGTTCTTAAAAACAAGAAATACAACACTAGGACTTTAATACACATAACCAAACAACCGCAAAAACACTAGATAGAAAAGATACAGTGGAATGTAGAAATAGCACATAACGTTTACGTTTACGTGGATTTTTATATGGATTAATTTATATTTCTGTTTTAATTGGTGGATTTAGTATCTTATAGGGACAAATTGATAATTAGGTGTCCATGAAGCAAAAATGATCAAAGAGTAAGAAAAGAGTTGCAATTAGGAAAATAAAATCAAATTAGAAGAGAGAATCCCTCAACATCTTCGGTAGTGTCCACGAAGTCGAGCATAACTTTCTCATCCAGACTCCAAATCAACTAGTTCCGGCGGCATTAGAAACCTATTTTAGCTAGCTACAATTCCAGTCTAATGTCAAATTTCCAAATTCGGACTCGAACATGGTCAAAATTGGATTCCCAAAGCGATCATGAAAATACGTGCTACAGTTCGAGGACACGAATGCGCATAAAAAAACGTGCACAAAAACGCTCGCTACAAAAGATACGCACATAGGTAAAATTAAAAGAGAAAGCAAAAAACTACTCACGCAAAAGTGCATTCGCAAAAAGGATCATGAAAACACAAACTACAATCCTAGGACATTAATACAAATCAACAAACATGCAAGAACACACTCGCTCAAATGGACATGGACAAACGTACATGTAAAAAAATATGCGCAAAAGTGCATTCGCAACAAAGTTCTTGAAAACACGAAATACAACACTAGGACTTTAATACGCATAACCAAACAACCGCAAAAACAGTAGATAGAAAAGATATAGTGGAATGTAGAAATAGCACTTAACATTGACGCTTACGTGGATTTTTATATGGATTAATTTATATTTCTGTTTTAATTGGTGGATTTAGTATCTTATAGGGACAAATTGATAATTAGGTGTCCATGAAGCAAAAATGATCAAAGAGTAAGAAAAGAGTTGCAATTAGGAAAATAAAATCAAATTAGAAGAGAGAATCCCTCAACATCTTCGGTAGTGTCCACGAAGTCGAGCATAACTTTCTCATCCAGACTCCAAATTAACTGGTTCCGGCGGCATTAGAAAGCTATTTTAGCTAGCTACAATTCCTGTCTAATGTCAAATTTCCAAATTCGGACTCGAACATGGTCAAAATTGGATTCCAAAAGCGATCATGAAAATACGTGATACAGTTCGAGGACACGAATGTGCATCAAAAAACGTGCACAAAAACGCTCGCTACAAAAGATACGTACATAAGTAAAATTAAAAGAGCATGCAAAAAAGTACTCACGCAAAAGTGCATTCGCAAAAAGGATCATGAAAACACAAACTACAATCCTAGGACATTAATACAAATCAGCAAAAACATGCAAGAACACACTCGCTCAAATGGACATTGACAAACGTACATGTAAAAAAATATGCGCAAAAGTACATTCGCACCAAAGTTCTTGAAAACACGAAATACAACACTAGGAATTTAATACGCATAACCAAACAACAACAAAAACACTAAATACAAAAGATACAGTGGAGTGTAGAAATTACACTCAACGTTTACGTTTACGTGGATTTTTTTATTGATTAATTTATATTTCTGTTTTAATTGGTGGATTTAGTATCTTATAGGTACAAATTGATAATTAGGTGTCATGAAGCAAAAATGATCAAAGAGTAAGAAAAGAGTTGCAATTAGGAAAATAAAATCAAATTAGAAGAGAGGATCCCTTAACATCTTCGGTAGTGACCACGAAGTCGAGCATAACTTTCTCATCCGGACTCCAAATCAACTAGTTCCGGCGGCATTAGAAAGCTATTTCAGCTGGCTACATTTCCTGTCTAACGGCAAAAATCCAAATTCGGGATCGAACATGGTCAAAATTAGATTCCAAATGCGATCATGAAATTAAGTACTACAGTTCGAGGACATGAATGCGCATCAACAAACATGCACAAAAACTCTCGCTAGAAAGATACGCACATAAGTAAGGGTACAAAAGCATGCACAAAAGTACTCACGCAAAAGTGCAGTCGCAAAAAGGATCATGAAAACACAAACTACAATCCTAGGACATTAACACAAATCAACAAACATGCAAGAACACACTCGCTCAAATGGACATGCACAAACGTACATGTAAAAAAACATGCGCAAAAGTGCATTTGCAACAACATTCTTAAAAGCACGAAATACAACACTAGGACTTTTATACGCATAACAAAACAACAGCAAAAACACTAGATAGATAAGATACAGTGGAATGTAGAAAGAGCACTCAACGTTTACGTTTACGTGGATTTTTTTATGGATTAATTTATATTTCTGTTTCAATTGGTGGATTTAGTATCTTATATGTACAAATTGATAATTAGGTGTCCATGAAGCAAAAATGATCAAAGAGTAAGAAAAGAGTTGCAATTAGGAAAATAAAATCAAATTAGAAGAGAGGATCCCTCAACATCTTCGGTAATGTCCACGAAATCGAGCATAACATTCTCATCCGGAATCCAAATCAACTGGTTCCGGCGGCATTAGTAAGATATTTTAGCTGGCTACAATTCCTTTCTAATGTCAAATTTCCAAATTCGGACTCGAACATGGTCAAAATTGGATTCCAATAGCAATCATGAAAATACGTGCTACAGTTCGAGGACACGAATGCGCATCAAAAAACGTGCAAAAAAATACTCGCTACAAAAGATACGCACATAAGTAAAAGTACAAAAGCATGCACAAAAATACTCACGCAAAAGTGCATTCGCAAAAAGGATCATGAAATCACAAACTACAATCCTAAGACATTAATACAAATCAACAAATATGCAAGAACACACTCGCTCAAATGGACATGCACAAACGTATATGTAAAAAAACATGCGCAAAAGTGCATTCGCAACAAAGTTCTTAAAAACAAGAAATACAACACTAGGACTTTAATACGCATAACCAAACAACCGCAAAAACACTAGATAGAAAAGATACAGTGGAATGTAGAAATAGCACTTAACGTTTACGTTTACGTGGATTTTTATATGGATTAATTTATATTTCTGTTTTAATTGGTGGATTTAGTATCTTATAGGGACAAATTGATAATTAGGTGTCCATGAAGCAAAAATGATCAAAGAGTAAGAAAAGAGTTGCAATTAGGAAAATAAAATCAAATTAGAAGAGAGATTCCCTCAACATCTTCGGTAGTGTCCACGAAGTCGAGCATAACTTTCTCATCCAGACTCCAAATCAACTGGTTCCGGCGACATTAGAAAGCTATTTTAGCTAGCTACAATTCCTGTCTAATGTCAAATTTCCAAATTCGGACTCGAACATGGTCAAAATTGGATTCCCAAAGCGATCATGAAAATACGTGCTACAGTTCGAGGACACGAATGCGCATCAAAAAAGGTGCACAAAAACGCTCGCTACAAAAGATACGCACATAGGTAAAATTAAAAGAGCATGCAAAAAACTACTCACGCAAAAGTGCATTCGCAAAAAGGATCATGAAAACACAAACTACAATCCTAGGACATTAATACAAATCAACAAACATGCAAGAACACACTCGCTCAAATGGACATGGACAAACGTACATGTAAAAAAATATGCGCAAAAGTGCATTCGCAACAAAGTTCTTGAAAACACGAAATACAACACTAGGACTTTAATACGCATAACCAAACAACCGCAAAAACACTAGATAGAAAAGATACAGTGGAATGTAGAAATAACACTTAACGTTTACGTTTACGTGGATTTTTATATGGATTAATTTATATTTCTGTTTTAATTGGTGGATTTAGTATCTTATAGGGACAAATTGATAATTAGGTGTCCATGAAGCAAAAATGATCAAAGAGTAAGAAAAGAGTTGCAATTAGGAAAATAAAATCAAATTAGAAGAGAGGATCCCTCAACATTTTCCGTAGCGTCCACGAAGTCGAGCATAACTTTCTCATCCAGACTCCAAATCAACTGGTTCCGGCGGCATTAGAAAGCTATTTTAGCTAGCTACAATTCCTGTCTAATGTCAAATTTCCAAATTCGGACTCGAACATGGTCAAAATTGGATTCCAAAAGCGATCATGAAAATACGTGATACAGTTCGAGGACACAAATGCGCATCAAAAAACGTGCAAAAAAATGCTCGCTACAAAAGATACGTACATAAGTAAAATTAAAAGAGCATGCAAAAAAGTACTCACGCAAAAGTGCATTCACAAAAAGGATCATGAAAACACAAACTACAAATCCTAGGACATTAATACAAATCAACAAAAACATGCAAGAACACACTCGCTCAAATGGACATGTACAAACGTACATGTAAAAAAATATGCGCAAAAGTACATTCGCACCAAAGTTCTTGAAAACACGAAATACAACACTAGGAATTTAATACGCATAACCAAACAACAACAAAAACACTAAATACAAAAGATACAGTGGAGTGTAGAAATTACACTCAACGTTTACGTTTACGTGGATTTTTATATGGATTAATTTATATTTCTGTTTTAATTGGTGGATTTAGTATCTTATAGGGACAAATTGATAATTAGGTGTCCATGAAGCAAAACTGATCAAAGAGTAAGAAAAGAGTTGCAATTAAGAAAATAAAATCAAATTAGAAGAGAGAATCCCTCAACATCTTCGGTAGTGTCCACGAAGTCGAGCATAACTTTCTCATCCAGACTCCAAATCAACTGGTTCCGGCGGCATTAGAAAGCTATTTTAGCTAGCTACAATTCCTGTCTAATGTCAAATTTCCAAATTCGGACTCGAACATGGTCAAAATTGGATTCCAAAAGCGATCATGAAAATACGTGATACAGTTCGAGGACACAAATGCGCATCAAAAAACGTGCACAAAAACGCTCGCTACAAAAGATACGTACATAAGTAAAATTAAAAGAGCATGCAAAAAAGTACTCACGCAAAAGTGCATTCGCAAAAAGGATCATGAAAACACAAACTACAATCCTAGGACATTAATACAAATCAACAAAAACATGCAAGAACACACTCGCTCAAATGGACATGGACAAACGTACATGTAAAAAAATATGCGCAAAAGTAAATTCGCACCAAAGTTCTTGAAAACACGAAATACAACACTAGGAATTTAATACGCATAACCAAACAACAACAAAAACACTAAATACAAAAGATACAGTGGAGTGTAGAAATTACACTCAACGTTTACGTTTACATGGATTTTTTTATTGATTAATTTATATTTCTGTTTTCATTGGTGGATTTAGTATCTTATAGGTAAAAATTGATAATGTAGGTGTCATGAAGCAAAAATGATCAAAGAGTAAGAAAAGAGTCCAATTAGGAAAATAAAA
>NW_012193183.1:353190-373449 GCF_000504015.1 Erythranthe guttata
CAACGTTTAAGTTTACGTGGAATTTTTTATGGATTAATTTATATTTCTGTTTTAATTGGTGGATTTAGTATCTTATAGGTACAAATTGATAATTAGGTGTCCATGAAGCAAAAATGATCCAAGAGTAAGAAAAGAGTTGCAATTAGGAAAATAAAATCAAATTAGAAGAGAGGATCCCTCAACATCTTCGGTAGTGTCCACGAAGTCGAGCATAATTTTTTCATCCGGAATCCAAATCAACTGGTTCCGGCGGCATTAGAAAGATATTTTAGCTGGCTACAATTCCTGTCTAATGTCAAATTTTCAAATTCGGATTAGAACATGGTCAAAATTGGATTCCAAAAGCGACCATGAAAATACGTGCTACAGTTCGAGGACACGAATCCGCATCAAAAAACATGCAAAAAAAATACTCGCTACAAAAGATACGCACATAAGTAAAACTACAAAAGCATGCACAAAAGTACTCACGCAAAAGTGCATTCGCAAAAAGGATAATGTAAACACAAACTTCAATCCGAGGACATTAATACAAATCAACAAACATGCAAGAACACACTCGCTCAAATGGACATGCACAAACGTACATGTAAAAAAAAAAGCGCAAAAGTGCATTCGTAACATAGTTCTTAAAAACACGAAATACAACACTAGGACTTTAATACGCTTAATTGATTCGGTTTCAAAAACACTAGATAGAAAAGATATAGTGGAATGTAGAAATAGCACTCAACGTTTACGTTTACGTGGATTTTTTTATGGATTACTTTATATTTCTGTTTTAGTTCGTGGATTTAGTATCTTATAGGTACAAATTGATAATTTGGTGTCCATGAAACAAAAATGGTCAAAGAGTAAGAAAAGAGTTGCAATTAGGAAAATAAAATCAAATTAGAAGAGAAGGATCCCTCAACATCTTCAGTAGTGTCCACGAAGTCTAGCATAACTTTCTCACCCGGACTCCAAATCAACTGGTTCCGGTGGCATAAGAAAGCTATTTTAGCTGGCTACATTTCATGTCTAATTTCAAATTTCCAAATTCGGACTCGAACATGGTCAAAATTGGATTCCAAAAGCGATCATGAAAATACGTGCTACAGTACGAGGACACGAATGCGCATCAAGAAACGTGCACAAAAACACTCGCTACAAATTATACGCACATAAGTAAAAGTACAAAAGCATGCACAAAAGTACTCACGCAAAAGTGCATTCGCAAAAAGGATCATGAAAACACAAACTACAATCCTAGGACATTAATACAAATCAACAAACATGCACAAACACACTCGCTCAAATGGACATGCACAAACATACATTTAAAAAAACATGCGCAAAAGTGCATTCGCAACAACGTTCTAAAAAACACGAAATTCAACATTAGGACTTTAATACGCATAACCAAACAACATCAAAAACACTAGATACAAAAGATAAAGTGGAGTGTAGAAATAACACTCAACGTTTACGTTTACGTGGATTTTTTTATGGATTAATTTATATTTCTGTTTTAATTGGTGGATTTAGTATCTTAAAGGTACAAATTGATAATTAGGTGTCCATGAAGCAAAAATGATCAAAGAGTAAGAAAAGAGTTGCAATTAGGAAAATAAAATCAAATTAGAATAGAGGATCCCTCAACATCTTCGGTAGTGTCCACGAAGTCGAGCATAACTTTCTCATCCAGTCTCCAAATCAACTGGTTCCGGCGGCATAAGAAAGCTATTTTAGCTGGCAACAATTCCTGTCTAATGTCAAATTTCCAAATTCAGACTCGAACATGGTCGAAATTGGATTCCAAAAGCGACCATGAAAATACGTGATACTGTTCGAGGACACGAATGCGCATCAAAGAACATGCAAAAAAAATACTCGCTACACAAGATACGCACATAGGTAAAAGTACAAAAGGATGCACAAAAGTACTCACGCAAAAGTGCATTCGCGAAAAGGATCGTGACAACACAGACTTCAATCCTACGACATTAATACAAATCAACAAAATGCAAGAACACACTCGCTCAAATGGACATGCACAAACGTACATGTAAAAAAAAATGCGCAAAAGTGCATTCGCAACAATGATCTTAAAAACACGAAATACAACACTAGGACTTTAATACGCTTAACGAAACAACAGCAAAAACACTAGATAGAAAAGATATAGTGGAATGTAGAAATAGCACTCAACGTTTACGTTTACGTGGATTTTTTTATGGATTAATTTAAATTTCTGTTTTAATTGGTGGATTTAGTATCTTATAGGTACAAATTGATAATTAGGTGTCCATGAAATAAAAATGATCAAAGAGTAAGAAAAGAGTTGCAATTAGGAAAATAAAATGAAATTAGAAGAGAGGATCCCTCAACATCTTCGGTAGTGTCCACGAAGTCGAGCATAACTTTCTCATCCGGACTCCAAATCAACTGGTTCTGGCGGCATAAGAAAGCTATTTTAGCTGGCTACAATTCCTGTCTAATGTCATATTTCCGAATTCGGACTCGAACATTGTCAAAATAGGATTGCAAAAGCGATCATGAAAATACGTGATACTGTACGAGGACACGAATGTGCATCAAAAAACGTGCAAAAAAACACTTGCTACAAAATATACGCACATAAGTAAAAGTACAAAAGCATAAACAAAAGTACTCACGCAAAAGTGCATTCGCAAAAAGGATCATGAAAACACAAACTACAATCCTAGGACATTAATACAAATCAACAAACATGCACAAACACACTCGCTCAAATGGACATGCACAAACGTACATGTAAAAAAACATGCGCAAAAGTGCATTCGCAACAACAATTTTAAAAACACGAAATACAACACTAGGACTTTAATACGCATAACCAAACAACAGCAAAAACACTTGATACAAAAGATACAGTGCAGTGTAGAAATAACACTCAACGTTTACGTTTACGTGGATTTTTTTTATGGATTAATTAATATTTCTGTTTTAATTGGTGGATTTAGTATCTTATAGGTACAAATTGATAATTAGGTGTCCATGAAGCAAAAATGATCAAAGAGTAAGAAAAGAGTTGCAATTAGGAAAATAAAATCAAATTAGAATAGAGGATCCCTCAACATCTTCGGTAGTGTCCACAAAGTCGAGCATAACTTTCTCATCCGGACTCCAAATCAACTGGTTCCGGCGGCATAAGAAAGCTATTTTAGCTGGCAACAATTCCTGTCTAATGTAATATTTCCGAATTCAGACTCGAACATGGTCGAAATTGGATTCCGAAAGCGACCATGAAAATACGTGATACTGTACGAGGACACGAATGCGCATCAAAAAACGTGCAAAAAAATACTCGCTACAAAAGATACGCACATAAGTAAAAGTACAAAAGGATGCACAAAAGTACTCACGCAAAAGTGCATTCGCAAAAAGGATCATGAAAACACAAACATCAATCCTATGATATTAATACAAATCAACAAACATGCAAGAACACACTCGATCAAATGGACATGCACTAATGTACACGTTAAAAAACATGCGCAAAAGTGCATTCGCAACAACGTTCTTAAAAACACGAAATACAACACTAGGACTTTAATACGCATAACCGAACAACAGCAAAAATACTAGTTACAAAAGATACAGTGGACTGTAGAAATAACACTCAACGTTTAAGTTTACGTGGATTTTTTTATGGATTAATTTATATTTCTGTTTTAATTGGTGGATTTAGTATCTTATAGGTACAAATTGATAATTAGGTGTCCATGAAGCAAAAATGATCAAAGAGTAAGAAAAGAGTTGCAATTAGGAAAATAAAATCAAATTAGAAGAGGAATCCCTCAACATCTTCGGTAGTGTCCACGAAGTCGAGCATAACTTTCTCATCCGGAATCCAAATCAACTGGTTCCGGCGGCATAAGAAAGCTATTTTAGCTGGCAACAATTCCAGTCTAATGTAATATTTCCGAATTCAGACTCGAACATGGTCGAAATTGGATTCCGAAAGCGATCATGAAAATACGTGATACTGTACGAGGACACGAATGCGCATCAAAAAACGTGCAAAAAAATACTCGCTACAAAAGATACGCACATAAGTAAAAGTACAAAAGGATGCACAAAAGTACTCACGCAAAAGTGCATTCGCAAAAAGGATCATGAAAACACAAACTTCAATCCTATGATATTAATACAAATCAACAAACATGCAAGAACACACTCGATCAAATGGACATGCACAAACGTACACGTAAAAAAACATGCGCAAAAGTGCATTCGCAACAACGTTCTTAAAAACACGAAATACAACACTAGGACTTTAATACGCATAACCGAACAACAGCAAAAATACTAGATACAAAAGATACAGTGGACTGTAGAAATAACACTCAACGTTTAAGTTTACGTGGATTTTTTTATGGATTAATTTATATTTCTGTTTTAATTGGTGGATTTAGTATCTTATAGGTACAAATTGATAATTAGGTGTCCATGAAGCAAAAATGATCAAAGAGTAAGAAAAGAGTTGCAATTAGGAAAATAAAATCAAATTAGAAGAGGAATCCCTCAACATCTTCGGTAGTGTCCACGAAGTCGAGCATAACTTTCTCATCCGGAATCCAAATCAACTGGTTCCGGCGGCATTAGAAAGATATTTTAGCTGGCTACAATTCCTGTCTAATGTCAAATTTCCAAATTCGGACTCGAACATGGTCAAAATTGGATTCCAAAAGCGACCATGAAAATACGTGCTACAATTCGAGGACACGAATCCGCATCAAAAAACATGCAAAAAAAATACTCGCTACAAAAGATACGCACATAAGTAAAACTACAAAAGCATGCACAAAAGTACTCACGCAAAAGTGCATTCGCAAAAAGGATCATGAAAACACAAACTTCAATCCTAGGACATTAATACAAATCAACAAACATGCAAGAACACACTCGCTCAAATGGACATGCACAAACGAACATGTAAAAAAACATGCGCAAAATTGCATTCGCAACAACGTTCTTAAAAACACGAAATACAACACTAGGACTTTAATACGCACGCATAACCAAACAACAGCAAAAACACTAGATACAAAAGATACAGTGGAGAGTAGAAATAACACTCAACGTTTACGTTTACGTGGATTTGTTTATGGATTAATTTATATTTCTGTTTTAATTGGTGGATTTAGTATCTTATAGGTACAAATTGATAATTAGGTGTCCATGAAGCAATAATGATCAAAGAGTAAGAACATAGTTGCAATTAGGAAAATAAAATCAAATTAGAAGAGAGGATCCCTCAACATCTTCGGTAGTGTCCACGAAGTCGAGCATAACTTTGTCATCCGGAATCCAATTCAACCGGTTCCGGCGGCATTCGAAAGATATTTTGGCTGGCTATAATTCCTGTCTAATGTCAAATTTCCAAATTCGGACTCGAACATGGTCAAAATTGGATTCCAAAAGCGATCATGAAAATACGTGCTACAGTTCGAGAACACGAATGCGCATCAAAAAACGTGCACAAAAACACTCGCTACAAAATATACGCACAAAAGTAAAAGTACAAAAGCATGCACAAAAGTACTCACGCAAAAGTGCATTCGCAAAAAGGATCATGAAAACACAAACTACAATCCTAGGACATTAATACAAATCAACAAACATGCACAAACACACTCGCTCAAACGGACATGCACAAACGTACATGTAAAAAAACATGCGCAAAAGTGCATTCGCTACAGCGTTCTAAAAAACACGAAATACAACATTAGGACTTTAATACGCATAACCAAACAACAGCAAAAATACTAGATACAAAAGATACAGTGGAGTGTAGAAATAACACTCAACGTTTACGTTTACGTGGATTTTTTTATGGATTAATTTATATTTCTGTTTTAATTGGTGGATTTAGTATCTTATAGGTACAAATTGATAATTAGGTGTCCATGAAGCAATAATGATCAAAGAGTAAGAACATAGTTGCAATTAGGAAAATAAAATTAAATTAGAAGAGAGGATCGCTCAACATCTTCAGTAGTGTCCACGAAGTCGAGCATAACATTCTCATCCGGAATCCAATTCAACCGGTTCCGGCGGCATTCGAAAGATATTTTAGCTGGCTACAATTCCTGTCTCATGTCAAATTTCCAAATTCGGACTCGAACATGGTGAAAATTGGATTCCAAAAGCGATCATGAAAATACGTGCTACAGTTCGAGGACACGAATGCGCATCAAAAAACATGCACAAAAACACTCACTACAAAATATACGCACATAAGTAAAATTACAAAAGCATGCTCAAAAGTACTCACGCAAAAGTGCATTCGCAAAAAGGATCATGAAAACACCGACTACAATCCTAGGACATTAATACAAATCAACAAACATGCAAGAACACACTCGCTCAAATGGACATGCACAAACGTACATGTAAAAAAACATGCGCAAAAGTGCATTCGCAGCAACGTTCTTAAAAACACAAAATACAACACTAGGACTTTAATACGCATAACCAAACAACAGCAAAAACACTAGATACAAAAGATACAGTGGAATGTAGAAATAACACTCAACGTTTACGTTTACCTGGATTTTTTTATGGATTAATTTATATTTCTGTTTTAATTGGCGGATTTAGTATCTTATAGGTACAAATTGATAATTAGGTGTCCATGAAGCAAAAATGATCAAAGAGTAAGAAAAGAGTTGCAATTAGGAAAATCAAATCAAATTAGAAGAGAGGATCCCTCAACATCGTCGGCAGTGGCCATGAAGTCGTGCATAACTTTCTCATCCGTACTCCAAATCAACTGGTTCTGGCGGCATTAGAAAGATATTTTAGCTGGCTACAATTCCTGTCTAATGTCAAATTTCCAAATTCGGACTCGAACATGGTCAAAATTGGATTCCAAAAGCGATCATGAAAATACGTGCTACAGTTCGAGGACACGAATGCGCATCAAAAAACGTGCACAAAAACACTCGCTACAAAATATACGCACAAAAGTAAAAGTACAAAAGCATGCTCAAAAGTACTCACGCAAAAGTGCATTCGCAAAAAGGATCATGAAAACACCGACTACAATCCTAGGACATTAATACAAATCAACAAACATGCAAGAACACACTCGCTCAAATGGACATGCACAAACAAACATGTAAAAAAACATGCGCAAAAGTGCATTCGCAACAACGTTCTTAAAAACACGAAATACAACACTAGGACATTAATACGCACGCAAAACCAAACAACAGCAAAAACACTAGATACAAAAGATACAGTGGAGAGTAGAAATAACACTCAACGTTTACGTTTACGTGGAATTTTTTATGGATTAATTTATATTTCTGTTTTAATTGGTGGATTTAGTATCTTATAGGTACAAATTGATAATTAGGTGTCCATGAAGCAATAATGATCAAAGAGTAAGAACATAGTTGCAATTAGGAAAATAAAATCAAATTAGAAGAGAGGATCCCTCAACATCTTCGGTAGTGTCCACGAAGTCGAGCATAACTTTGTCATCCGGAATCCAATTCAACCGGTTCCGGCGGCATTCGAAAGATATTTTAGCTGGCTACAGTTTCTGTCTAATGTCAAATTTCCAAATTCGGACTCGAACATGGTCAAAATTGGATTCCAAAAGCGATCATGAAATACGTGCTACAGTTCGAGAACACGAATGCGCATCAAAAAACGTGTACAAAAACACTCGCTACAAAATATACGCACAAAAGTAAAAGTACAAAAGCATGCACCAAAGTACTCACGCAAAAGTGCATTCGCAAAAAGGATCATGAAAACACAAACTACAATCCTAGGACATTAATACAAATCAACAAACATGCACAAACACACTCGCTCAAACGGACATGCACAAACGTACATGTAAAAAAATATGCGCAAAAGTGCATTCGCTACAACGTTCTAAAAAACACGAAATACAACATTAGGACTTTAATACGCATAACCAAACAACAGCAAAAATACTAGATACAAAAGATACAGTGGAGTGTAGAAATAACACTCAACGTTTACGTTTACGTGGATTTTTTTATGGATTAATTTATATTTCTGTTTTAATTGGTGGATTTAGTATCTTGTAGGTACAAATTGATAATTAGGTGTCCATGAAGCAATAATGATCAAAGAGTAAGAACATAGTTGCAATTAGGAAAATAAAATTAAATTAGAAGAGAGGATCCCTCAACATCTTCGGTAGTGTCCACGAAGTCGAGCATAACTTTCTCATCCGGAATCCAATTCAACCGGTTCCGGCGGCATTCGAAAGATATTTTAGCTGGCTACAATTCCTGTCTAATGTCAAATTTCCAAATTCGGACTCGAACATGGTCAAAATTGGATTCCAAAAGCGATCATGAAAATACGTGCTACAGTTCGAGGACACGAATGCGCATCAAAAAATGTGCACAAAAACACTTGCTACAAAAGATACGCACATAAGTAAAAGTAAAAAAGCATGCAAAAAAGTACTCACGCAAAAGTGCATTCGCAAAAAGGATCATGAAAACACAAACTAAAATCCTAGGACATTAATACAAATCAACAAACATGCACAAACACACTCGCTCACATGGACATGCACAAACGTACATGTAAAAAAACATGCGCAAAAGTGCATTCGCAACAACGTTCTTAAAAACACGAAATACAACACTAGGACTTTAATACGCATAACCAAACAACAGCAAAAACACTAGATACAAAAGATAGAGTGGAGTGTAGAAATAACACTCAACGTTTACGTTTACGTGGATTTTTTTATGGATTAATTTATATTTCTGTTTTAATTGGTGGATTTAGTATCTTATAGGTACAAATTGATAATTAGGTGTCCATGAAGCAAAAATGATCAAAGAGTAAGAAAAGAGTTGCAATTAGGAAAATAAAATCAAATTAGAAGAGAGGATCCCTCAACATCTTCGGTAGTGTCCACGAAGTCGAGCATAACTTTCTCATCCGGACTCCAAATCAACTGGTTCCGGCGGCATTAGAAAGCTATTTTAGCTGGCTACAATTCCTGTCTAATGTCAAATTTCCAAATTCGGACTCGAACATGGTCAAAATTGGATTCCAAAAGCGATCATGAAAATACGTGCTAAAGTTCGAGGACACGAATGCGCATCAAAAAACGTGCACAAAAACACTCGCTACAAAATATACGCACATAAGTAAAAGTACAAAAGCATGCACAAAAGTACACACGCAAAAGTGCATTCGCAAAAAGGATCATGAAAATACCGACTACAATTCTAGGACAGTAATACAAATCAACAAACATGCAAGAACACACTCGCTCAAATGGACATGCACAAACATACATGTTAAAAAACATGCGCAAAAGTGCATTCGCAACAACGTTCTTAAAAACACGAAATACAACACTAGGACTTTAATACGCATAACCAAGCAACATCCAAAACACTAGATACAAAAGATATAGTGGAGTGTAGAAATAGCACTCAACGTTTACGTTTACGTGGATTTTTTATGGATTAATTTATAATTCTGTTTTAATTGGTGGATTTAGTATCTTATAGGTACAAACTGATAATTAGGTGTCCATGAAGCAAAAATGATCAAAGAGTCAGAAAAGAGTGGCAATTAGGAAAATAAAATTAAATTAGAATAGAGGATCCGTCAACATCTTCGGTAGTGTCCACGAAGTCGAGCATAACTTTCTCATCCGGAATCCAAATCAACTGGTTCTTGCGGCATAAGAAAGCTATTTTAGCTGGCTACAATTCCTGTCTAATGTCAAATTTCCAAATTCGGACTCGAACATGGTCAAAATTGGATATTCCTAAAGCGATCATGAAAATACGTGCTACAGTACGAGGACACGAATGCACATCAAGAAATGTGCACAAAAACACTCGCTACAAAATATACGCACGTAAGTAAAAGTACAAAAGCATGCACAAAAGTACTCACGCAAAAGTGCATTCGCAAAAAGGATCATGAAAACACAAACTACAATCCTAGGACATTGATACAAATCAACAAACATGCACAAACACACTCGCTCAAATGGACATGCACAAACGTACACGTAAATAACATGCGCAAAATGCATTCGCAACAACGTTCTAAAATACACGAAATACAACATTAGGACATTAATACGCATAACCAAACAACAGCAAAAACACTAGATACATAAGATACAGTGGAATGTAGAAATAACCCTCAACGTTTACGTTTACGTGGATTTTTTTATGGATTAATTTATATTTTTGTTTTAATTGGTGGATTTAGTATCTTATAGGTACAAAATTGATAATTAGGTGTCCATGATGCAAAAATGATCGAAGAGTAAGAAAATAGTTGCAATTAGGAAAATAAAATCAAATTAGAAGAGAGGATCCCTCAACATCTTCAGTAGTGTCCACGAAGTCGAGCATAACTTTCTCATCCGGACTCCAAATCAACTGGTTTCGGCGGCATAAGAAAGCTATTTTAGTTGGCTACATTTCATGTCTAATTTCAAATTTCCAAATTCGGACTCGAACATGGTCAAAATTGGATTCCAAAAGCGATCATGAAAATACGTGATATAGTACGAGGATATGAATGCGCATCAAGAAACGTGCACAAAAACACTCGCTACAAAATATACGCACATAAGTAAAAGTACAAAAGCATGCACAAAAGTACTCACGCAAAAGTGCATTCGCAAAAAGGATCATGAAAACACAAACTACAATCCTAGGACATTAATACAAATCAACAAACATGCACAAACACACTCGCTCAAATGGACATGCACAAACGTACATGTAAAAAAACATGCGCAAAAGTGCATTCGCAACCACGTTCTAAAAAACACGAAATTCAACATTAGGACTTTAATACGCATAACCAAACAACATCAAAAACACTAGATACAAAAGATAAAGTGGAGTGTAGAAATAACACTCAACGTTTACGTTTACGTGGATTTTTTTATGGACTAATTTATATTTCTGTTTTAATTGGTGGATTTAGTATCTTATAAGTACAAATTGATAATTAGGTGTCCATGAAGCAAAAATGATCAAAGAGTAAGAAAAGAGTTGCAATTAGGAAAATAAAATCAAATTAGAAGAGAGGATCCCTCAACATCTTCGGTAGTGTCCACGAAGTCGAGCATAACTTTCTCATCCGGAATCCAAATCAACCGGTTCTGGCGGCATTAGAAAGATATTTTAGCTGGCTACAATTCCTGTCTAATGTCAAATTTCCAAATTCGGACTCGAACATGGTCAAAATTGGATTCCAAAAGCGATCATGAAAATACGTGTTACAGTTCGAGGACACGAATGCGCATCAAAAAACATGCAAAAAAAATACTCACTACAAAAGATACGCACATAAGTAAAAGTATAAAAGCATGCACAAAAGTACTCACGTAAAAGTGCATTCGCAAAAATGATCATGAAAACACAAACTTCAATCCTAGGACATTAATACAAATCAACAAACATGCAAGAACACACTCGCTCAAATGGACATGAACAAACGTACATGTAAAAAAAAAAAGCGCAAAAGTGCATTCGCAACATAGTTCTTAAAAACACGAAATACAACACTAGGACTTTAATACGCTTAACCAAACAACAACAAAAACACTAGATAGAAAAGATATAGTGGAATGTAGAAATAGCACTCAACGTTTACGTTTACGTGGATTTTTTTATGGATTACTTTATATTTCTGTTTTAATTCGTGGATTTAGTATCTGATAGGTACAAATTGATAATTTGGTGTCCATGAAACAAAAATGATCAAAGAGTAAGAAAAGAGTTGCAATTAGGAAAATAAAATCAAATTAGAAGAGAGGATCCCTCAACATCTTCTGTAGTGTCCACGAAGTCGAGCATAACTTTCTCATCCGGAATCCAAATCAACTGGTTCCGGCGGCATAAGAAAGATATTTTAGTTGGCTACATTTCATGTCTAATTTCAAATTTCCAAATTCGGACTAGAACATGGTCAAAATTGGATTCCAAAAGCGATCATGAAAATACGTGCTACAGTTCGAGGACACGAATGCGCATCAAAAAACGTGCACAAAAACACTCGCTACAAAATATACGCACATAAGTAAAAGTACAAAAGCATGCACAAAAGTACTCACGCAAAAATGCATTCGCAAAAAGGATCATGAAAACACCGACTACAATCCTAGGACATTAATACAAATCAACAAACATGCAAGAACACACTCGCTCAAATGGACATGCACAAACGTACATGTAAAAAAACATGCGCAAAAGTGCATTCGCAACCACGTTCTAAAAAACACGAAATTCAACATTAGGACTTTAATACGCATAACCAAACAACATCAAAAACACTAGATACAAAAGATAAAGTGGAGTGTAGAAATAACACTCAACGTTTACGTTTACGTGGATTTTTTTATGGACTAATTTATATTTCTGTTTTAATTGGTGGATTTAGTATCTTATAAGTACAAATTGATAATTAGGTGTCCATGAAGCAAAAATGATCAAAGAGTAAGAAAAGAGTTGCAATTAGGAAAATAAAATCAAATTAGAAGAGAGGATCCCTCAACATCTTCGGTAGTGTCCACGAAGTCGAGCATAACTTTCTCATCCGGAATCCAAATCAACCGGTTCTGGCGGCATTAGAAAGATATTTTAGCTGGCTACAATTCCTGTCTAATGTCAAATTTCCAAATTCGGACTCGAACATGGTCAAAATTGGATTCCAAAAGCGATCATGAAAATACGTGTTATAGTTCGAGGACACGAATGCGCATCAAAAAATATGCAAAAAAAATACTCACTACAAAAGATACGCACATAAGTAAAAGTATAAAAGCATGCACAAAAGTACTCACGCAAAAGTGCATTCGCAAAAAGGATCATGAAAACACAAACTTCAATCCTAGGACATTAATACAAATCAACAAACATGCAAGAACACACTCGCTCAAATGGACATGCACAAACGTACATGTAAAAAAAAAAGCGCAAAAGTGCATTCGCAACATAGTTCTTAAAAACACGAAATACAACACTACGACTTTAATACGCTTAACCAAACAACAACAAAAACACTAGATAGAAAAGATATAGTGGAATGTAGAAATAGCACTCAACGTTTACGTTTACGTGGATTTTTTTATGGATTACTTTATATTTCTGTTTTAATTCGTGGATTTAGTATCTGATAGGTACAAATTGATAATTTGGTGTCCATGAAACAAAAATGATCAAAGAGTAAGAAAAGAGTTGCTATTAGGAAAATAAAATCAAATTAGAAGAGAGGATCCCTCAACATCTTCTGTAGTGTCCACGAAGTCGAGCATAACTTTCTCATCCGGAATCCAAATCAACTGGTTCCGGCGGCTTAAGAAAGTTATTTTAGTTGGCTACATTTCATGTCTAATTTCAAATTTCCCAATTCGGACTCGAACATGGTCAAAATTGGATTCCAAAAGCGATCATGAAAATACGTGCTACAGTTCGAGGACACGAATGCGCATCAAAAAACGTGCACAAAAACACTCGCTACAAAATATACGCACATAAGTAAAAGTACAAAAGCATGCACAAAAGTACTCACGCAAAAATGCATTCGCAAAAAGGATCATGAAAACACCGACTACAATCCTAGGACATTAATACAAATCAACAAACATGCAAGAACACACTCGCTCAAATGGACATGCACAAACGTACATGTAAAAAAAAATGCGCAAAAGTGCATTCGCAACAATGTTCTTAAAAACACGAAATACAACACTAGGACTTTAATACGCTTAACGAAACAACAACAAAAACACTAGATAGAAAAGATATAGTGGAATGTAGAAATAGCACTCAACGTTTACGTTTACGTGGATTTTTTTATGGATTAATTTATATTTCTGTTTTAATTGGTGGATTTAGTATCTTATAGGTACAAATTGATAATTAGGTGTCCATGAAACAAAAATGATCAAAGAGTAAGAAAAGAGTTGCTATTAGGAAAATAAAATGAAATTAGAAGAGAGGATCCCTCAACATCTTCGGTAGTGTCCACGAAGTCGAGCATAACTTTCTCATCCGGACTCCAAATCAACTGGTTCCGGCGGCATAAGAAAGCTATTTTAGCTGGCTACAATTCCTGTCTAATGTCATATTTCCGAATTCGGACTCGAACATGGTCAAAATTGGATTGCAAAAGCGATCATGAAAATACGTGATAGTGTACGAGGACACGAATGCGCATCAAAAAACGTGCAAAAAAACACTTGCTACAAAATATACGCACATAAGTAAAAGTACAAAAGCATGCACAAAAGTACTCACGCAAAAGTGCATTCGCAAAAAGGATCATGAAAACACAAACTACAATCCTAGGACATTAATACAAATCAACAAACATGCACAAACACACTCGCTCAAATGGACATGCACAAACGTACATGTAAAAAAACATGCGCAAAAGTGCATTCGCAACAACAATTTTTAAAACACGAAATACAACACTAGGACTTTAATACGCATAACCAAACAACAGCAAAAACACTTGATACAAAAGATACAGTGAAGTGTAGAAATAACACTCAACGTTTACGTTTACGTGGATTTTTTTTATGGATTAATTAATATTTCTGTTTTAATTGGTGGATTTAGTATCTTATAGGTACAAATTGATAATTAGGTGTCCATGAAGCAAAAATGATCAAAGAGTAAGAAAAGAGTTGCAATTAAGAAAATAAAATCAAATTAGAATAGAGGATCCCTCAACATCTTCGGTAGTGTCCACGAAGTCGAGCATAACTTTCTCATCCGGACTCCAAATCAACTGGTTCAGGCGGCATAAGAAAGCTATTTTAGCTGGCAACAATTCCTGTCTAATGTAATATTTCCGAATTCAGACTCGAACATGGTCGAAATTGGATTCCGAAAGCGACCATGAAAATACGTGATACTGTACGAGGACACGAATGCGCATCAAAAAACATGCAAAAAAATACTCGTTACAAAAGATACGCACATAAGTAAAAGTACAAAAGGATGCACAAAAGTACTCACGCAAAAGTGCATTCGCAAAAAGGATCATGTAAACACAAACTTCAATCCTATGATATTAATACAAATCAACAAACATGCAAGAACACACTCGATCAAATGGACATGCACAAACGTACACGTAAAAAAACATGCGCAAAAGTGCATTCGCAACACCGTTCTTAAAAACACGAAATACAACACTAGGACTTTAATACGCATAACCGAACAACAGCAAAAACACTAGATACAAAAGATACAGTGGACTGTAGAAATAACACTCAACGTTTAAGTTTACGTGGAATTTTTTATGGATTAATTTATATTTCTGTTTTAATTGGTGGATTTAGTATCTTATAGGTACAAATTGATAATAAGGTGTCCATGAAGCAAAAATGATCAAAGAGTAAGAAAAGAGTTGCAATTAGGAAAATAAAATCAAATTAGAAGAGGAATCCCTCAACATCTTCGGTAGTGTCCACGAAGTCGAGCATAACTTTCTCATCCGGAATCCAAATCAACTGGTTCCGGCGGCATTAGAAAGATATTTTAGCTGGCTACAATTCCTGTCAAATGTCAAATTTCCAAATTCGGACTCGAACATGGTCAAAATTGGATTCCAAAAGCGACCATGAAAATACGTGCTACAGTTCGAGGACACGAATCCGCATCAAAAAACATGCAAAAAAAATACTCGCTACAAAAGATACACACATAAGTAAAACTACAAAAGCATGCACAAAAGTACTCACGCAAAAGTGCATTCGCAAAAAGGATCATGAAAACACAAACTTCAATCCGAGGACATTAATACAAATCAACAAACATGCAAGAACACACTCGCTCAAATGGACATGCACAAACGTACATGTAAAAAAAAAAGCGCAAAAGTGCATTCGTAACATAGTTTTTAAAAACACGAAATACAACACTAGGACTTTAATACGCTTAACCAAACAACAGCAAAAACACTAGATAGAAAAGATATAGTGGAATGTAGAAATAGCTCTCAACGTTTACGTTTACGTGGATTTTTTTATGGATTACTTTATATTTCTGTTTTAATTCGTGGATTTAGTATCTTATAGGTACAAAATGATAATTTGGTGTCCATGAAACTAAATGATCAAAGAGTAAGAAAAGAGTTGCAATTAGGAAAATAAAATCAAATTAGAAGAGAGGATCCCTCAACATCTTCAGTAGTGTCCACGAAGTCGAGCATAACTTTCTCATCCGAACTCCAAATCAACTGGTTCCGGTGGCATAAGAAAGCTATTTAAGCTGGCTACATTTCATGTCTAATTTCAAATTTCCAAATTCGTACTCGAACATGGTCAAAATTGGATTCCAAAAGCAATCATGAAAATACGTGCTACGGTACGAGGACACGAATGCGCATCAAGAAACGTGCACAAAAACACTCGCTACAAATTATACGCACATAAGTAAAAGTACAAAAGCATGCACAAAAGTACTCACGCAAAAGTGCATTCGCAAAAAGGATCATGAAAACACAAACTACAATCCTAGGACATTAATACAAATCAACAAACATGCACAAACACACTCGCTCAAATGGACATGCACAAACGTACATTTAAAAAAACATGCGCAAAAGTGCATTCGCAACAACGTTTTAAAAAACACGAAATTCAACAATAGGACTTTAATACGCATAACCAAACAACATCAAAAACACTAGATACAAAAGATAAAGTGGAGTATAGAAATAACACTCAAAGTTTACGTTTACGTGGATTTTTTTATGGATTAATTTATATTTCTGTTTTAATTGGTGGATTTAGTATCTTAAAGGTACAAATTGATAATTAGGTGTCCATGAAGCAAAAATGATCAAAGAGTAAGAAAAGAGTTGCAATTAGGAAAATAAAATCAAATTAGAATAGAGGATCCCTCAACATCTTCGGTAGTGTCCACGAAGTCGAGCATAACTTTCTCATCCAGTCTCCAAATCAACTGGTTCCGGCGGCATAAGAAAGCTATTTTAGCTGGCAACAATTCCTGTCTAATGTCAAATTTCCAAATTCAGACTCGAACATGGTCGAAATTGGATTCCAAAAGCGACCATGAAAATACGTGATACTGTTCGAGGACACGAATGAGCATCAAAAAACATGCAAAAAAAATACTCGCTACAAAAGATACGCACATAAGTAAAAGTACAAAAGGATGCACAAAAGTACTCACGCAAAAGTGCATTCGCAAAAAGGATCATGAAAACACAAACTTCAACCCTAGGACATTAATACAAATCAACAAACATGCAAGAACACACTCGCTCAAATGGACATGCACAAACGTACATGTAAAAAAAAATGCGCAAAAGTGCATTCGCAACAATGATCTTAAAAACACGAAATACAACACTAGGACTTTAATACGCTTAACGAAACAACAGCAAAAACACTAGATAGAAAAGATATAGTGGAATGTAGAAATAGCACTCAACGTTTACGTTTACGTGGATTTTTTTATGGATTAATTTAAATTTCTGTTTTAATTGGTGGATTTAGTATCTTATAGGTACAAATTGATAATTAGGTGTCCATGAAACAAAAATGATCAAAGAGTAAGAAAAGAGTTGCAATTAGGAAAATAAAATGAAATTAGAAGAGAGGATCCCTCAACATCTTCGGTAGTGTCCACGAAGTCGAGCATAACTTTCTCATCCGGACTCCAAATCAACTGGTTCTGGCGGCATAAGAAAGCTATTTTAGCTGGCTACAATTCCTGTCTAATGTCATATTTCCGAATTCGGACTCGAACATTGTCGAAATAGGATTGCAAAAGCGATCATGAAAATACGTGATACTGTACGAGGACACGAATGTGCATCAAAAAACGTGCAAAAAAACACTTGCTACAAAATATACGCACATAAGTAAAAGTACAAAAGCATAAACAAAAGTACTCACGCAAAAGTGCATTCGCAAAAAGGATCATGAAAACACAAACTACAACCCTAGGACATTAATACAAATCAACAAACATGCACAAACACACTCGCTCAAATGGACATGCACAAACGTACATGAAAAAAAACATGCGCAAAAGTGCATTCGCAACAACAATTTTAAAAACACGAAATACAACACTAGGACTTTAATACGCATAACAAAACAACAGCAAAAACACTTGATACAAAAGATACAGTGAAGTGTAGAAATAACACTCAACGTTTACGTTTACGTGGATTTTTTTTATGGATTAATTAATATTTCTGTTTTAATTGGTGGATTTAGTATCTTATAGGTACAAATTGATAATTAGGTGTCCATGAAGCAAAAATGATCAAAGAGTAAGAAAAGAGTTGCAATTAGGAAAATAAAATCAAATTAGAATAGAGGATCCCTCAACATCTTCGGTAGTGTCCACAAAGTCGAGCATAACTTTCTCATCCGGACTCCAAATCAACTGGTTCCGGCGGCATAAGAAAGCTATTTTAGCTGGCAACAATTCATGTCTAATGTAATATTTCCGAATTCAGACTCGAACATGGTCGAAATTGGATTCCGAAAGCGACCATGAAAATACGTGATACTGTACGAGGACACGAATGCGCATCAAAAAACGTGCAAAAAAATACTCGCTACAAAAGATACGCACATAAGTAAAAGTACAAAAGGATGCACAAAAGTACTCACGCAAAAGTGCATTCGCAAAAAGGATCATGAAAACACAAACTTCAATCCTATGATATTAATACAAATCAACAAACATGCAAGAACACACTCGATCAAATGGACATGCACAAACGTACACGTAAAAAAACATGCGCAAAAGTGCATTCGCAACAACGTTCTTAAAAACACGAAATACAACACTAGGACTTTAATACGCATAACCGAACAATAGCAAAAACACTAGATACAAAAGATACAGTGGACTGTAGAAATAGCACTCAACGTTTAAGTTTACGTGGATTTTTTTATGGATTAATTTATATTTCTGTTTTAATTGGTGGATTTAGTATCTTATAGGTACAAATTGATAATTAGGTGTCCATGAAGCAAAATTGATCAAAGAGTAAGAAAAGAGTTGCAATTAGGAAAATAAAATCAAATTAGAAGAGGAATCCCTCAACATCTTCGGTAGTGTCCACGAAGTCGAGCATAACTTTCTCATCCGGAATCCAAATCAACTGGTTCCGGCGGCATTAGAAAGATATTTTAGCTGGCTACAATTCCTGTCTAATGTCAAAGTTCCAAATTCGGACTCGAACATGGTCAAAATTGGATTCCAAAAGCGACCATGAAAATACGTGCTACAATTCGAGGACACGAATCCGCATCAAAAAACATGCAAAAAAAATACTCGCTACAAAAGATACGCACATAAGTAAAAGTACAAAAGCATTCACAAAAGTACTCACGCAAAAGTGCATTCGCAAAAAGGATCATGAAAACACAAACTTCAATCCTAGGACATTAATACAAATCAACAAACATGCAAGAACACACTCGCTCAAATGGACATGCACAAACGTACATGTAAAAAAAAATGCGCAAAAGTGCATTCGCAACAATGTTCTTAAAAACACGAAATACAACACTAGGACTTTAATACGCTTAACGAAACAATAGCAAAAACACTAGATAGAAAAGATATAGTGGAATGTAGAAATAGCACTCAACGTTTACGTTTACGTGGATTTTTTTATGGATTAATTGATATTTCTGTTTTAATTGGTGGATTTAGTATCTTATAGGTACAAATTGATAATTATGTGTCCATGAAACAAAAATGATCAAAGAGTAAGAAAAGAGTTGCAATTAGGAAAATAAAATGAAATTAGAAGAGAGGATCCCTCAACATCTTCGGTAGTGTCCACGAAGTCGAGCATAACTTTCTCATCCGGACTCCAAATCAACTGGTTCCGGCGGCATAAGAAAGCTATTTTAGATGGCTACAATTCCTGTCTAATGTCATATTTCCGAATTCGGACTCGAACATTGTCAAAATTGGATTGCAAAAGCGATCATGAAAATACGTGATACTGTACGAGGACACGAATGCGCATCAAAAAACGTGCAAAAAAACACTTGCTACAAAATATACGCACATAAGTAAAAGTACAAAAGCATGCACAAAAGTACTCACGCAAAAGTGCATTCGCAAAAAGGATCATGAAAACACAAACTACAATCCTAGGACATTAATACAAATCAACAAACATGCACAAACACACTCGCTCAAATGGACATGCACAAACGTACAT
>NW_012193183.1:378093-398136 GCF_000504015.1 Erythranthe guttata
AGTAAGAAAAGAGTTGCAATTAGGAAAGTAAAATCAAATTAGAAGAGAGGATCCTCAACATCTTCGGTAGTGTCACGAAGTCGAGCATAACTTTCTCATCCGGAATCCAAATCAACTGGTTCCGGCGGCATAAGAAAGCTATTTTAGCTGGCTACAATTCCTGTCTAATGTCAAATTTCCAAATTCAGACTCGAACATGGTCAAAATTGGATTCCAAAAGCGATCATGAAAATACGTGATACTGTACGAGGACATGAATGCGCATCAAGAAACGTGCACAAAAACACTCGCTACAAAATATACGCACATAAGTAAAAGTACAAAAGCATGCCCAAAAGTACTCACGCAAAAGTGCATTCGCAAAAAGGATCATGAAAACACAAACTACGATCCTAGGACATTAATACAAATCAACAAACATGCACAAACACACTCGCTCAAATGGACATGCATAAACGTACATGTAAAAAAACATGCGCAAAAGTGCATTCGCAACAATGTTCTTAAAAACACGAAATACAACACTAGGACTTTAATAAGCATAACCAAATAACAGCAAAAACACTAGATACAAAAGATACAAGGGAGTGTAGAAATAATACTCAACGTTTACGTTTACGTGGATTTTTTTATGGATTAATTTATATTTTTGTTTTAATTGGTGGATTTAGTATCTTATAGGTACAAATTGATAATTAGGTGTCCATGAAGCAATAATGATCAAAGAGTAAGTACAGAGTTGCAATTAGGAAAATAAAATCAAATTAGAAGAGAGGATCCCTCAACATCTTCGGTAGTGTCCACGAAGTCGAGCATAACTTTCTCATCCGGAATCCAAATCAACTGGTTCCGGCGGCATTAGAAAGATATTTTAGCTGGCTACAATTCCTGTCTAATGTCAAATTTCCAAATTTCGACTCGTACATGGTCAAGTCAAAATTGGATTCCAAAAGCGATCGTGAAAATACGTGCTACATTTCGAGGACACGAATGCGCATTAAAAAACGTGCAAAAAAAATACTCGCTACAAAAGTTGCGCACATAAGTACTAAAGCATGCACAAAAGTACTCACGCAAAAGTGCATTCGCAAAAAAGAACATGAGAACACAAACTACAATCCTAGGAAATTAATACAAATCAACAAACATGCACAAACGTACATGTAAAAAAACATGCGCAAAAGTGCATTCGCAACAACGTTCTTAAAAACACGAAATACAACACTAGGACTTTAATACGCATAATCAAACAACAGCAAAAACACTAGATAGAAAAGACACAGTGGAATGTAGAAATAGCACTCAACGTTTACGTTTACGTTTACGTTGATTTTTTTATGGATTAATTTATATTTCTGTTTTAATTGGTGGATTTAGTATCATACAGGTACACATAGATAATAAGGTGTCCATGAAGCAAAAATGATCAAAGAATAAGAAAAGAGTTGCAATTAGGAAAATAAAATCAAATTAGAAGAGAGGATCCCTCAACATCTTCGGTAGTGTCCACGAAGTCGAGCATAACTTTCTCATCCGCAATCCAAATCAACTGGTTCCGGCGGCATTAGAAAGATATTTTAGCTGGCTACAATTCCTGTCTAATGTCAAATTTCCAAATTCAGACTCGAACTTGGTCAAAATTGGATTCCAAAAGCGATCATGAAAATACGTGCTACAGTTCCAGGACACGAATGCGCATAAAAAAACGTGCAAAACAATACTCGCTATAAAAGATACGCACATAAGTAAAAGTACAAAAGGATGCACAAAAGTACTCACGCAAAAGTGCATTCGCAAAAAGGATCATGAAAACACAAATTTCAATCCTAGGACATTAATACAAATCAACAAACATGCAAGAACACACTCGCTCAAATGGACATGCACAAACGTACATGTAAAAACACATGCGCAAAAGTGCATGCGCAACAACGTTCTTAAAAACACGAAATACAACACTAGGACTTTAATACGCATAACCAAACAACAACAAAAACACTAGATAGAAAAGATACAGTGGAATGTAGAAATAGCACTCAACGTTTACGTTTACGTGGATTTTTTTATGGATTAATTTATATTTCTGTTTTAATTGGTGGATTTAGTATCTTATAGGTTCAAATTGATAATTAGCTGTCCATGAAGCAAAAATGATCAAAGAGTAAGAAAAGAGATGCAATTAGGAAAATAAAATCAAATTAGAAGAGAGGATCCCTCAACATCTTCGGTAGTGTCCACGAAGTTGAGCATAACTTTCTCATCCGGAATCCAAATCAACTGGTTCCGGCGGCATTAGAAAGATATTTTAGCTGGCTACAGTTCCTGTCTAATGTCAAATTTCCAAATTCTGACTCGAACTTGGTCAAAATTGGATTCCAAAAGCGATCATGAAAATACGTGCTACAGTTCGAGGACACGAATGCGCATCAAAAAAGGTGCAAAAAAATACTCGCTACAAAAGATACGCACATAAGTAAAAGTACAAAACGATGCACAAAAGTACTCACGCAAAAGTGCATTCGCAAATAGGATCATGAAAACACAAACTTCAATCCTAGGACATTAATACAAATCAACAAACATGCAAGAACACACTTGCTCAAATGGACATGCACAAACGTACATGTAAAAAAACATGCGCAAAAGTGCATTCGCAACAACGTTCTTAAAAACACAAAATACAACACTAGGACTTTAATACGCATAACCAAACAACAACAAAAACACTAGATAAAAAAGACACAGTGGAATGTAGAAATAGCACTCAACGTTTACGTATCGTACAAGTAATATAGTGGACTAAAAGTCCGGATATCGAACCCACAGGGAATATTTAATTATCTAATCCTAGACGCCAAATTCTACCAATTGTTATCAAGCCCACCCTACACAGTCGAAAGATGATTAATAAACTAAATTAAACTAAAGCAATTAAAAAGACAAGAAAAAAAACAAGAAAGCAGTTAAAACGAAGATTTAATCAATGAAAACAAGCCTAGGATTTTATTCTTCCCCCTATGTGATTATTATTCCCCCAATTCCTTCAATTATGCAAGCAATTAACCCGGATTATTAACCTGAGATGCTAAAATAATCATAACCCGCTTCCGCGTGTATTACAATTCTAATATTCTAGATTCAATTACTATATTCCTATGCAATTAATTCTAGAACACAGCATTAAGCACAAATCTCAATAATGGCTACCTAAGAGATTAACTATATTCCTATGTTAATACCACAAAGGCTCCTCTACCACAGTTCTAATTATTAACCCGATCTTCCGATTCATGCGATTAACAATAACATAAAAGTGCATAAAGTGGCCAGTTTCATGAACTTAATAAAACAAGTAGAAGAAATAATCCGGAATTAAAACTTGCATAAAATCATAGAAAAGGGTTCATAAATCCCACATAGGGTTCAAAATAAAATCCTAGAAATAAGAAAATTAGCTACTCATGATTAAAGGAAAAACACAAATAAAATAAGTCATAAACGATAAATCTATGCTTAGAGTCTTCGAATTCTTCGTCTTCGTTATTGCTTTGTTGCTCTCCAAATTGCGTAAAAGAAGATCCCTAATTGTGTGCTTGGCTTGGTCTTATATAGGGTGAAGAACTTGGGGAAGAAGGCAGTTTCCTTGTGCAATTAAAATCCCTTTACTGCGCAACTTCGGGGTATGGGACGGGGGTCCCATAATTTGCACTCAAACTGGGACGGGGGTCCGAGCCTTGTTTCTTCAGAATTTTGATATTTTCACTTTTGACCCATATTTTCTCCAAAATTACAGTTTTGACCCCATACTTTTCCAATTCTTTAATTTGTACCTAAAATACAATAAATCAACTTTTTAAGCACCAATTATCGTTACAACACACCAAAAGCCCAAATAAAAAGGTATGATAAAGTGTAAAAATATACACTTAACACACCCTCAAACTTGAACTTTTGCTTGTCCTCAAGCAAAATCTACCAATAAGCTAATAACTCAACTATTACATCTCATCACATAGATCAATGATCAACTTCACGTTTTCAGAACTTGTAATTATAATGACAATTCTTAGGCATTCGCAAGCTCAAAATTCAACAACACTTAGTCACTCACCATTACCAAAAACCACAATTCATACAATTGCTTCAAGCATCCAATATTTGCAAATTAAAGATAGAAAGAATTTATACTTACATGCATATGCTTGACTCAAAATACTCACCAAATTATTCTACTCTACTAATATCGAACATTAAGATATTGGGATCATTGGGGCTTTGTGGCTTTCAATTGTTAGGCTCTTTGGTTCGAGGTAGGAAATATGGGTATATGTGGCTATTTTTTCTTGAATTTAGGTGATTACGCCAAAATTTGAAGATAGACGTTTGAAACAATGAATTCACCTCTACGGACTTTAATAAACTCGATTCTCAAAAGTTCAAAAGTCTCCACTTTTGCTTTTGAGGCAATGGATCGAGTTTTCAAAAATAATTCAACAACTAGTCCTTATATCTCCCTTCTAGTCTCTTCTTCTTCTTTTTTCCTTTTTTTTTTATATATATAGAAGAATAGATATTTGTCTTTTTTTTTTCGAAGAAGAAGAAGGACCTTATAAAATTTTTTGACCGAACTCCAAGGGATAATTTTTTTCAAGAATCTCCACCTATTCTACCTTACACATTGGCTAAAAGAAAGAACACCTTTTCTCCGAGGCTCAAAACAAGGTTCTAAGGATAATTTCGATAAAAAAGTCGGCTTGAAAGGCTCAAACGGTTCAAAGAAGGCCCAAATCATATCCCAAATCACTCACTACTCAATACTTCGTATCATAAATTTCCTAAGGTGAGTTCTAAAACCGAACATAGCATGATCTAGCACAAATTAATTCCAAATTTAAAATACAAAACATTCAACAAAAGCAATGCACAAAATGTGATTCCTAGCAATAATTCGCTTCTACGTCCCGTTGAATCGAAAGCTAAACAAACATCAAATCCTTATCACACAAAACAAGCAATCTCATCATCAAACATTGATCATCTCTCATCATCATAAATCATTGATGCATTCGACTCAAGCAATTTTTTTTTTTTTTTTTATATTCCGGAAAAACGAGAAAAACAATAAAAACGACTAAAACCTAATGCATGCAAACTAAAACAAATAAGCACAAAAATAACATGTTTTTCACCCCCAAACTTAAAATTTTCGTTGCCCTCAACGAAATTAGCTCAAAGTTTAAGGATAGAAAACACCTGATTTAGTCGTAGCCGGTGTAAGTAGGGTGCTCCTCCCTCGCTCTCTCACGCTCATGCTCTTTTGTTGGACAACATAGTTGGGAGAACGTTTGGAATTGATGCGGTAAGAATTGGACAAGAATCGACCTCCAAATTTGGTTGAGGCAAATTGTCGAACACCTTGTGGACGTGCCTTGAAAGAGTAGATTTTGAAGAATTTGGTTCGATTCTCAAGCCTCCCTATCAATACCAACACAAAATAAGAATTGGAGAGTGCGTGAGTGAATTATGTGTGTGAAATTGAGGAATTTTTGGACGAGAAATTCAAAAATTCGAAAATTCGTGTATGGGAGTTAGAGAGAACGAAAGAGGAGGGTTTAAGAAATAATGGGGGAGAAAATCTAATTTTTGAAAATTTAAACGCCCCCTATTGAGGTCGGACGGCCGTCCCACATTTTTGCCTAATTCTCGGACGGCCGTCTGAGAATTGGTCTGCCCTCACTGGTTTGGGGACGGCCGTCCCGGTTTTAAGGCTAAAACTCGGACGGCTATCCAAGGCTACTGGTTCCTTCTGGTTGTGGGACGGCCGTCCCATTTTTAAGGTATATTTTGGGACGGCCGTCCCAAATACAGTGCTGCACAATTTTATTTTTATTTTATTTTTTTTTTCGCGGACAGCCGACTCGACCCTCAATCACGTTTTCGACACTGAAAAGTAAAATTCAAATAATAAATTAGAATGCATGCTTATGATATTAAAAACGGAACGAAAAATTTAAGAAAAATACGAAAAACAATAAAACTCGGGTTGCCTCCCGAGAAGCGCTAAGTTTAAAGTCTTCAGCCGGACGTTGCTTCATTCTCTTCAAGCAAAAGTGACCGAAGTCACTTGGCATGCTTTACTCGCTTCCCAATACGGTTTGAGCCGGCTCCGCTTCATGTTGAACGTACGATTTGAATCACGCTCCTTTATTTTGACCACCTCGTGAGGAAGAATTTCTTGGACAATAAACGGCCGCGACCACTTTGATTTGCGCTTCCTTGGAAATAACCAAAGACGGGATTTGCACAATAACACCGATTGTCCTTTGTGAAATTCCTTTTTGATTTTCTCCTTACGACCACAATAGATTGACTCATCCTTCTCTCGTGACTTGCTCGAGCCTTTGGTTGGCAACATCTTTCTTGCATTCTCATCGTTGTTAAGACCTCGACTCGCATGACTTTCTCTCGGAGGATTTAAAAGTGAGTCCATGAAATAAACTTGCTCCGTCCTATTCCCGTTTCCGCCATCATCTCCTGCACTCAAAGATGCTTTCCCATTGTCCAAGATCGAAACATCAAACTTTTCATTATTTGTAAAATCCATAAGCTCAATAGCAAAACAATCATTATTATCACATGGATTTTTATTAGCACTAAAAACATTGAATTTGATTGTTTGATCATGCACAGTCATTGTAAGATCACCACTAGCACAATCAATGAGAGTTTTCGACGTGGCTAAAAACGGTCTCCCTACGATAAGAGGTATCTCCCTATCCTCATCTATATCAAGTATAACGAAATCAACAGGGAAGATAAATTTATTAACTTTCACTAGCACATTCTCTAAAATACCTTTTGGGTAAACTAAAGATCTATCGGCTAATTGAAGAGTTATAGCCGTCGGTTCAATTTCTCCTAACCCAAGATTTTTAAAAGTAGAGTATGGCATAAGATTAATGCTAGCACCTAAATCAATGAGCGATCTAAAATTTTTACCTCCTATAGTACAAGGAATAGTAAACTTACCTGGATCGCCGAGTTTTTGTGGAAGAGGCCGAGTAAGAATTGCACTAATTTGCTCCGTGAGTTGGATCATCTCGTTCCCTTGCAATTTCTTACTTTTCTTCACGAGGTCCTTGAGGAAGTTCACCCACTTTGGCATCTTTTGAAGTGCTTGTTGGCCGAAAACCCACACGCAAGTGCACGTATCGTACAAGTAATATAGTGGACTAAAAGTCCGGATATCGAACCCACATGGAATATTTAATTATCTAATCCTAGACGCTAAATTTTACCAATTGTTATCAAGCCCACCCTACACAGTCGAAAGATGATTAATAAGCTAAATTAAACTAAAGCAATTAAAAAGACAAAAACAAGAAAGCAAATTAAACACGAAGATTTATCAAAGTAAACGAGCCTAGGATTTTATTCTTCCCCCTATGTGATTATTATTCCCCCAAATCCTTCAATTATGCAAGCAATTAACCCGGATTATTAACCTGAGATGCTAAAATAATCATAACCCGCTTCCGCGTGTATTACAATTCTAATACTCTAGATTCAATTACTATATTCCTATGCAATTAATTCTAGAACACAGCATTAAGCACAAATCTCAATAATGGCTACCTAAGAGATTAACTATATTCCTATGTTAATACCACAAAGGCTCTTCTACCACAGTTCTAATTATTAACCCGATCTTCCGATTCATGCGATTAACAATAACATAAAAGCACATAAGTTGATCAAGTTCATGCACTTAATAAAACAAGTAGAAGAAATAATCCGGAATTAAAACTTGCATAAAATCATAGAATTGGGTTCATAAATCCCACATAGGGTTCCAAATAAAATCCTAGAAATAAAGACTTAGCTACTCGTGATTCTTATGATAAAGAAAATAAAATAAATAAATAAGAAAAACTATGCTTGAGTCTTCGTTGATCTTCGTTCCTCGCAATTTGTGGTGTAAAATTTCGTGCTTATGGTGTAGGGACTTGTTGCTTTTATAGGCTTTTCTTGATAAGTAAGTAGTAGAAACCTAATAGGAATCTATTTCCGCAACTTTCCTCCACCAGGATTTGTTCTTCGATTTTCGCCATGTTGGAGTCCGAATTTCGTAATGTTGCGTAAATAAGAGTTGTAGCCCTTGAAAATAGCTTTCCAATGCCGCCAAAATCAGCTGATTTAGAGTTCGTATGAGAGAGATATGTTCGAAATGGTGGACACTGTCAAAGCTGTGGCGGGATTCCTTCTTCCAATTCGATTTATTTCCTTATTTGCAATTTTTTCCTTTCTTTTTGATATTTTTTCCTTCATGGACACCTAATTCTCTTTTTCACCTATAAAACACAAAATCAATCAATTAAAAGCACAAATATAATTAAATCTAAACAAAAAATCCACGTAAAGTAAACGTATTGAGCGTAAAATTTACACTCAACACACCCCCAAACTTGAACTTTTGCTTGTCCTCAAGCAAAATCTAATCGTAAGCAAATAACTCAACTACAACATCTTATCACATAGATTAATGACCAACTTCACGTTTTCAGAACTTGTAATTATAATGAAAATTCTTAGGCATTCGCAAGCTCAAAATTCAAAAGCACTTAGTCACTTATCATAGCCAAAAACCACAAATCATGCAATTGCTTCAAGCATCCAATATTTGCAAATTAAAGATAGAAAGAATTTATACTTACATGCATATGCTTGACTCCAAATACTCACCAAATTATTCTACTCTACTAATATCGAACATTAAGCTATTGGGATCATTGGGGCTTTGTGGCTTCCAATTGTTAGGCTCTTTGGTTCGAGGTAGGAAATATGGGTATATGTGGCTATTATTCTTGGATTGAGGTGATTACACCAAAATTTGAATGATAGGCGTTTGAAACAATGAATTCACCTCTACGGACTTTAATAAACTCGATTCTCAAAAGTTCAAAAGTCTCCACTTTTGCTTTTGAGGCAATGGATCGAGTTTTCAAAATTAATTCAACAACTAGTCCTTATTTCTCCCTTCTAGTCTCTTCTTCTTCTTCTTTTTTTTTTCTTCTTTTTTTTTTTTTTTTTTTTTTTTTAATATATATATAGAAGCATATATATTTATCTCTTTTTTTTTTCTTTTCTTCTTTTTTTTTTCTTTTTTTTTTATTATATTATTTTTTTCGAAGAAGAAGGACCTTATAAAATTTTTCGACCGAACTTCAAGGGTTAATTATTCAAGAGTCTCCACTTTTCTACCTTATACACATGGCTAAAAGAAAGAACACCTTTTCTCCGAGGCTCAAATCAAGGTTCTAAGGAATATTTCGATAAAAAGGTCGGCTTGAAAGGCTCAAACAGTTCAAAGAAGGCCCAAATCATATCCCAAATCACTCACTACTCAATACTTCGTATCATAAATTTCCTAAGGTGAGTTCTAAAACCGAACATAACATGATCTAGCACAAATTAATTCAAAATTTAAAATACAAAACATTCAACCAAAGCAATGCACAAAATGTGATTCCTAGCAATAATTCGCTTCTAAGTCCCGTTGAATCGAAAGCTAAACAAACATCTAATCATTATCACACAAAACAAGCAATCTAATCATCAAACATTGATCATCTCTCATCATCATAAATCATTGATGCATTCGACTCAAGCAAATTTTTTTTTTTTTTTTTTTTTATATTCCGGAAAAACGAGAAAAACAATAAAAACGAAAAAACGAGAAAAACAATAAAAACGACTAAAACCTAATGCATGCAAACTAAAACAAATAAGCACAAAATAACATGTTTTTCACCCCCAAACTTAAAATTTTCGTTGCCCTCAACGAAATTAGCACAAAGTTTAAGGATAGAAAACACCTGATTTAGTCAGAGTCGTCGTCATCGGGGTATGAGAATTGGCGGGAAGGCAAAACGAAATTTTTTTTTTTTTTTTTTTTTGGTTGTGGGACGGCCGTCCCACATTTTAGGCCATTTTTCGGACGGCCGTCCCACAGACAGAGCTGCAGAATGCGGCCTTCTGTTTCCCGGACGGCCGTCTGACATTTTGCTTGCGATTTCGGACGGCCGTCTGGACCCCCTGACCATGTTTTCGACCCTGAAAATGAAAATTCAAATAAATTAATTATAATGCATGCCTATAATAATAAAAACGAAACGAAAAATATAAAGAAAACTACGAAAAACAATAAAGCTCGGGTTGCCTTCCAAGAAGCGCTAAGTTTTAAGTCTTCAGCCAGACTTTTCTTCTTAAAATTGTTATGTCCAATCCAACGCCTTGTAGATTGTGCATCCATCCATGAGATTTTTCACTTCAATTGCAACCGATACAAGGATAGGATTGCAATATGTCAGGGTCCACCTTAGCTTGTAGTCTTTCTTAGTTGTAATCAATCGGTACGAAGCCAAGATGGGGTCTTCATCACCCGCTCCCTCAAATCGGTACACAAAAACCTCACGTCCGCGTATAACCTCCACTTCAAACACATTCGTCTTCTCATCAACCTCTATTGATGCCTTCAAAGCCATGTCATGAACAACAACAATATCCTCAATTTGAGTAATTGCACTAACCACATCCATCTCCTTCTTCTCTTGTTCCGAGACATCTTTGGAGTTTAGCTCGATTGTAATGTCAGATTCATCATCCTTAAGCGTCTTCGTAATTTTTTTTTCCCTCTCATCGACACTATTTTCTAGGTCTAAAGGATTTTTCTCACTACAAGTTTCAGACGAATTTTCTTTGTTGCAACCATTCTCGATATCGTCTGAAATATTTTCAAGAGACCTTTGGCGCTTGAATTCTTCCAACTGTAACTCCAGTCTCCGGATAGATGCTTGAGTGGATTTCATAAATTCTTCAAGGACGGAATTCAAATAACACTCCTGAACAGTGGGCTCTCGTGGCGTGTTGGTGTATGTGTTCCAATAACCGTCGTTGGTGTTATCTATGAAATTATTCGCTTTCGGTGCATACCAACATTGGTTAGTGTAATGATCTCCACCACATCTTGAACAAAGTAACGGCATATTATAGGTATTTTGGAGGTATTCGCCAGACGGAAGCCATTCATATCCCGTTTGAGGTGCGCGAAAATTGTAACCTGACATGTAACCAAAGAAACAAAATATATTAAAAAAATTAAAACGAAAAGATTAAATTAAAAAAAAAAATTAATTTGGGTGAATCGTGAAAATTGTTCAAATTTAGAGCTAGAATAAAATAAATAATTAAAATATTACCCGGCAACGGCGCCAAAAACTTGTTGGCCGAAAACCCACACGCAAGTGCACGTATCGTACAAGTAATATAGTGGACTAAAAGTCCGGATATCGAACCCACAGGGAATATTTAATTATCTAATCCTAGACGCTAAATTTTACCAATTGTTATCAAGCCCACCCTACACAGTCGAAAGATGATTAATAAGCTAAATTAAACTAAAGCAATTAAAAAGACAAAAACAAGAAAGCAAATTAAACACGAAGATTTATCAAAGTAAACGAGCCTAGGATTTTATTCTTCCCCCTATGTGATTATTATTCCCCCAAATCCTTCAATTATGCAAGCAATTAACCCGGATTATTAACCTGAGATGCTAAAATAATCATAACCCGCTTCCGCGTGTATTACAATTCTAATACTCTAGATTCAATTACTATATTCCTATGCAATTAATTCTAGAACACAACATTAAGCACAAATCTCAATAATGGCTACCTAAGAGATTAACTATATTCCTATGTTAATACCACAAAGGCTCTTCTACCACAGTTCTAATTATTAACCCGATCTTCCGATTCATGCGATTAACAATAACATAAAAGCACATAAGTTGATCAAGTTCATGCACTTAATAAAACAAGTAGAAGAAATAATCCGGAATTAAAACTTGCATAAAATCATAGAATTGGGTTCATAAATCCCACATAGGGTTCCAAATAAAATCCTAGAAATAAAGACTTAGCTACTCGTGATTCTTATGATAAAGAAAATAAAATAAATAAATAAGAAAAACTATGCTTGAGTCTTCGTTGATCTTCGTTCCTCCCAATTTGTGGTGTAAATTTTCGTGCTTATGGTGTAGGGACTTGTTGCTTTTATAGGCTTTTCTTGATAAGTAAGTAGTAGAAACCTAATAGGAATCTATTTCCGCAACTTTCCTCCACCAGGATTTGTTCTTCGATTTTCGCCATGTTAGAGTCCGAATTTCGTAATGTTGCGTAAATAAGAGTTGTAGCCCTTGAAATTAGCTTTCCAATGCCGCCAAAATCAGCTGATTTGGAGTTCGTATGAGAGAGATATGTTCGAAATGGTGGACATTGTCAAAGCTGTGGCGGGATTCCTTCTTCCAATTCGATTTATTTCCTTATTTGCAATTTTTTCCTTTCTTTTTGATATTTTTTCCTTCATGGACACGTAATTCTCTTTTTCACCTATAAAACACAAAATCAATCAATTAAAAGCACAAATATAATTAAATCTAAACAAAAAATCCACGTAAAGTAAACGTATTGAGCGTAAAATTTACACTCAACAGTGCTTCAATGAAAGGAATATTTATGCGAATTTCCTTCAACTTGTCCAAAAATCTTTGATATTCAACATCGAGCTTCTTCTTTATAAATTTTTGAGGATAAGGAATTGGAGGGACTTGTGAAGGCACCGTTGATGGTGGGGCTCTTCATGAGTTGATTCTTTTTCCTCATTCACTTCCGGCTTCTCGATTACCGTGTTTCTCTTCTCTTTTTGTGGGGCTTCCTCCAATTTCTTGCCGTTCTTCAAGGTGACTGCTTGGCACGTCTCGACCTCGATCTTTTTCGTTAGAAATCGTTGTGGATATGGGATTGGCTCGACCCATTCGGCTACAGTGACTTGCGGCTTGATTTGAATTTCTTCCCTTTTTTCGCTCTTGACATTGATAGCTTGGCACGTCTCGAACTTTTGATTTCGAGGATCTTCCGTATTCGATGGCAATGCTCCCGGCGGGCGGTTCTCTTGCTTCAAAGCTAATTGAGCGAGTTGATTCTCCAAATTTCGCAACGAGGCTTGGGTAGCGGTCATGAATTGGGCCAATATCTCATCCGTGTTTGATTTTTGGGCCGGTGAATTGTTGCTTTGATAGCTTTGTTGAGGAGGGGCTTGATTTTGGAATTGACCTTGAGGTCTTTGATATCCTTGGCCTTGTTGATTTCCTCCATATTGCCCTTGTGATCTCCACCCTTGATTTTGAAATTGGCGAGGCGCGTTGTTGACGTAGTTGAGCGACTCCACATCTTGTTGGCATTGGAGCGTGTAGTGATTTCCACCGCAAATTTCACAACATGGAGAATCGATTGCTTGGACTTGTTGTGGTGGACTTGCTTTGATGTGCTGCAGAAGGAGTTGATTTTGTTGAGCAATTTGGGTCACTTGAGCTTGAAGGGCCGTAATTGCGTCTAACTCCAACACTCCGGGAACTTTCTTGGCTCCACTAACCGTCCTCTCGCTTGACTTGGCAAACCGATTTTGTGCAATTTGATCCAACATGATGAAAGCATCCGGTATCGATTGACTCATAAAATTACCTCCAGTTGATGCATCTAAGACGGTTCGTGCATTCTCGTTAATCCCTTGGTAGAAGATGTGGATTTGCCGCCATTGTTCGACTCCATGTGTTGGACACTGCCGCAAAAGAGTTTTAAATCTCTCCCATGCCTCGTATAATTGCTCGCCTTGCTCTTGGACAAAATTGTGAATTTCTCGCCGGATTCTCTCGTCCTTCTCGGGTGAGCTATAGACTTTCATGAAAAGATTGAGGAGTTGAGGCCACGACGAGATAGAGTGGGGGGCTTGGGACATCAACCACTGGCGAGCTCTTCCTTGTAGGGAGTGCTTGAAGAGAATTAATTGTAGCGCCTCTTGGGAAACGCCGTTTTGACGGTGGGAGTTACACGTATCTAGAAAATTGACAATGTGAAGATGGGGATCTTCACCTGCCAATCCACTAAATAACCCGTTATTTTGGAGCATCGTCAAGAGGCCTTGCTTGATCTCAAAATTGTGCGCCTCAATGGGTGGATATTGGATGCTCGGGCGGAATCCGTCATGAGTCGGGATTATGTAGTCTTGAAGTGCCCGTGGCCTAACTGCTGGCTGTACTGGAAGTTGAGGGGGTGGGTCTTGGACTTGGTTTCCGTTGGCCCCGAGTAAATTACCCGCTGCGCGTATGCGTTCTTCGTCCTCCATTGTATTGGTTGCGTGTTGACGTCTTCTAGCGGCTCGAAAAGTGCGTTCGATTTCGGGATCAAACGGTTCTCTGGCAAGATCGAGTCTCCTAGGCATACACCGTACCTAAAACAAAAATAAAATAAAACAAAAATTAAATGGGTGAATCGTGAAAATTGTTCAAATCTAGAGCTAGAATAAAATAAATAATTAAAACAATTCCCCGGCAACGGCGCCAAAAACTTGTTGGTCGAAAACCTACACGCAAGTGCACGTATCGTACAAGTAATATAGTGGACTAAAAGTCCGGATATCGAACCCACAGGGAATATTTAATTATCTAATCCTAGACGCCAAATTCTACCAATTGTTATCAAGCCCACCCTACATAGTCGAAAGATGATTAATAAACTAAATTAAACTAAAGCAATTAAAAAGACAAGAAAAAAAACAAGAAAGCAGTTAAAACGAAGATTTAATCAATGAAAACAAGCCTAGGATTTTATTCTTCCCCCTATGTGATTATTATTCCCCCAATTCCTTCAATTATGCAAGCAATTAACCCGGATTATTAACCTGAGATGCTAAAATAATCATAACCCGCTTCCGCGTGTATTACAATTCTAATATTCTAGATTCAATTACTATATTCCTATGCAATTAATTCTAGAACACAGCATTAAGCACAAATCTCAATAATGGCTACCTAAGAGATTAACTATATTCCTATGTTAATACCACAAAGGCTCCTCTACCACAATTCTAATAATTAACCCGATCTTCCGATTCATGCGATTAACAATAACATAAAAGTGCATAAAGTGGCCAGTTTCATGAACTTAATAAAACAAGTAGAAGAAATAATCCGGAATTAAAACTTGCATAAAATCATAGAAAAGGGTTCATAAATCCCACATAGGGTTCCAAATAAAATCCTAGAAATAAGAAAATTAGCTACTCATGATTAAAGGAAAAACACAAATAAAATAAGTCATAAACGATAAATCTATGCTTAGAGTCTTCGAATTCTTCGTCTTCGTTATTGCTTTGTTGCTCTCAAAATTGCGTAAAAGAAGATCCCTAATTGTGTGCTTGGCTTGGTCTTATATATGGTGAAGAACTTGGGGAAGAAAGCAGTTTCCTTGTGCAATTAAAATCCCTTTACTGCGCAACTTCGGGGTATGGGACGGGGGTCCCATAATTTGCACTCAAACTGGGACGGGGGTCCGAGCCTTGTTTCTTCAGAATTTTGATATTTTCACTTTTGACCCATATTTTCTCCAAAATTACAGTTTTGACCCCATACTTTTCCAATTCTTCAATTTGTACCTAAAATACAATAAATCAACTTTTTAAGCACCAATTATCGTTACAACACACCAAAAGCCCAAATAAAAAGGTATGATAAAGTGTAAAAATATGCACTTAACACACCCTCAAACTTGAACTTTTGCTTGTCCTCAAGCAAAATCTACCAATAAGCTAATAACTCAACTATTACATCTCATCACATAGATCAATGATCAACTTCACGTTTTCAGAACTTGTAATTATAATGACAATTCTTAGGCATTCGCAAGCTCAAAATTCAACAACACTTAGTCACTCACCATTACCAAAAACCACAATTCATACAATTGCTTCAAGCATCCAATATTTGCAAATTAAAGATAGAAAGAATTTATACTTACATGCATATGCTTGACTCCAAATACTCACCAAATTATTCTACTCTACTAATATCGAACATTAAGATATTGGGATCATTGGGGCTTTGTGGCTTTCAATTGTTAGGCTCTTTGGTTCGAGGTAGGAAATATGGGTATATGTGGCTATTTTTTCTTGAATTTAGGTGATTACGCCAAAATTTGAAGATAGACGTTTGAAACAATGAATTCACCTCTACGGACTTTAATAAACTCGATTCTCATCCGGAATCCAAATCAACTGGTTCCAGCGGCATTAGAAAGATATTTTAGCTGGCTACAATTCCTGTCTAATGTCAAATTTCCAAATTCCGACTCGAACATGGTCAAGTCAAAATTGGATTCCAAAAGCGATCGTGAAAATACGTGCTACAGTTCGAGGACACGAATGCGCATTAAAAAATGTGCAAAAAAATACTCGCTACAAAAGACACGCACATAAGTACAAAAGGATGCACAAAAGTACTCACGCAAAAGTGCATTCGCAAAAAAGAACATGAAAACACAAACTACAATCCTAGGAAATTAAAACAAATCAACAAACATGCACAAACATACATGTAAAAAAACATGCGCAAAAGTGCATTCGCAACAACGTTCTTAAAAACACGAAATACAACACTAGGACTTTAATACGCATAATCAAACAACAGCAAAAACACTTGATAGAAAAGACACAGTGGAATGTAGAAATAGCACTCAACGTTTACGTTTACGTTGATTTTTTTATGGATTAATTTATATTTCTGTTTTAATTGGTGGATTTAGTATCATATAGGTACACAATGATAATAAGGTGTCCATGAAGCAAAACTGATCAAAGAATAAGAAAAGAGTTGCAATTAGGAAAATAAAATCAAATTAGAAGAGAGGATCCCTCAACATCTTCGGTAGTGTCCACGAAGTCGAGCATAACTTTCTCATCCGCAATCCAAATCAACTGGTTCCGGCGGCATTAGAAAGATATTTTAGCTGGCTACAGTTCTTGTCTAATGTCAAATTTCCAAATTCTGACTCGAACTTGGTCAAAATTTGATTTCCAAAAGAGATCATGAAAATACGTGCTACAGTTCGAGGACACGAATGCGCATCAAAAAACGTGCAAAAAAATACTCGCTACAAAAGATACGCACATAAGTAAAAGTACAAAACGATGCACAAAAGTACTCACGCAAAAGTGCATTCGCAAAAATGATCATGAAAACACAAACTTCAATCCTAGGACATTAATACAAATCAACAAACATGCAAGAACACACTTGCTCAAATGGACATGCACAAACGTACATGTAAAAAAACATGCGCAAAAGTGCATTCGCAACAACGTTCTTAAAAACACAAAATACAACACTAGGACTTTAATACGCATAACCAAACAACAACAAAAACACTAGATAGAAAAGATACAGTGGAATGTAGAAATAGCACTCAACGTTTACGTTTACGTTGATTTTTTTATGGATTAATTTATATTTCTGTTTTAATTGGTGGATTTAGTATCATATAGGTACAAATTGATAATCAGGTGTCCATGAAGCAAAAATGATCAAAGAATAAGAAAAGAGTTGCAATTAGGAAAATAAAATCAAATTAGAAAAGAGGATCCCTCAACATCTTCGGTGGTGTCCACGAAGTCAAGCATAACTTTCTCATCCGGAATCCAAATCAACTGGTTCCGGCGGCATTAGGAAGATATTTTAGCTGGCTACAATTCCTGTCTAATGTCAAATGTCCCAATTCGGACTCGAACTTGGTCAAAATTGGATTCCAAAAGCGATCATGAAAATACGTGCTACAGTTCGAGGACACGAATGCGCATCAAAAAACGTGCAAAAAAATACTCGCTACAAAAGATACGCACATAAGTAAAAGTACAAAAGGATGCACAAAAGCACTCACGCAAAAGTGCATTCGCAAAAAGGATCATGAAAACACAAACTTCAATCCTAGGACATTAATACAAATCAACAAACATGCACCAACACACTCGCTCAAATGGACATGCACAAACGTACATGTAAAAAATCATGCGCAAAAGTGCATTCACAACAACGTTCTTAAAAACACGAAACACAACACTAGGACATTAATACGCATAACCAAACAACAACAAAAACACCAGATAGAAAAGACACAGTGGAATGTAGAATTAGCACTCAACGTTTACGTGGATTTTTTTATGGATTAATTTATATTTCTGTTTTAATTGGTGGATATAGTATCTTATAAGTTCAAATTTATAATTAGGTGTCCATGAAGCAAAAATGATCAAAGAGTAAGAAAAGAGATGCAATTAGGAAAATAAAATCAAATTAGAAGAGAGGATCCGTCAACATCTTCGGTAGTGTCCACGAAGTCGAGCATAACTTTCTCATTCGGAATCCAAATCAACTGGTTCCGGCGGCATTAGAAAGATATTTTAGCTGGCTACAATTCCTGTTTAATGTGAAATTTCCAAATTCGGACTCGAACTTTGTCAAAATTGGATTCGAAAAGCGATCATGAAAATACGTGCTACAGTTCGAGGACACGAATGCGCATCAAAAAACGTGCAAATAAATACTCGCTACAAAAGATACGCACATAAGTTAAAGTACAAAAGGATGCACAAAAGTACTCACGCAAAAGTGCATTCGCAAAAAGGATCATGAAAACACAAACTTCAATCCTAGGACATTAATACAAATCAACAAACATGCAGGAACACACTCGATCAAATGGACATGCACAAACGTACACGTAAAAAAACATGCGCAAAAGTGCATTCGCAACAACGTTCTTAAAAACACGAAATACAACACTAGGACTTTAATACGCATAACCAAACAACAACAAAAACACTAGATAGAAAAGATACAGTGGAATGTAGAAATAGCACTCAACGTTTACGTTTACGTGGATTTTTTTATGGATTAATTTATATTTCTGTTTTAATTGGTGGATTTAGTATCTTATAGGTTCAAATTGATAATTAGGTGTCCATGAAGCAAAAATGATCAAAGAGTAAGAAAAGAGATGCAATTAGGAAAATAAAATCAAATTAGAAGAGAGGATCCCTCAACATCTTCGGTAGTGTCCACGAAGTCGAGCATAACTCTCTCTCACGGAATCCAAGTCAACTGGTTCCTGCGGCATTAGAAAGATATTTTAGCTCGCGACAATTCCTGTCTAATGTCAAATTTCCAAATTCCGACTCGAACATGGTCAAAATTAGATTCCAAAAGCGATCATGAAAATACATGCTACAGTTCGAGGACACAAATGCGCATCAAAAAACGTGCAAAAAAATACTCGCTACAAAAGATACGCACATAAGTAAAAGTACAAAAGCATGCTCAAAAGTACTCACGCAAATGTGCATTCGCAAAAAGGATCATGAAAACACAAACTACAATCCTAGGACATTAATACAAATCAACAAACATGCACAAACACACTCGCTCAAATGGACATGCACAAACGTACATGTAAAAAAACATGCGCAAAAGTGCATTCGCAACAACGTTCTTAAAAACACGAAATACAACACTAGGACTTTAATACGCATAACCAAACAACAATCAAAACACTAGATAGAAAAGACACAGTGGAATGTAGAAATAGCACTCAACGTTTACGTTTACGTGGATTTCTTTATGGATTAATTTATATTTCTGTTTTAATTGGTGGATTTAGTATCATATAGGTTCAAATTGATAATTAGGTGTCCATGAAGCAAAAATGATCAAAGAATAAGAAAAGAGTTGCAATTAGGAAAATAAAATCAAATTAGAAGAGAGGATCCCTCAACATCTTCGGTAGTGTCCACGAAGTCGAGCATAACTTTCTCATCCGGAATCCAAATCAACTGGTTCTGGCGGCATTAGAAAGATATTTTAGCTGGCTACAATTCCTGTCTAATGTCAAATTTCCAAATTCCGACTCGAACATGGTCAAAATTGGATTCCAAAAGCGATCATGAAAATACGTGCTACAGTTCGAGGACACGAATGCGCATCAAAAAACCGTGCAAAAGAGTACTCGCTACAAACGATACGCACATGAGTAAGAGTACAAAAGCATGCTCAAAAGTACTCACGCATAAGTGCATTCGCAAAAAGGATCATGAAAACAC
>NW_012193183.1:398290-429123 GCF_000504015.1 Erythranthe guttata
ATACGCATAACCAAACAACAATCAAAACACTAGATAGAAAAGACACAGTGGAATGTTGAAAATAGCACTCAACGTTTACGTTTACGTTGATTTTTTTATGGATTAATTTTATATTTTCTGTTTTAATTGGTGGGATTTAGTATCCTATAGGTACAAATTGAAAATAAGGGTGTCCCATGAAGCAAAAATGATCAAAGAATAAGAAAAGAGTTGCAATTAGGAAAATAAAATCAAATTAGAAGAGAGGATCCCTCAACATCTTCGGTAGTGTCCACGAAGTCGAGCATAACTTTCTCATCCGGAATCCAAATCAACTGGTTCTGGCGGCATTAGAAAGATATTTTAGCTGGCTACAATTCCTGTCTAATGTCAAATTTCCAAATTCCGACTCGAACATGGTCAAAATTAGATTCCAAAAGCGATCATGAAAATACGTGCTACAGTTCGAGGACACGAATGCGCATCAAAAAATGTGCAAAAAAATACTCGCTACAAAAGATACGCACATAAGTAAAAGTACAAAAGCATGCTCAAAAGTACTCACGCAAAAGTGCATTCGCAAAAAGGATCATGAAAACACAAACTACAATCCTAGGACATTAATACAAATCAACAAACATGCACAAACACACTCGCTCAAATGGACATGCACAAACGTACATATAAAAAAACATGCGCAAAAGTGCATTCGCAACAACGTTCTTAAAAACACGAAATACAACACTAGGACTTTAATACGCATAACCAAACAACAACAAAAACACTAGATAGAAAAGACACAGTGGAATGTAGAAATAGCACTCAACGTTTATGTTTACGTTGATTTCTTTATGGATTAATTTATATTTCTGTTTTAATTGGTGGATTAAGTATCATATAGGTTCAAATTGATAATTAGGTGTCCATGAAGCAAAAATGATCAAAGAATAAGAAAAGAGTTGCGATTAGGAAAATAAAATCAAATTAGAAGAGAGGATCCCTCAACATCTTCGGTAGTGTCCACGAAGTCGAGCATAACTTTCTCATCCGGAATCCAAATCAACTGGTTCCGGCGGCATTCGAAAGATACTTTAGCTGGCTACAATTCCTGTCTAATGTCAAATTTCCAAATTCCGACTCGAACATGGTCAAAATTGGATTCCAAAAGCGATCATGAAAATACGTGCTACAGTTCGAGGACACGAATGCGCATCAAAAAACGTGCAAAAAAAATACTCGCTACAAAAGATACGCACAGAAGTACTAAAGCATGCAGAAAAGTACTCACGCAAAAGTGCATTCGCAAAAAGGATCATGAAAACACAAACTACAATCCTAGGACATTAATACAAATCAACAAACATGCACAAACACACTCGCTCAAATGGACATGCACAAACGTACATGTAAAAAAACATGCGCAAAAGTGCATTCGCAACAAAGTTCTTAAAAACACGAAATACAACACTAGGACTTTAATACGCATAACCAAACAACAACAAAAACACTAGATAGAAAAGACACAGTGGAATGTAGAAATAGCACTCAACGTTTACGTTTACGTGGATTTTTTTATGGATTAATTTATATTTCTGTTTTAATTGGTGGATTTAGTATCTTATAGGTTGAAATTGATAATTAGGTGTCCCTGAAGCAAAAATGATCAAAGATTAAGAAAAGAGATGCAATTAGGAAAATAAAATCAAATTAGAAGAGAGGATCCCTCAACATCTTCGGTAGTGTCCACGAAGTTGAGCATAACTTTCTCATCCGGAATCCAAATCAACTGGTTCCGGCGGCATTAGAAAGATATTTTAGCTGGCTACAATTCCTGTCTAATGTCAAATTTCCAAATTCGGACACGAACTTGGTCAAAATTTGATTCCAATAGCGATCATGAAAATACGTGCTACAGTTCGAGGACACGAATGCGCATCAAAAAACGTGCAAAAAAATACTCGCTACAAAAGATACGCCCATAAGTAAAAGTACAAAAGGATGCACAAAAGTACTCACGCAAAAGTGCATTCACAAAAAGGATCATGAAAACACAAACTTCAATCCTAGGACATTAATACAAATCAACAAACATGCAAGAACACAGTCGATCAAATGGACATGCACAAACGTACATGTAAAAAAACATGCGCAAAAGTGCATTCGCAACAACGTTCTTAAAAACACGAAATACAACACTAGGACTTTAATACGCATAACCAAACAACAACAAAAACACTAGATAGAAAAGACACAGTGGAATGTAGAAATAGCACTCAACGTTTACGTTTACGTGGATTTTTTTATGGATTAATTTAAATTTCTGTTTTAATTGGTGGATTTAGTATCTTATAGGTTCAATTGATAATTAGGTGTCCATGAAGCAAAAATGATCAAAGATTAAGAAAAGAGATGCAATTAGGAAAATAAAATCAAATTAGAAGAGAGGATCCCTCAACATCTTCGGTAGTGTCCACGAAGTCGAGCATAACTTTCTCATCCGGAATCCAAATCAACTGGTTCCGGCGGCATTAGAAAGATATTTTAGCTGGCTACAATTCCTGTGTAATGTCAAATTTCCAAATTCGGACTCGAACTTGGTCAAAATTGGATTCCAAAAGCGATCATGAAAATACGTGCTACAGTTCCAGGACACGAATGCGCATCAAAAAACGTGCAAAAAAATACTCGCTACAAAAGATACGCACATAAGTAAAAGTACAAAAGGATGCACAAAAGTACTCACGCAAAAGTGCATTCGCAAAAAGGATCATAAAAACACAAACTTCAATCCTAGGACATTAATACAAATAAACAAACATGCAAGAACACACTCGATCAAATGGACATGCACAAACGTACATGTAAAAAAACATGCGCAAAAGTGCATTCGCAACAACGTTCTTAAACACACGAAATACAACACTAGGACTTTAATACGCATAACCAAACAACAACAAAAACACTAGATAGAAAAGACACAGTGGAATGTAGAAATTGCACTCAACGTTTACGTTTACGTGGAATTTTTTATGGATTAATTTATATTTATGTTTTAATTGGTGGATTTAGTATCTTATAGGTTCAAATTGATAATTAGGTGTCCATGAAGCAAAAATGATCAAAGATTAAGAAAAGAGATGCAATTAGGAAAATAAAATCAAATTAGAAGAGAGGATCCCTCAACATCGTCGGTAGTGTCCACGAAGTCGAGCATAACTTTCTCATCCGGAATCCAAATCAACTGGTTCCGGCGGCATTAGTAGATATTTTAGCTGGCTACAATTCCTGTCTAATGTCAAATTTCCAAATTCGGACTCGAACTTGGTCAAAATTGGATTCCAAAAGCGATCATGAAAATACGTGCTACAGTTCCAGGACACGAATGCGCATCAAAAATCGTGCAAAAAAATACTCGCTACAAAAGATACGCACATAAGTAAAAGTACAAAAGGATGCACAAAAGTACTCACGCAAAAGTGCATTCGCAAAAAGGATCATGAAAACACAAACTTCAATCCTAAGACATTAATACAAATCAACAAACAAGCAAGAACACACTCGATCAAATGGACATGCACAAACGTACATGTAAAAAAACATGCGCAAAAGTGCATTCGCAACAACGTTCTTAAAAACACGAAATACAACACTAGGACTTTAATACGCATAACCAAACAACAACAAAAACACTAGATAGAAAAGACACAGTGGAATGTAGAAATAGCACTCAACGTTTACGTTTACGTGGATTTTTTTATGGATTAATTTATATTTCTGTTTTAATTGGTGGATTTAGTATCTTATAGGTTCAATTGATAATTAGGTGTCCATGAAACAAAAATGATCAAAGAGTAAGAAAAGAGATGCAATTAGGAAAATAAAATCAAATTAGAAGAGAGGATCCCTCAGGGATCGGCGGTAGTGTCCACGAAGTCGAGCATAACTTTCTCATCCGGAATCCAAATCAACTGGTTGCGGCGGCATTAGAAAGATATGTTAGCTGGCTACAATTTCTGTCTAATGTCAAATTTCCAAATTCGGACTCGGACTTGGTCAAAATTGGATTCCAAAAGCGATCATGAAAATACGTGCTACAGTTCCAGGACACGAATGCGCATCAAAAAACGTGCAAAAAAATAATCGCCACAAAAGATACGCACATATGTAAAAGTACAAAAGGATGCACAAAAGTACTCACGCAAAAGTGCATTCGCAAAAAGGATCATGAAAACACAAACTTCAATCCTAGGACATTAATACAAATCAACAAACATGCAAGAACACACTCGATCAAATAGACATGCACAAACGTACATGTAAAAAAACATGCGCAAAAGTGTATTCGCAACAACGTTCTTAAAAACACGAAATACAACACTAGGACTTTAATACGCATAACCAAACAACAACAAAAACACTAGATAGAACAAGACACACTGCCCCGCTCCACCTAGCACTCAACGTTCACGCTCACGTGGATATTTTTATGGATTAATTTAAATTTCTGTTTTAATTGGTGGATTTAGTATCTTATAGGTTCAAATTGATAATTAGGTGTTCATGAAGCAAAAATAATCAAAGAGTAAGAAAAGAGATGCAATTAGGAAAATAAAATCAAATTAGAAGAGAGGATCCCTCTACATCTTCGGTAGTGTCCACGAAGTCGAGCATAACTTTCTCATCCGGAATCCAAATCAACTGGTTCTGGCGGCATTAGAAGATATTTTACTGGCTACATTCCTGTCTCATGTCAATTTCCAATTCGGACTCGAACTTGGTCAAAATTGGATTCCAAAAGCGATCATGAAAATACGTGCTACAATTCCTGGACACGAATGCGCATCAAAAAACGTGCAAAAAAATACTCGCTACAAAAGATACGCACATAAGTAAAAGTACAAAAGGATGCACAAAAGTACTCACGCAAAAGTGCATTTGCAAAAAGGATCATGAAAACACAAACTTCAATCCTAGGAAATTAATACAAATCAACAAACATGCAAGAACACACTCGATCAAATGGACATGCACAAACGTACATGTAAAAAAACATGCGCAAAAGTGCATTCGCAACAACGTTCTTAAAAACACGAAATACAACACTAGGACTTTAATACGCATAAACAAACAACAACAAAAACACTAGATAGAAAAGACACATGGGAATGTAGAAATAGCACTCAACGTTTACGTTTACGTGGATTTTTTTATGGATTAATTTATATTTCTGTTTTAATTGGTGGATTTAGTATCTTATTGGTTCAATTGATAATTAGGTGTCCATGAAGCAAAAATGATCAAAGAGTAAGAAAAGAGATGCAATTAGGAAAATAAAATCAAATTAGAAGAGAGGATCCCTCTACATCTTCGGTAGTGTCCACGAAGTCGAGCATAACTTTCTCATCCGGAATCCAAATCAACTGGTTCCGGCGGCATTAGAAGATATTTTAGCTGGCTACAATTCCTGTCTAATGTCAAATTTCCAAATTCGGACTCGAACTTGGTCAAAATTGGATTCCAAAAGCGATCATGAAAATACGTGCTACAGTTCCAGGACACGAATGCGCATCAAAAAACGAGCAAAAAAATACTCGCTACAAAAGATACGCACATATGTAAAAGTACAAAAGGATGCACAAAAGTACTCACGCAAAAGTGCATTCGCAAAAAGGATCATGAAAAAACAAACTTCAATCCTAGGACATTAATACAAATTAACAAACATGCAAGAACACACTCGATCAAATGGACATGCACAAACGTACATGTAAAAAAACATGCGCAAAAGTGCATTCGCAACAACGTTCTTAAAAACACGAAATACAACACTAGGACTTTAATATGCATAACCAAACAACAACAAAAACACTAGATAGAAAAGACACAGTGGAATGTAGAAATAGCACTCAACGTTTACGTTTACGTGGATTTTTTTATGGATTAATTTATATGTCTGTTTTAATTGGTGGATTTAGTATCTTATAGCCTTCAATTGATAATTAGGTGTCCATGAAGCAAAAATGATCAAAAATTAAGAAAAGAGATGCAATTAGGAAAATCAAATCAAATTAGAAGAGAGGATCCCTCATACATCTTCGGTAGTGTCCACGAAGTCGAGCATAACTTTCTCATCCGGATTCCAAATCAACTGGTTCCGGTGTCATTAGAAGATACTCTACCAGGCTACAATTCCTGTCGTACGTCAAATTTCCACATTCAGACTCGAACATGGTCAAAATTGGATTCCAAAAGCGATCATGAAAATACGTGCTACAGTTCCAGGACACGAATGCGCATCAAAAAAAGTGCAAAAAAATACTCGCTACAAAAGATACGCACATAAGTAAAAGTACAAAAGGATGCACAAAAGTACTCACGCAAAAGTCAATTCGCAAAAAGGATCATGAAAACACAAACTTCAATCCTAGGACATTAATACAAATCAACAAACATGCAAGAACACACTCGATCAAATGGACATGCACAAACGTACATGTAAAAAAACATGCGCAAAAGTGCATTCGCAACAACGTTCTTAAAAACACGAAATACAACACTAGGACTTTAATACGCATAACCAAACAACAACAAAAACACTAGATAGAAAAGACACAGTGGAATGTAGAAATAGCACTCAACGTTTACGTTTACGTGGATTTTTTTATGGATTAATTTATATTTCAGTTTTAATTGGTGGATTTAGTATCTTATAGGTTCAATTGATAATTAGGTGTCCATGAAGCAAAAATGATCAAAGATTAAGAAAAGAGATGCAATTAGGAAAATAAAATCAAATTAGAAGAGAGGATCCCTCAACATCTTCGGTAGTGTCCACGAAGTCGAGCATAAATTTCTCATCCGGAATCCAAATCAACTGGTTCTGGCGGCATTAAAAGGTAATTTAGCTGGCTAACAATTCCTGTTCAAATGTCAAATTTCCAAATTCGGACTCGAACTTGGTCAAAATTGGATCCAAAAGCGATCATGAAAATACGTGCTACAGTTCCAGGACACGAATGCGCATCAAAAAACGTGCAAAAAAATACTCGCTACAAAAGATACGCACATAAGTAAAAGTACAAAAGGATGCACAAAAGTACTCACGCAAAAGTGCATTCGCAAAAAGGATCATGAAAACACAAACTTCAATCCTAGGACATTAATACAAATCAACAAACATGCAAGAACACACTCGATCAAATGGACATGCACAAACGTACATGTAAAAAAACATGCGCAAAAGTGCATTCGCAACAACGTTCTTAAAAACACGAAATACAACACTAGGACTTTAATACGCATAAACAAACAACAACAAAAACACTAGATAGAAAAGACACAGTGGAATGTAGAAATAGCACTCAACGTTTACGTTTACGTGGATTTTTTTATGGATTAATTTATATTTCTGTTTTAATTGGTGGATTAAGTATCTTATAGGTTCAATTGATAATTAGGTGTCCATGAAGCAAAAATGATCAAAGAGTAAGAAAAGAGATGCAATTAGGAAAATAAAATCAAATTAGAAGAGAGGATCCCTCTACATCTTCGGTAGTGTCCACGAAGTCGAGCATAACTTTCTCATCCGGAATCCAAATCAACTGGTTCCGGCGGCATTAGAAGATATTTTAGCTGGCTACAATTCCTGTCTAATGTCAAATTTCCAAATTCGGACTCGAACTCGGTCAAAATTGGATTCCAAAAGCGATCATGAAAATACGTGCTACAGTTCGAGGACACGAATGCGCATCAAAAAACGTGCAAAAAAATACTCGCTACAAAAGATACGCACATATGTAAAAGTACAAAAGGATGCACAAAAGTACACACGCAAAAGTGCATTCGCAAAAAGGATTATGAAAACACAAACTTCAATCCTAAGACATTAATACAAATCAACAAACAAGCAAGAACACACTCGATCAAATGGACATGCACAAACGTACATGTAAAAAAACATGCGCAAAAGTGCATTCGCAACAACGTTCTTAAAAACACGAAATACAACACTAGGACTTTAATACGCATAACAAAACAACAACAAAAACACTAGATAGAAAAGACACAGTGGAATGTAGAAATAGCACTCAACATTTACGTTTACGTGGATTTTTTTATGGATTAATTTATATTTCTGTTTTAATTGGTGGATTTAGTATCTTATAGGTTCAATTGATAATTAGGTGTCCATGAAGCAAAAATGATCAAAGATTAAGAAAAGAGATGCAATTAGGAAAATAAAATCAAATTAGAAGAGAGGATCCCTCAACATCTTCGGTAGTGTCCACGAAGTCGAGCATAACTTTCTCATCCGGAATCCAAATCAACTGGTTCCGGCGACATTAGAAGATTATTTAGCTGGCTACAATTCCTGTCTAATGTCAAATTTCCAAATTCGGACTCGAACTTGGTCAAAATTGGATTCCAAAAGCGATCATGAAAATACGTGCTACAGTTCCTGGACACGAATGCGCATCAAAAAACGTGCAAAAAAATACTCGCTACAAAAGATACGCACATAAGTAAAAGTACAAAAGGATGCACAAAAGTACTCACGCAAAAGTGCATTTGCAAAAAGGATCATGAAAACACAAACTTCAATCCTAGGACATTAATACAAATCAACAAACATGCAAGAATACACTCGATCAAATGGACATGCACAAACGTACATGTAAAAAAACATGCGCAAAAGTGCATTCGCAACAATGTTCTTAAAAACACGAAATACAACACTAGGACTTTAATACGCATAAACAAACAACAACAAAAACACTAGATAGAAAAGACACAGTGGAATGTAGAAATAGCACTCAACGTTTACGTTTACGTGGATTTTTTTATGGATTAATTTATATTTCTGTTTTAATTGGTGGATTTAGTATCTTATTGGTTCAATTGATAATTAGGTGTCCATGAAGCAAAAATGATCAAAGATTAAGAAAAGAGATGCAATTAGGAAAATAAAATCAAATTAGAAGAGAGGATCCCTCAACATCTTCGGTAGGGTCCACGAAGTCGAGCATAACTTTCTCATCCGGAATCCAAATCAACTGGTTCCGGCGGCATTAGAAAGATAATTTAGCTGGCTACAATTCCTGTCTAATGTCAAATTTCCAAATTCGGACTCGAACTTGGTCAAAATTGGATTCCAAATGCGATCATGAAAATACGTGCTACAGTTCCAGGACACGAATGCGCATCAAAAAACGTGCAAAAAAATACTAGCTACAAAAGATACGCACATAAGTAAAAGTACAAAAGGATGCACAAAAGTACTCACGCAAAAGTGCATTCGCAAAAAGGATCATGAAAACACAAACTTCAATCCTAAGACATTAATACAAATCAACAAACAAGCAAGAACACACTCGATCAAATGGACATGCACAAACGTACATGTAAAAAAACATGCGCAAAAGTGCATTCGCAACAACGTTCTTAAAAACACGAAATACAACACTAGGACTTTAATACGCATAACCAAACAACAACAAAAACACTAGATAGAAAAGACACAGTGGAATGTAGAAATAGCACTCAACGTTTACGTTTACGTGGATTTTTTTATGGATTAATTTATATTTCTGTTTTAATTGGTGGATTTAGTATCTTATAGGTTCAATTGATAATTAGGTCTCCATGAAGTAAAAATGATCAAAGATTAAGAAAAGAGATGCAATTAGGAAAATAAAATCAAATTAGAAGAGAGGATCCCTCAACATCTTCGGTAGTGTCCACGAAGTCGAGCATAACTTTCTCATCCGGATTCCAAATCAACTGGTTCCGGCGGCATTAGAAGATAATTTAGCTGGCTACAATTCCTGTCTAATGTCAAATTTCCAAATTCGGACTCGAACTTGGTCAAAATTGGATTCCAAAAGCGATCATGAAAATACGTGCTACAGTTCCAGGACACGAATGCGCATCAAAAAACGTGCAAAAAAATACTCGCTACAAAAGATACGCACATAAGTAAAAGTACAAAAGGATGCACAAAAGTACTCACGCAAAAGTGCATTCGCAAAAAGGATCATGAAAACACAAACTTCAATCCTAGGACATTAATACAAATCAACAAACATGCAAGAACACACTCGATCAAATGGACATGCACAAACGTACATGTAAAAAAACATGCGCAAAAGTGCATTCGCAACAACGTTCTTAAAAACACGAAATACAACACTAGGACTTTAATACGCATAACCAAACAACAACAAAAACACTAGATAGAAAAGACACAGTGGAATGTAGAAATAGCACTCAACGTTTACGTTTACGTGGATTTTTTTATGGATTAATTTATATTTCTGTATTAATTGGTGGATTTAGTATCTTATTGGTTCAATTGATAATTAGGTGTCCATGAAGCAAAAATGATCAAAGATTAAGAAAAGAGATGCAATTAGGAAAATAAAATCAAATTAGAAGAGAGGATCCCTCAACATCTTCGGTAGTGTCCACGAAGTCGAGCATAACTTTCTCATCCGGAATCCAAATCAAATGGTTCCGGCGGCATTAGAAAGATAATTTAGCTGGCTACAATTCCTGTCTAATGTCAAATTTCCAAATTCGGACTCGAACTTGGTCAAAATTGGATTCCAAAAGCGATCATGAAAATACGTGCTACAGTTCCAGGACACGAATGCGCATCAAAAAACGTGCAAAAAAATACTAGCTACAAAAGATACGCACATAAGTAAAAGTACAAAAGGATGCACAAAAGTACTCACGCAAAAGTGCATTCGCAAAAAGGATCATGAAAACACAAACTTCAATCCTAGGACATTAATACAAATCAACAAACATGCAAGAACACACTCGATCAAATGGACATGCACAAACGTACATGTAAAAAAACATGCGCAAAAGTGCATTCGCAACAACGTTCTTAAAAACACGAAATACAACACTAGGACTTTAATACGCATAACCAAACAACAACAAAAACACTAGATAGAAAAGACACAGTGGAATGTAGAAATAGCACTCAACATTTACGTTTACGTGGATTTTTTTATGGATTAATTTATATTTCTGTTTTAATTGGTGGATTTAGTATCTTATAGGTTCAAATTGATAATCAGGTGTCCATGAAGCAAAAATGATCAAGGAGTAGGAAAGGAGATGCAATTAGGAAATTAACTTCAAATTAGACGAGAGGATCCCTCAACTTCTCCGGTAGTGTCCACGAAGTCGAGCTTACCTTCCTCATCCGGATTCCAATTCAACTGGTTCCGGCGGCATTAGAAGATATTTCAGCTGGCTACCATCCCTGTCTAATGTCCAATTTCCAAATCCGGACTCGAACTTGGTCAAAATTGGATTCCAAAAGCGATCATGAAAATACGTGCTACAGTTCCAGGACACGAATGCGCATCAAAAAACGTGCAAAAAAATACTCTCTACAAAAGATACGCACATAAGTAAAAGTACAAAAGGATGCACAAAAGTACTCACGCAAAAGTGCATTCGCAAAAAGGATCATGAAAACACAAACTTCAATCCTAGGACATTAATACAAATCAACAAACATGCAAGAACACTCTCGATCAAATGGACATGCACAAACGTACATGTAAAAAAACACGCGCAAAAGTGCATTCGCAACAACGTTCTTAAAAACACGAAATACAACACTAGGACGTTAATACGCATAAACAAACAACAACAAAAACACTAGATAGAAAAGACACAGTGGAATGTAGAAATAGCACTCAACGTTTACGTTTACGTGGATTTTTTTATGGATTAATTTATATTTCTGTTTTAATTGGTGGATTTAGTATCTTATAGGTTCAATTGATAATTAGGTGTCCATGAAGCAAAAATGATCAAAGAGTAAGAAAAGAGATGCAATTAGGAAAATAAAATCAAATTAGAAGAGAGGATCCCTCAACATCTTCGGTAGTGTCCACGAAGTCGAGCATAACTTTCTCATCCGGAATCCAAATCAACTGGTTCCGGCGGCATTAGAAGAATATTTTAGCTGGCTACAATTCCTGTCTAATGTCAAATTTCCAAATTCGGACTCGAACTTGGTCAAAATTGGATTCCAAAAGCGATCATGAAAATACGTGCTACAGTTCCAGGACACGAATGCGCATCAAAAAACGTGCAAAAAAATACTCGCTACAAAAGATACGCACATAAGTAAAAGTACAAAAGGATGCACAAAAGTACTCACGCAAAAGTGCATTTGCAAAAAGGATCATGAAAACACAAACTTCAATCCTAGGACATTAATACAAATCAACAAACATGCAAGAACACACTCGATCAAATGGACATGCACAAACGTACATGTAAAAAAACATGCGCAAAAGTGCATTCGCAACAACGTTCTTAAAAACACTAAATACAACACTAGGACTTTAATACGCATAAACAAACAACAACAAAAACACTAGATAGAAAAGACACAGTGGAATGTAGAAATAGCACTCAACGTTTACGTTTACGTGGATTTTTTTATGGATTAATTTATATTTCTGTTTTAATTGGTGGATTTAGTATCTTATTGGTTCAATTGATAATTAGGTCTCCATGAAGCAAAAATGATCAAAGATTAAGAAAAGAGATGCAATTAGGAAAATAAAATCAAATTAGAAGAGAGGATCCCTCAACATCTTCGGTAGTGTCCACGAAGTCGAGCATAACTTTCTCATCCGGAATCCAAATCAACTGGTTCCGGCGGCATTAGAAAGATATTTTAGGTGGCTACAATTCCTGTCTAATGTCAAATTTCCAAATTCGGACTCGAACTTGGTCAAAATTGGATTCCAAAAGCGATCATGAAAATACGTGCTACAGTTCCAGGACACGAATGCGCATCAAAAAACGTGCAAAAAAATACTCGCTACAAAAGATACGCACATAAGTAAAAGTACAAAAGGATGCACAAAAGTACTCACGCAAAAGTGCATTCGCAAAAAGGATCATGAAAACACAAACTTCAATCCTAGGACATTAATACAAATCAACAAACATGCAAGAACACACTCGATCAAATGGACATGCACAAACGTACATGTAAAAAAACATGCGCAAAAGTGCATTCGCAACAACGTTCTTAAAAACACGAAATACAACACTAGGACTTTAATACGCATAAACAAACAACAACAAAAACACTAGATAGAAAAGACAGTGGAATGTAGAAATAACACTCAACGTTTACGTTTACGTGGATTTTTTTATGGATTAATTTATATTTCTGTTTTAATTGGTGGATTTAGTATCTTATAGGTTCAATTGATAATTAGGTGTCCATGAAGCAAAAATGATCAAAGATTAAGAAAAGAGATGCAATTAGGAAAATAAAATCAAATTAGAAGAGAGGATCCCTCAACATCTTCGGTAGTGTCCACGAAGTCGAACATAACTTTCTCATCCGGAATCCAAATCAACTGGTTCCGGCGGCATTAGAAGAATATTTTAGCTGGCTACAATTCCTGTCTAATGTCAAATTTCCAAATTCGGACTCGAACTTGGTCAAAATTGGATTCCAAAAGCGATCATGAAAATACGTGCTACAGTTCCAGGACACGAATGCGCATCAAAAAACGTGCAAAAAAATACTCTCTACAAAAGATACGCACATAAGTAAAAGTACAAAAGGATGCACAAAAGTACTCACGCAAAAGTGCATTCGCAAAAAGGATCATGAAAACACAAACTTCAATCCTAGGACATTAATACAAATCAACAAACATGCAAGAACACACTCGATCAAATGGACATGCACAAACGTACATGTAAAAAAACATGCGCAAAAGTGCATTCGCAACAACGTTCTTAAAAACACGAAATACAACACTAGGACTTTAATACGCATAAACAAACAACAACAAAACCACTAGATAGAAAAGACACAGTGGAATGTAGAAATAGCACTCAACGTTTACGTTTACGTGGATTTTTTTATGGATTAATTTATATTTCTGTTTTAATTGGTGGATTTAGTATCTTATTGGTTCAATTGATAATTAGGTGTCCATGAAGCAAAAATGATCAAAGATTAAGAAAAGAGATGCAATTAGGAAAATAAAATCAAATTAGAAGAGAGGATCCCTCAACATCTTCGGTAGTGTCCACGAAGTCGAGCATAACTTTCTCATCCGGAATCCAAATCAACTGGTTCCGGCGGCATTAGAAGATCATTTAGCTGGCTACAATTCCTGTCTAATGTCAAATTTCCAAATTCAGACTCGAACTTGGTCAAAATTGAATTCCAAAAGCGATCATGAAAATACGTCCTACAGTTCGAGGACACGAATGCGCATCAAAAAACGTGCAAAAAAATACTCGCTACAAAAGATACGCACATAAGTAAAAGTACAAAAGGATGCACAAAAGTACTCACGCAAAAGTGCATTTGCAAAAAGGATCATGAAAACACAAACTTCAATCCTAGGACATTAATACAAATCAACAAACATGCAAGAACACACTCGATCAAATGGACATGCACAAACGTACATGTAAAAAAACATGCGCAAAAGTGCATTCGACAACGTTCTTAAAAACACGAAATACAACACTAGGACTTTAATACGCATAAACAAACAACAACAAAAACACTAGATAGAAAAGACACAGTGGAATGTAGAAATAGCACTCAACGTTTACGTTTACGTGGATTTTTTTATGGATTAATTTATATTTCTGTTTTAATTGGTGTATTTAGTATCTTATTGGTTCAATTGATAATTAGGTCTCCATGAAGCAAAAATGATCAAAGATTAAGAAAAGAGATGCAATTAGGAAAATAAAATCAAATTAGAAGAGAGGATCCCTCAACATCTTCGGTAGTGTCCACGAAGTCGAGCATAACTTTCTCATCCGGAATCCAAATCAACTGGTTCCAGCGGCATTAGAAAGATATTTTAGCTGGCTACAATTCCTGTCTAATGTCAAATTTCCAAATTCGGACTCGAACTTGGTCAAAATTGGATTCCAAAAGCGATCATGAAATTACGTGCTACAGTTCCAGGACACGAATGCGCATCAAAAAACGTGCATAAAAATACTCACTACAAAAGATACGCACATAAGTAAAAGTACAAAAGGATGCACAAAAGTACTCACGCAAAAGTGCATTCGCAAAAAGGATCATGAAAACACAAACTTCAATCCTAGGGCATTAATACAAATCAACAAACATGCAAGAACACACTCGATCAAATGGACATGCACAAACGTACATGTAAAAAAACATGCGCAAAAGTGCATTCGCAACAACGTTCTTAAAAACACGAAATACAACACTAGGACTTTAATACGCATAACAAAACAACAACAAAAACACTAGATAGAAAAGACACAGTGGAATGTAGAAATAACACTCAACGTTTACGTTTACGTGGATTTTTTTATGGATTAATTTATATTTCTGTTTTAATTGGTGGATTTAGTATCTTATAGGTTCAATTGACAATTAGGTGTCCATGAAGCAAAAATGATCAAAGAGTAAGAAAAGAGATGCAATTAGGAAAATAAAATCAAATTAGAAGAGAGGATCCCTCAACATCTTTGGTAGTGTCCACGAAGTCGAGCATAACTTTCTCATCCGGAATCCAAATCAACTGGTTCCGGCGGCATTAGAAGATATTTTAGCTGGCTACAATTCCTGTCTAATGTCAAATTTCCAAATTCGGACTCGAACTTGGTCAAAATTGAATTCCAAAAGCGATCATGAAAATACGTCCTACAGTTCGAGGACACGAATGCGCATCAAAAAACGTGCAAAAAAATACTCGCTACAAAAGATACGCACATAAGTAAAAGTACAAAAGGATGCACAAAAGTACTCACGCAAAAGTGCATTCGCAAAAAGGATCATGAAAACACAAACTTCAATCCTAGGACATTAATACAAATCAACAAACATGCAAGAACACACTCGATCAAATGGACATGCACAAACGTACATGTAAAAAAACATGTGCAAAAGTGCATTCGCAACAACGTTCTTAAAAACACGAAATACAACACTAGGACTTTAATACGCATAACCAAACAACAACAAAAACACTAGATAGAAAAGACACAGTGGAATGTTGAAATAGCACTCAACGTTTACGTTTACGTGGATTTTTTTATGGATTAATTTATATTTCTGTTTTAATTGGTGGATTTAGTATCTTATAGGTTCAATTGATAATTAGGTGTCCATGAAGCAAAAATGATCAAAGATTAAGAAAAGAGATGCAATTAGGAAAATAAAATCAAATAAGAAGATAGGATCCCTCAACATCTTCGGTAGTGTCCACGAAGTCGAGCATAACTTTCTCATCCGGATTCCAAATCAACTGGTTCCGGCGGCATTAGAAGATAATTTAGCTGTCTACAATTCCTGTCTAATGTCAAATTTCCAAATTCGGACTCGAACTTGGTCAAAATTGGATTCCAAAAGCGATCATGAAAATACGTGCTACAGTTCCAGGACACGAATGCGCATCAAAAAACGTGCAAAAAAATACTCGCTACAAAAGATACGCACATAAGTAAAAGTACAAAAGGATGCACAAAAGTACTCACGCAAAAGTGCATTCGCAAAAAGGATCATGAAAACACAAACTTCAATCCTAGGACATTAATACAAATCAACAAACATGCAAGAACACACTCGATCAAATGGACATGCACAAACGTACATGTAAAAAAACATGCGCAAAAGTGCATTCGCAACAACGTTCTTAAAAACACGAAATACAACACTAGGACTTTAATACGCATAACCAAACAACAACAAAAACACTAGATAGAAAAGACACAGTGGAATGTAGAAATAGCACTCAACGTTTACGTTTACGTGGATTTTTTTATGGATTAATTTATATTTCTGTTTTAATTGGTGGATTTAGTATCTTATAGGTTCAATTGATAATTAGGTGTCCATGAAGCAAAAATGATCAAAGATTAAGAAAAGAGATGCAATTAGGAAAATAAAATCAAATTAGAAGAGAGGATCCCTCAACATCTTCGGTAGTGTCCACGAAGTCGAGCATAACTTTCTCATCCGGAATCAAAATCAACTGGTTCCGGCGGCATTAGAAGAATATTTTAGCTGGCTACAATTCCTGTCTAATGTCAAATTTCCAAATTCGGACTCGAACTTGGTCAAAATTGGATTCCAAAAGCGATCATGAAAATACGTGCTACAGTTCCAGGACACGAATGCGCATCAAAAAACGTGCAAAAAAATACTCGCTACAAAAGATACGCACATAAGTAAAAGTACAAAAGGATGCCCAAAAGTACTCACGCAAAAGTGCATTCGCAAAAAGGATCATGAAAACACAAACTTCAATCCTAGGACATTAATACAAATCAACAAACATGCAAGAACACACTCCATCAAATCGACATGCACAAACGTACATGTAAAAAAACATGCGCAAAAGTGCATTCGCAACAACGTTCTTAAAAACACGAAATACAACACTACGACTTTAATACGCATAAACAAACAACAACAAAAACACTAGATAGAAAAGACACAAGTGGAATGTAGAAATAGCACTCAACGTTTACGTTTACGTGGATTTTTTTATGGATTAATTTATATTTCTGTTTTAATTGGTGGATTTAGTATCTTATAGGTTCAATTGATAATTAGGTGTCCATGAAGCAAAAATGATCAAAGATTAAGAAAAGAGATGCAATTAGGAAAATAAAATCAAATTAGAAGAGAGGATCCCTCAACATCTTCGGTAGTGTCCACGAAGTCGAGCATAAATTTCTCATCCGGAATCCAAATCAATTGGTTCCGGCGGCATTAGAAGATATTTTAGCTGGCTACAATTCCTGTCTAATGTCAAATTTCCAAATTTGGACTCGAACTTGGTCAAAATTGGATTCCAAAAGCGATCATGAAAATACGTGCTACAGTTCGAGGACACGAATGCGCATCAAAAAACGTGCAAAAAAATACTCGCTACAAAAGATACGCACATATGTAAAAGTACAAAAGGATGCACAAAAGTACTCACGCAAAAGTGCATTCGCGAAAAGGATCATGAAAACACAAACTTCAATCCTAGGACATTAATACAAATCAACAAACATGCAAGAACACACTCGATCAAATGGACATGCACAAACGTACATGTAAAAAAACATGCGCAAAAGTGCATTCGCAACAACGTTCTTAAAAACACGAAATACAACACTAGGACTTTAATACGCATAACCAAACAACAACAAAAACACTAGATAGAAAAGACACAGTGGAATGTAGAAATAGCACTCAACGTTTACGTTTACGTGGATTTTTTTATGGATTAATTTATATTTCTGTTTTAATTGGTGGATTTAGTATCTTATAGGTTCAATTGATAATTAGGTGTCCATGAAGCAAAAATGATCAAAGATTAAGAAATGAGATGCAATTAGGAAAATAAAATCAAATTAGAAGAGAGGATCCCTCAACATCTTCGGTAGTGTCCAAGAAGTCGAGCATAACTTTCTCATCCGGATTCCAAATCAACTGGTTCCGGCGGCATTAGAAGATAATTTAGCTGGCTACAATTCCTGTCTAATGTCAAATTTCCAAATTCGGACTCGAACTTGGTCAAAATTGGATTCCAAAAGCGATCATGAAAATACGTGCTACAGTTCGAGGACACGAATGCGCATCAAAAAACGTGCAAAAAAATACTCGCTACAAAAGATACGCACATATGTAAAGTACAAAAGGATGCACAAAAGTACTCACGCAAAAGTGCATTCGCAAAAAGGATCATGAAAACACAAACTTCAATCCTAGGACATTAATACAAATCAACAAACATGCAAGAACACACTCGATCAAATGGACATGCACAAACGTACATGTAAAAAAACATGCGCAAAAGTGCATTCGCAACAACGTTCTTAAAAACACGAAATACAACACTAGGACTTTAATACGCATAACCAAACAACAACAAAAACACTAGATAGAAAAGACACAGTGGAATGTAGAAATAGCACTCAACGTTTACGTTTACGTGGATTTTTTTATGGATTAATTTATATTTCTGTTTTAATTGGTGGATTTAGTATCTTATAGGTTCAAATTGATAATTAGGTGTCCATGAAGCAAAAATGATCAAAGAGTAAGAAAAGAGATGCAATTAGGAAAATAAAATCAAATTAGAAGAGAGGATCCTCAACATCTACGGTAGTGTCCACGAAGTCGAGCATAACTTTCTCATCCGGAATACAAATCAACTGGTTCCGGCGGCATTAGAAGATATTTTAGCTGGCTACAATTCCTGTCTAATGTCAAATTTCCAAATTCGGACTCGAACTTGGTCAAAATTGGATTCCAAAAGCGATCATGAAAATACGTGCTACAGTTCCAGGACACGAATGCGCATCAAAAAACGAGCAAAAAAATACTCGCTACAAAAGATACGCACATATGTAAAAGTACAAAAGGATGCACAAAAGTACTCACGCAAAAGTGCATTCGCAAAAAGGATCATGAAAACACAAACTTCAATCCTAGGACATTAATACAAATTAACAAACATGCAAGAACACACTCGATCAAATGGACATGCACAAACGTACATGTAAAAAAACATGCGCAAAAGTGCATTCGCAACAACGTTCTTAAAAACACGAAATACAACACTAGGACTTTAATATGCATAACCAAACAACAACAAAAACACTAGATAGAAAAGACACAGTGGAATGTAGAAATAGCACTCAACGTTTACGTTTACGTGGATTTTTTTATGGATTAATTTATATTTCTGTTTTAATTGGTGGATTTAGTATCTTATAGGTTCAATTGATAATTAGGTGTCCATGAAGCAAAAATGATCAAAGATTAAGAAAAGAGATGCAATTAGGAAAATAAAATCAAATTAGAAGAGAGGATCCCTCAACATCTTCTGTAGTGTCCACGAAGTCGAGCATAACTTTCTCATCCGGAATCCAAATTAACTGGTTCCGGGGCGATTTGATAGATATTTTAGCTGGCTACAATTCGTGTGTAATGTCAAATTTCCAAATTCGGACTCGAACTTGGTCAAAATTGGATTCCAAAAGCGATCATGAAAATACGTGCTACAGTTCCAGGACACGAATGCGCATCAAAAAACGTGCAAAAAAATACTCGCTACAAAAGATACGCACATAAGTAAAAGTACAAAAGGATGCACAAAAGTACTCACGCAAAAGTGCATTCGCAAAAAGGATCATAAAAACACAAACTTCAATCCTAGGACATTAATACAAATAAACAAACATGCAAGAACACACTCGATCAAATGGACATGCACAAACGTACATGTAAAAAAACATGCGCAAAAGTGCATTCGCAACAACGTTCTTAAACACACGAAATACAACACTAGGACTTTAATACGCATAAAGAAACAACAACAAAAACACTAGATAGAAAAGACACAGTGGAATGTAGAAATTGCACTCAACGTTTACGTTTACGTGGATTTTTTTATGGATTAATTTATATTTCTGTTTTAATTGGTGGGTTTAGTATCTCATAGGTTCAAATTGATAATTAGGTGTCCATGAAGCAAAAATGATCAAAGAGTAAGAAAAGAGAGGCAATTAGGAAAATGAAATCAAATTAGAAGAGAGGATCCCTCAACATCTTCGGTAGTGTCCACGAAGTCGAGCATAACTTTCTCATCCGGAATCCAAATCAACTGGTTCCGGCGGCATTAGAAGATATTTTAGCTGGCTACAATTCCTGTCTAATGTCAAATTTCCAAATTCGGACTCGAACTTGGTCAAAATTGGATTCCAAAAGCGATCATGAAAATACGTGCTACAGTTCCAGGACACGAATGCGCATCAAAAAACGAGCAAAAAAATACTCGCTACAAAAGATACGCACATATGTAAAAGTACAAAAGGATGCACAAAAGTACTCACGCAAAAGTGCATTCGCAAAAAGGATCATGAAAACACAAACTTCAATCCTAGGACATTAATACAAATCAACAAACATGCAAGAACACACTCGATCAAATGGACATGCACAAACGTACATGTAAAAAAACATGCGCAAAAGTGCATTCGCAACAACGTTCTTAAAAACACGAAATACAACACTACGACTTTAATACGCATAACCAAACAACAACAAAAACACCAGATAGAAAAGACACAGTGGAATGTAGAAATAGCACTCAACGTTTACGTTTACGTGGATTTTTTTATGGATTAATTTATATGTCTGTTTTAATTGGTGGATTTAGTATCTTATAGGTTCAATTGATAATTAGGTGTCCATGAAGCAAAAATGATCAAAGATTAAGAAAAGAGATGCAATTAGGAAAATAAAATCAAATTAGAAGAGAGGATCCCTCAACATCTTCTGTAGTGTCCACGAAGTCGAGGATAACTTTCTCATCCGGAATCCAAATCAACTGGTTCCGGCGGCATTAGAAAGATATTTTAGCTGGCTACAATTCCTGTCTAATGTCAAATTTCCAAATTCGGACTCGAACTTGGTCAAAATTGGATTCCAAAAGCGATCATGAAAATACGTGCTACAGTTCCAGGACACGAATGCGCATCAAAAAACGTGCAAAAAAATACTCTCTACAAAAGATACGCACATAAGTAAAAGTACAAAAGGATGCACAAAAGTACTCACGCAAAAGTGCATTCGCAAAAAGGATCATGAAAACACAAACTTCAATCCTAGGACATTAATACAAATCAACAAACATGCAAGAACACACTCGATCAAATGGACATGCACAAACGTACATGTAAAAAAACATGCGCAAAAGTGCATTCGCAACAACGTTCTTAAAAACACGAAATACAACACTAGGACTTTAATACGCATAAACAAACAACAACAAAAACACTAGATAGAAAAGACACAGTGGAATGTAGAAATAGCACTCAACGTTTACGTTTACGTGGATTTTTTTATGGATTAATTTAAATTTCTGTTTTAATTGGTGGATTTAGTATCTTATAGGTTCAATTGATAATTAGGTGTCCATGAAGCAAAAATGATCAAAGAGTAAGAAAAGAGATGCAATTAGGAAAATAAAATCAAATTAGAAGAGAGGATCCCTCAACATCTTCGGTAGTGTCCACGAAGTCGAACATAACTTTCTCATCCGGAATCCAAATCAACTGGTTCCGGCGGCATTAGAAGATATTTTAGCTGGCTACAATTCCTGTCTAATGTCAAATTTCCAAATTCGGACTCGAACTCGGTCAAAATTGGATTCCAAAAGCGATCATGAAAATACGTGCTACAGTTCGAGGACACGAATGCGCATCAAAAAACGTGCAAAAAAATACTCGCTACAAAAGATACGCACATATGTAAAAGTACAAAAGGATGCACAAAAGTACTCACGCAAAAGTGCATTCGCAAAAAGGATTATGAAAACACAAACTTCAATCCTAAGACATTAATACAAATCAACAAACAAGCAAGAACACACTCGATCAAATGGACATGCACAAACGTACATGTAAAAAAACATGCGCAAAAGTGCATTCGCAACAACGTTCTTAAAAACACGAAATACAACACTAGGACTTTAATACGCATAACAAAACAACAACAAAAACACTAGATAGAAAAGACACAGTGGAATGTAGAAATAGCACTCAACGTTTACGTTTACGTGGATTTTTTTATGGACTAATTTAAATTTCTGTTTTAATTGGTGGATTTAGTATCTTATAGGTTCAATTGATAAATAGGTGTCCATGAAGCAAAAATGATCAAAGATTAAGGAAAGAGATGCAATTAGGAAAATTAAATGCAATTAGAAGAGAGGATCCCTCAACATCTTCGGTAGTGTCCACGAAGTCGAGGATAACTTTCTCATCCGGAATCCAAATCAACTGGTTCCGGCGGCATTAGAAGAATATTTTAGCTGGCTACAATTCCTGTCTAATGTAAAATTTCCAAATTCGGACTCGAACTTGGTCAAAATTGGATTCCAAAAGCGATCATGAAAATACGTGCTACAGTTCCAGGACACGAATGCGCATCAAAAAACGTGCAAAAAAATACTCTCTACAAAAGATACGCACATAAGTAAAAGTACAAAAGGATGCACAAAAGTACTCACGCAAAAGTGCATTCGCAAAAAGGATCATGAAAACACAAACTTCAATCCTAGGACATTAATACAAATCAACAAACATGCAAGAACACACTCGATCAAATGGACATGCACAAACGTACATGTAAAAAAACACGCGCAAAAGTGCATTCGCAACAACGTTCTTAAAAACACGAAATACAACACTAGGACGTTAATACGCATAACCAAACAACAACAAAAACACTAGATAGAAAAGACACAGTGGAATGTAGAAATAGCACTCAACATTTACGTTTACGTGGATTTTTTTATGGATTAATTTATATTTCTGTTTTAATTGGTGGATTTAGTATCTTATAGGTTCAAATTGATAATTAGGTGTCCATGAAGCAAAAATGATCAAAGAGTAAGAAAAGAGATGCAATTAGGAAAATAAAATCAAATTAGAAGAGAGGATCCCTCAACATCTTCGGTAGTGTCCACGAAGTCGAGCATAACTTTCTCATCCGGAATCCAAATCAACTGGTTCCGGCGGCATTAGAAGATATTTTAGCTGGCTACAATTCCTGTCTAATGTCAAATTTCCAAATTCGGACTCGAACTTGGTCAAAATTGGATTCCAAAAGCGATCATGAAAATACGTGCTACAGTTCCAGGACACGAATGCGCATCAAAAAACGAGCAAAAAAATACTCGCTACAAAAGATACGCACATATGTAAAAGTACAAAAGGATGCACAAAAGTACTCACGCAAAAGTGCATTCGCAAAAAGGATCATGAAAACACAAACTTCAATCCTAGGACATTAATACAAATCAACAAACATGCAAGAACACACTCGATCAAATGGACATGCACAAACGTACATGTAAAAAAACATGCGCAAAAGTGCATTCGCAACAACGTTCTTAAAAACACGAAATACAACACTAGGACTTTAATACGCATAACCAAACAACAACAAAAACACTAGATAGAAAAGACACAGTGGAATGTAGAAATAGCACTCAACGTTTACGTTTACGTGGATTTTTTTATGGATTAATTTATATGTCTGTTTTAATTGGTGGATTTAGTATCTTATAGGTTCAATTGATAATTAGGTGTCCATGAAGCAAAAATGATCAAAGATTAAGAAAAGAGATGCAATTAGGAAAATAAAATCAAATTAGAAGAGAGGATCCCTCAACATCTTCTGTAGTGTCCACGAAGTCGAGGATAACTTTCTCATCCGGAATCCAAATCAACTGGTTCCGGCGGCATTAGAAAGATATTTTAGCTGGCTACAATTCCTGTCTAATGTCAAATTTCCAAATTCGGACTCGAACTTGGTCAAAATTGGATTCCAAAAGCGATCATGAAAATACGTGCTACAGTTCGAGGACACGAATGCGCATAAAAAAACGTGCAAAAAAATACTCGCTACAAAAGATACGCACATAAGTAAAAGTACAAAAGGATGCACCAAAGTACTCACGCAAAAGTGCATTCGCAAAATGGATCATGAAAACACAAACTTCAATCCTAGGACATTAATACAAATCAACAAACATGCAAGAACACACTCGATCAAATGGACATGCACAAACGTACATGTAAAAAAACATGCGCAAAAGTGCATTCGCAACAACGTTCTTAAAAACACGAAATACAACACTAGGACTTTAATACGCATAAACAAACAACAACAAAAACACTAGATAGAAAAGACACAGTGGAATGTAGAAATAGCACTCAACGTTTACGTTTACGTGGATTTTTTTATGGATTAATTTAAATTTCTGTTTTAATTGGTGGATTTAGTATCTTATAGGTTCAATTGATAATTAGGTGTCCATGAAGCAAAAATGATCAAAGAGTAAGAAAAGAGATGCAATTAGGAAAATAAAATCAAATTAGAAGAGAGGATCCCTCAACATCTTCGGTAGTGTCCACGAAGTCGAACATAACTTTCTCATCCGGAATCCAAAATCAACTGGTTCCGGCGGCATTAGAAGATATTTTAGCTGGCTACAATTCCTGTCTAATGTCAAATTTCCAAATTCGGACTCGAACTTGGTCAAAATTGGATTCCAAAAGCGATCATGAAAATACGTGCTACAGTTCCAGGACACGAATGCGCATCAAAAAACGTGCAAAAAAATACTCGCTACAAAAGATACGCACATATGTAAAAGTACAAAAGGATGCACAAAAGTACTCACGCAAAAGTGCATTCGCAAAAAGGATCATGAAAACACAAACTTCAATCCTAGGACATTAATACAAATTAACAAACATGCAAGAACACACTCGATCAAATGGACATGCACAAACGTACATGTAAAAAAACATGCGCAAAAGTGCATTCGCAACAACGTTCTTAAAAACACGAAATACAACACTAGGACTTTAATACGCATAACCAAACAACAACAAAAACACTAGATAGAAAAGACACAGTGGAATGTAGAAATAGCACTCAACGTTTACGTTTACGTGGATTTTTTTATGGATTAATTTATATTTCTGTTTTAATTGGTGGATTTAGTATCTTATAGGTTCAATTGATAATTAGGTGTCCATGAAGCAAAAATGATCAAAGATTAAGAAAAGAGATGCAATTAGGAAAATAAAATCCAATTAGAAGAGAGGATCCCTCAACATCTTCCGTAGTGTCCACGAAGTCGAAGATAACTTTCTCATCCGGAATCCAAATCAACTGGTTCAGGCGGCATTAGAAAGATATTTTAGCTGGCTACAATTCTTGTCTAATGTCAAATTTCCAAATTCGGACTCGAACTTGGTCAAAATTGGATTCCAACAGCGATCATGAAGATACGTGCTACAGTTCCAGGACACGAATGCGCATCAAAAAACGTGCAAAAAAATACTCGCTACAAAAGATACGCACATAAGTAAAAGTACAAAAGGATGCACAAAAGTACTCACGCAAAAGTGCATTCGCAAAAAGGATCATGAAAACACAAACTTCAATCCTAGGACATTAATACAAATCAACAAACATGCAAGAACACACTCGATCAAATGGACATGCACAAACGTACATGTAAAAAAACATGCCCAAAAGTGCATTCGCAACAACGTTCTTAAAAACACAAAATACAACACTAGGACTTTAATACGCATAAACAAACAACAACAAAAACACTAGATAGAAAAGACACAGTGGAATGTAGAAATAGCACTCAACGTTTACGTTTACGTGGATTTTTTTATTGATTAATTTATATTTCTGTTTTAATTGGTGGATTTAGTATCTTATTGGGTCAATTGATAATTAGGTGTCCATGAAGCAAAAATGATCAAAGATTAAGAAAAGAGATGCAATTAGGAAAATAAAATAAAATTAGAAGAGAGGATCCCTCAACATCTTCGGTAGTGTCCACGAAGCCGAGCATAACTTTCTCATCCGGAATCCAAATCAACTGGTTCCGGCGGCATTAGAAAGATATTTTAGCTGGCTACAATTCCTGTCGAATGTCAAATTTCCAAATTCGGACTCGAACTTGGTCAAAATTGGATTCCAAAAGCGATCATGAAAATACGTGCTACAGTTCCAGGACACGAATGCGCATCAAAAAACGTGCAAAAAAATACTCGCTACAAAAGATACGCACATAAGTAAAAGTACAAAAGGATGCACAAAAGTACTCACGCAAAAGTGCATTCGCAAAAAGGATCATGAAAACACAAACTTCAATCCTAGGACATTAATACAAATCAACAAACATGCAAGAACACACTCGATCAAATGGACATGCACAAACGTACATGTAAAAAAACATGCGCAAAAGTGCATTCGCAACAACTTTCTTAAAAACACGAAATACAACACTAGGACTTTAATACGCATAACCAAACAACAACATAAACACTAGATAGAAAAGACACAGTGGAATGTAGAAATAGCACTCAACGTTTACGTTTACGTGGATTTTTTTATGGATTAATTTATATTTCTGTTTTAATTGGTGGATTTAGTATCTTATAGGTTCAATTGATAATTAGGTGTCCATGAAGCAAAAATGAACAAAGATTAAGAAAAGAGATGCAATTAGGAAAATAAAATCAAATTAGAAGAGAGGATCCCTCAACATCGTCGGTAGTGTCCACGAAGTCGAGCATAACTTTCTCATCCGGAATCCAAATCAACTGGTTCCGGCGGCATTAGAAGATATTTTAGCTGGCTACAATTCCTGTCTAATGTCAAATTTCCAAATTCGGACTCGAACTTGGTCAAAATTGGATTCCAAAAGCGATCATGAAAATACGTGCTACAGTTCCAGGACACGAATGCGCATCAAAAATCGTGCAAAAAAATACTCGCTACAAAAGATACGCACATAAGTAAAAGTACAAAAGGATGCACAAAAGTACTCACGCAAAAGTGCATTCGCAAAAAGGATCATGAAAACACAAACTTCAATCCTAGGACATTAATACAAATCAACAAACATGCAAGAACACACTCGATCAAATGGACATGCACAAACGTACATGTAAAAAAACATGAGCAAAAGTGCATTCGCAACAATGTTCTTAAAAACACGAAATACAACACTAGGACTTTAATACGCATAACCCAACAACAACAAAAACACTAGATAGAAAAGACACAGTGGAATGTAGAAATAGCACTCAACGTTTACGTTTGCGTGGATTTTGTTATGGATTAATTTATATTTCTGTTTTAATTGGTGGATTAGTATCTTATAGGTTCAAATTGATAATTAGGTGTCCATGAATCAAAAATGATCAAAGTGTAAGAAAAGAGATGCAATTAGGAAAATAAAATCAAATTAGAAGAGAGGATCCCTCAACATCTTCGGTAGTGTCCACGAAGTCGAGCATAACTTTCTCATCCGGAATCCAAATCAACTGGTTCCGGCGGCATAAGAATATATTTTAGCTGGCTACAATTCCTGTCTAATGTCAAATTTCCAAATTCGGACTCGAACTTGGTCAAAATTGGATTCCAAAAGCGATCATGAAAATACGTGCTACAGTTCCAGGACACGAATGCGCATCAAAAAACGTGCAAAAAAATACTCGCTACAAAAGATACGCACATAAGTAAAAGTACAAAAGGATGCACAAAAGTACTCACGCAAAAGTGCATTCGCAAAAAGGATCATGAAAACACAAACTTCAATCCTAGGACATTAATACAAATCAACAAACATGCAAGAACACACTCGATCAAATGGACATGCACAAACGTACATGTAAAAAAACATGCGCAAAAGTGCATTAGCAACAACGTTCTTAAAAACACGAAATACAACACTAGGACTTTAATACGCATAACCAAACAACAACAAAAACACTAGATAGAAAAGACACAGTGGAATGTAGAAATAGCACTCAACGTTTACGTTTACATGGATTTTTTTATGGATTAATTTATATTTCTGTTTTAATTGGTGGATTTGGTATCTTATTGGTTCAATTGATAATTAGGTGTCCATGAAGCAAAAATGATCAAAGATTAAGCAAAGAAATGCAATTAGGAAAATAAAATCAAATTAGTAGAGAGGATCCCTCAACATCTTCGGTAGTGTCCACGAAGTCGAGCATAACTTTCTCATCCGGAATCCAAATCAACTGGTTCCGGCATTAGAAGATAATTTAGCTGGCTACAATTCCTGTCTAGTGTCAAATTTCCAAATTCGGACTCGTACTTGGTCAAAATTGGATTCCAAAAGCGATCATGAAAATACGTGCTACAGTTCGAGGACACGAATGCGCATCAAAAAACGTGCAAAAAAATACTCGCTACAAAAGATACGCACATATGTAAAAGTACAAAAGGATGCACAAAAGTACTCACGCAGAAGTGCATTCGTAAAAAGGATCATGAAAACACAAACTTCAATCCTAGGACATTAATACAAATAAACAAACATGCAAGAACACACTCGCTCAAATGGACATGCACAAACGTACATGTAAAAAAACATGAGAAAAAGTGCATTCGCAACAACGTTCTTAAAAACACGAAATACAACACTAGGACTTTAATACGCATAACCAAACAACAACAAAAACACTAGATAGAAAAGACACAGTGGAATGTAGAAATAGCACTCAACGTTTACGTTTGCGTTGATTTTTTTATGGATTAATTTATATTTCTGTTTTAATTGGTGGATTTAGTATCATATAGGTACAAATTGATAATAAGGTGTCCATGAAGCAAAAATGATAAAAGAATAAGAAAAGGGTTGCAATTAGGAAAATAAAATCAAATTAGAAGAGAGGATCCCTCAACATCTTCGGTCGTGTCCACGAAGTCGAGCATAACTTTCTCATCCGGAATCCAAATCAACTGGGTTTGGCGGCATTAGAAAGATATTTTAGCTGGCCACAATTCCTGTCTAATGTCAAATTTCCAAATTCGGACTCGAACATGGTCAAAATTGGATTCCAAAAGCGATCATGAAAATACGTGCTACAGTTCGAGGACACGAATGCGCATCAAAAAACGTGCAAAAAAACACTCGCTACAAAAGATACGCACATAAGTAAAAGTACAAAAGGATGCACAAAAGTACTCACGCAAAAGTGCATTCGCAAAAAGGATCATGAAAATACAAACTTCAATCCTAGGACATTAATACAAATCAACAAACATGCAAGAACACACTCGATCAAATGGACATGCACAAACGTACATGTAAAAAAACATGCGCAAAAGTGCATTCGCAACAACGTTCTTAAAAACACGAAATACAACACTAGGACTTTAATACGCATAACCAAACAACAACAAAAACACTAAATAGAAAAGACACAGTGGAGTGTAGAAATAGCACTCAACATTTACGTCTGGATTTTTTTATGGATTAATTTATAATTATGTTTTAATTGGTGGATTTAGTATCTTATAGGTTCAAATCGATAATTAGGTGTCCATGAAGCAAAAATGATCAAAGAGTAACAAAAGAGATGCAATTAGGAAAATAAAATCAAATTAGAAGAGAGGATCCCTCAACATCTTCGGTAGTGTCCACGAAGTCGAGCATATCTTTCTCATCCGGAATCCAAATCAACTGGTTCCGGCGGCATTAGAAAGATATTTTAGCTGGCTACAATTCCTGTCTAATGTCAAATTTCCAAATTCGGACTCGAACTTGGTCAAAATTGGATTCCAAAAGCGATCATGAAAATACGTGCTACAGTTCGAGGACACGAATGCGCATCAAAAAACGTGGAAACAAATACTCTCTACAAAAGATACGCACATAAGTAAAAGTACAAAAGGATGCACAAAAGTACTCACGCAAAAGTGCATTCGCAAAAAGGATCATGAAAACACATACTTCAATCCTAGGACATTAATACAAATCAACAAACATGCAAGAACACACTCGCTCAAATGGACATGCACAAACGTACATGTAAAAAAACATGAGAAAAAGTGCATTCGCAACAACGTTCTTAAAAACACGAAATACAACACTAGGACTTTAATACGCATAACCAAACAAGAACAAAAACACTAGATAGAAAAGACACAGTGGAATGTAGAAATAGCACTCAACGTTTACGTTTGCGTTGATTTTTTTATGGATTAATTTATATTTCTGTTTTAATTGGTGCATTTAGTATCATATAGGTACAAATTGATAATAAGGTGTCCATGAAGCAAAAATGATAAAAGAATAAGAAAAGGGTTGCAATTAGGAAAATAAAATCAAATTAGAAGAGAGGATCCCTCAACATCTTCGGTAGTGTCCACGAAGTCGAGCATAACTTTCTCATCCGGAATCCAAATCAACTGGTTCCGG
>NW_012193183.1:455429-470515 GCF_000504015.1 Erythranthe guttata
GCAAGCACAAAAGTATCACGCAAAAGTGCATTCGCAAAAAGGATCATGAAAACACAAACTTCAATCCTAGGACATTAATACAAATCAACAAACATGCAAGAACACACTCGATCAAATGGACATGCACAAACGTACATGTAATAAAACATGCGCAAAAGTGCATTCGCAACAACGTTCTTAAAAACACGAAATACAACACTAGGACTTTAATACGCATAACCAAACAACAATCAAAACACTAGATAGAAAAGACACAGTGGAATGTAGAAATAGCACTCAACGTTTACGTTTACGTGGATTTTTTTATGGATTAATTTATATTTCTTTTTTAATTGGTGGATTTAGTATCTTATAGGTTCAAATTGATAATTAGGTGTCCATGAAGCAAAAATGATCAAAGAATAAGAAAAGAGTTGCAATTAGGAAAATAAAATCAAATTAGAAGAGAGGATCCCTCAACATCTTCGGTAGTGTCCACGAAGTCGAGCATAACTTTCTCATCCGGAATCCAAATCAACTGGTTCTGGCGGCATTAGAAAGATATTTTAGCTGGCTACAATTCCTGTCTAATGTCAAATTTCCAAATTCCGACTCCAACATGGTCAAAATTGGATTCCAAAAGCGATCATGAAAATACGTGCTACAGTTCGAGTACACGAATGCGCATCAAAAAACGTGCAAAAAAATACCCGCTACAAAAGATACGCACATAAGTAAAAGTACAAACGCATGCACAAAAGTACTCACGCAAAAGTGGATTCGCAAAAAGGATCATGAAAATACAAACTTCAATCCTAGGACATTAATACAAATCAACAAACATGCAAGAACACACTCGCTCAAATGGACATGCACAAACGTACATGTAAAAAAACATGCGCAAAAGTGCATTCGCCACAACGTTCTTAAAAACATGAAATACAACACTAGGACTTTAATACGCATAACCAAACGACAGCAAAAACACTAGATAGAAAAGATACAGTGGAATGTAGAAATAACACTCAACGTTTACGTTTACGTGGATTTTTTTATGGAATAATTTATATTTCTGTATTTATGGGTGGATTTAGTATCTTATAGGTACCAATTGATAAATATGTGTCCATGAAGCAAAAATTATCAAAGAGTAAGAATATAGTTGCAATTAGGAAAATAAAATCAAATTAGAAGAGAGGATCCCTCAACATCTTCGGTAGTGTCCACGAAGTCGAGCATAACTTTCTCATCCGGAATCCAAATCAACTGGTTTTGGCGGCATTAGAAAGATATTTTAGCTGGCCACAATTCCTGTCTAATGTCAAATTTCCAAATTCGGACTAGAACTTGGTCAAAATTGGATTCCAAAAGCGATCATGAAAATACGTGCTACAACACGAGGACACGAATGCGCATCAAAAAACGTGCAAAAAAACACTTGCTGCAAAAGATACGCACATAAGTAAAAGTACAAAAGGATGCACAAAAGTACTCACGCAAAAGTGCATTCGCAAAAAGGAACATGAAAACACAAACTTCAATCCTTGGACATTAATACAAATCAACAAACATGCAAGAACACACTCGATCAAATGGACATGCACAAACGTACATGTAAAAAAACATGCGCAAAAGTGCATTCGCAACAACGTTCTTAAAAACACGAAATACAACACTAGGACTTTAATACGCATAACCAAACAACAACAAAAACACTAAATAGAAAAGACACAGTGGAGTGTAGAAATAGCACTCAACGCTTACGTTTACGTGGATTTTTTTATGGATTAATTTATATTTATGTTTTAATTGGTGGATTTAGTATCATATAGAAACAAATTGATAATAATGTGTCCATGAAGCAAAAATGATCAAAGAATAAGAAAAGAGTTGCAATTAGGAAAATAAAATCAAATTAGAAGAGAGGATCCCTCAACATCTTCGGTAGTGTCCACGAAGTCGAGCATAACTTTCTCTCCCGGAATCCAAGTCAACTGGTTCATGTGGCATTAGAAAGATATTTTAGCTGGCTACAATTCCTGTCTAATGTCAAATTTCCAAATTCCGACTCGAACATGGTCAAAATTGGATTCCAAAAGCGATCATGAAAATACGTGCTACAGTTCGAGGACACGAATGCGCATCAAAAAACGTGCAAAAAAATACTCGCTACAAAAGATACGCACATAAGTAAAAGTACAAACGCATGCACAAAAGTACTCACGCAAAAGTGCATTCGCAAAAAGGATCATGAAAACACAAACTACAATCCTAGGACATTAATACAAATCAACAAACGTGCAAGAACACACTCGCTCAAATAGACATGCACAAACGTACATGTAAAAAAACATGCGCAAAAGTGCATTCGCCACAACGTTCTTAAAAACACGAAATACAACACTAGGACTTTAATACGCATAACCAAACGACAGCAAAAACACAAGATAGAAAAGATACAGTGGAATGTAGAAATAAAACTCAACGTTGACGTTTACGTGGATTTTTTTATGGATTAATATATATTTCTGTATTAATTGGTGGATTTAGTATCTTATAGGTACAAATTGATAATTAGGTGTCCATGAAGCAAAAATTATCAAAGAGTAAGAATATAGTTGCAATTAGGAAAATAAAATCAAATTAGAAGAGAGGATCCCTCAACATCTTCGGTAGTGTCCACGAAGTCGAGCATAACTTTCTCATCCGGAATCCAAATCAACTGGTTTTGGCGGCATTAGAAAGATATTTTAGCTGGCCACAATTCCTGTCTAATGTCAAATTTCCAAATTCGAACTCGAACTTGGTCAAAATTGGATTCCAAAAGCGATCATGAAAATACGTGCTACAGTACGAGGACACGAATGCGCATCAAAAAACGTTCAAAAAAACACTTGCTGCAAAAGATACGCACATAAGTAAAAGTACAAAAGTACTCACGCAAAAGTACTCACGCAAAAAGGAACATGAAAACACAAACTTCAATCCTTGGACATTAATACAAATCAACAAACATGCAAGAACACACTCGATCAAATGGACATGCACAAACGTACATGTAAAAAAACATGCGCAAAAGTGCATTCGCAACAACGTTCTTAAAAACACGAAATACAACACTAGGACTTTAATACGCATAACCAAACAACAACAAAAACACTAAATAGAAAAGACACAGTGGAGTGTAGAAATAGCACTCAACGCTTACGTTTACGTGGATTTTTTTATGGATTAATTTATATTTATGTTTTAATTGGTGGATTTAGTATCATATAGAAACAAATTGATAATAATGTGTCCATGAAGCAAAAATGCGTCAAAGAATAAGAAAAGAGTTGCGATTAGGAAATAAAATCAAATTAGAAGAGAGGATCCCTCAACATCTTCGGGAGTGTCCACGAAGTCGAGCATAACTTTCTCTCCCGGAATCCAAGTCAACTGGTTCATGTGGCATTAGAAAGATATTTTAGCTGGCTACAATTCCTGTCTAATGTCAAATTTCCAAATTCCGACTCGAACATGGTCAAAATTGGATTCCAAAAGCGATCATGAAAATACGTGCTACAGTTCGAGGACACGAATGCGCATCAAAAAACGTGCAAAAAAATACTCGCTACAATAGATACGCACATAAGTAAAAGTACAAACGCATGCACAAAAGTACTCACGCAAAAGTGCTTTCGCAAAAAGGATCATGAAAACACAAACTACAATCCTATGACATTAATACAAATCAACAAACATGCAAGAACACACTCGCTCAAATAGACATGCACAAACGTACATGTAAAAAAACATGCGCAAAAGTGCATTCGCCACAACGTTCTTAAAAACACGAAATACAACACTAGGACTTTAATACGCATAACCAAACGACAGCAAAAACACTAGATAGAAAAGATACAGTGGAATGTAGAAATAAAACTCAACGTTTACGTATACGTGGATTTTTTTATGGATTAATTTATATTTCTGTATTAATTGGTGGATTTAGTATCTTATAGGTACAAATTGATAATTAGGTGTCCATGAAGCAAAAATTATCAAAGAGTAAGAATATAGTTGCAATTAGGAAAATAAAATCAAATTAGAAGAGAGGATCCCTCAACATCTTCGGTAGTGTCCACGAAGTCGAGCATAACTTTCTCATCCGGAATCCAAATCAACTGGTTCAGGCGGCATTAGAAAGATATTTTAGCTGGCCACAATTCCTGTCTAATGTCAAATTTCCAAATTCGGACTCGAACTTGGTCAAAATTGGATTCCAAAAGCGATCATGAAAATACGTGCTACAGTACGAGGACACGAATGCGCATAAAAAAACGTGCAAAAAAACACTTGCTGCTAAAGATATGCACATAAGTAAAAGTACAAAAGGATGCACAAAAGTACTCACGCAAAAGTGCATTCGCAAAAAGGAACATGAAAACACAAACTTCAATCCTTGGACATTAATACAAATCAACAAACATGCAAGAACACACTCGATCAAATGGACATGCACAAACGTACATGTAAAAAAACATGCGCAAAAGTGCATTCGCAACAACGTTCTTAAAAACACGAAATACAACACTAGGACTTTAATACGCATAACCAAACAACAACAAAAACACTAAATAGAAAAGACACAGTGGAGTGTAGAAATAGCACTCAACGCTTACGTTTACGTGGATTTTTTTATGGATTAATTTATATTTCTGTTTTAATTGGTGGATTTAGTATCATATAGGTACAAATTGATAATAATGTGTCCATGAAGCAAAAATGATCAAAGAATAAGAAAAGAGTTGCAATTAGGAAAATAAAATCAAATTAGAAGAGAGGATCCCTCAACATCTTCGGTAGTGTCCACGAAGTCGAGCATAACTTTCTCTCCTGGAATCCAAGTCAACTGGTTCATGTGGCATTAGAAAGATATTTTAGCTGGCTACAATTCCTGTCTAATGTCAAATTTCCTAATTCCGACTCGAACATGGTCAAAATTGGATTCCAAAAGCGATCATGAAAATACGTGCTACAGTTCGAGGACACGAATGCGCATCAAAAAACGTGCAAAAAAATACTCGCTACAAAAGATACGCACATAAGTAAAAGTACAAACGCATGCACAAAAGTACTCACGCAAAAGTGCATTCGCAAAAAGGATCATGAAAACACAAACTACAATCCTAGGACATTAATACAAATCAACAAACGTGCAAGAACACACTCGCTCAAATAGACATGCACAAACGTACATGTAAAAAAACATGCGCAAAAGTGCATTCGCCACAACGTTCTTAAAAACACGAAATACAACACTAGGACTTTAATACGCATAACCAAACGACAGCAAAAACACTAGATAGAAAAGATACAGTGGAATGTAGAAATAAAACTCAACGTTTACGTTTACGTGGATTTTTTTATGGATTAATTTATATTTCTGTATTAATTGGTGGATTTAGTATCTTATAGGTACAAATTGATAATTAGGTGTCCATGAAGCAAAAATTATCAAAGAGTAAGAATATAGTTGCAATTAGGAAAATAAAATCAAATTAGAAGAGAGGATCCCTCAACATCTTCGGTAGTGTCCACGAAGTCGAGCATAACTTTCTCATCCGGAATCCAAATCAACTGGTTTTGGCGGCATTAGAAAGATATTTTAGCTGGCCACAATTCCTGTCTAATGTCAAATTTCCAAATTCGGACTCGAACTTGGTCAAAATTGGATTCCAAAAGCGATCATGAAAATACGTGCTACAGTACGAGGACACGAATGCGCATCAAAAAACGTGCAAAAAAACACTTGCTGCTAAAGATATGCACATAAGTAAAAGTACAAAAGGATGCACAAAAGTACTCACGCAAAAGTGCATTCGCAAAAAGGAACATGAAAACACAAACTTCAATCCTTGGACATTAATACAAATCAACAAACATGCAAGAACACACTCGATCAAATGGACATGCACAAACGTACATGTAAAAAAACATGCGCAAAAGTGCATTCGTAACAACGTTCTTAAAAACACGAAATACAACACTAGGACTTTAATACGCATAACCAAACAACAACCAAAACACTAAATAGAAAAGACACAGTGGAGTGTAGAAATAGCACTCAACGCTTACGTTTACGTGGATTTTTTTATGGATTAATTTATATTTCTGTTTTAATTGGTGGATTTAGTATCATATAGGTACAAATTGATAATAATGTGTCCATGAAGCAAAAATGATCAAAGAATAAGAAAAGAGTTGCAATTAGGAAAATAAAATCAAATTAGAAGAGAGGATCCCTCAACATCTTCGGTAGTGTCCACGAAGTCGAGCATAACATTCTCTCCCGGAATCCAAGTCAACTGGTTCATGTGGCATTAGAAAGATATTTTAGCTGGCTACAATTCCTGTCTAATGTCAAATTTCCAAATTCCGACTCGAACATGGTCAAAATTGGATTCCAAAAGCGATCATGAAAATACGTGCTACAGTTCGAGGACACGAATGCGCATCAAAAAACGTGCAAAAAAATACTCGCTACAAAAGATACGCACATAAGTAAAAGTACAAACGCATGCACAAAAGTACTCACGCAAAAGTGCATTCGCAAAAAGGATCATGAAAACACAAACTACAATCCTAGGACATTAATACAAATCAACAAACGTGCAAGAACACACTCGCTCAAATAGACATGCACAAACGTACATGTAAAAAAACATGCGCAAAAGTGCATTCGACACAACGTTCTTAAAAACACGAAATACAACACTAGGACTTTAATACGCATAACCAAACGACAGCAAAAACACTAGATAGAAAAGATACAGTGGAATGTAGAAATAAAACTCAACGTTTACGTTTACGTGGATTTTTTTATGGATTAATTTATATTTCTGTATTAATTGGTGGATTTAGTATCTTATAGGTACAAATTGATAATTAGGTGTCCATGAAGCAAAAATTATCAAAGAGTAAGAATATAGTTGCAATTAGGAAAATAAAATCAAATTAGAAGAGAGGATCCCTCAACATCTTCGGTAGTGTCCACGAAGTCGAGCATAAATTTCTCATCCGGAATCCAAATCAACTGGTTTTGGCGGCATTAGAAAGATATTTTAGCTGGCCACAATTCCTGTCTAATCTCAAATTTCCAAATTCGGACTCGAACTTGGTCAAAATTGGATTCCAAAAGCGATCATGAAAATACGTGCTACAGTACGAGGACACGAATGCGCATCAAAAAACGTGCAAAAAAACACTTGCTGCAAAAGATAAGCACATAAGTAAAAGTACAAAAGTACTCACGCAAAAGTACTCACGCAAAAAGGAACATGAAAACACAAACTTCAATCCTTGGACATTAATACAAATCAACAAACATGCAAGAACACACTCGATCAAATGGACATGCACAAACGTACATGTAAAAAAACATGCGCAAAAGTGCATTCGTAACAACGTTCTTAAAAACACGAAATACAACACTAGGACTTTAATACGCATAACCAAACAACAACCAAAACACTAAATAGAAAAGACACAGTGGAGTGTAGAAATAGCACTCAACGCTTTCGTTTACGTGGATTTTTTTATGGATTAATTTATATTTCTGTTTTAATTGGTGGATTTAGTATCATATAGGTACAAATTGATAATAATGTGTCCATGAAGCAAAAATGATCAAAGAATAAGAAAAGAGTTGCAATTAGGAAAATAAAATCAAATTAGAAGAGAGGATCCCTCAACATCTTCGGTAGTGTCCACGAAGTCGAGCATAACATTCTCTCCCGGAATCCAAGTCAACTGGTTCATGTGGCATTAGAAAGATATTTTAGCTGGCTACAATTCCTGTCTAATGTCAAATTTCCAAATTCCGACTCGAACATGGTCAAAATTGGATTCCAAAAGCGATCATGAAAATACGTGCTACAGTTCGAGGACACGAATGCGCATCAAAAAACGTGCAAAAAAATACTCGCTACAAAAGATACGCACATAAGTAAAAGTACAAACGCATGCACAAAAGTACTCACGCAAAAGTGCATTCGCAAAAAGGATCATGAAAACACAAACTACAATCCTAGGACATTAATACAAATCAACAAACGTGCAAGAACACACTCGCTCAAATAGACATGCACAAACGTACATGTAAAAAAACATGCGCAAAAGTGCATTCGCCACAACGTTCTTAAAAACACGAAATACAACACTAGGACTTTAATACGCATAACCAAACGACAGCAAAAACACTAGATAGAAAAGATACAGTGGAATGTAGAAATAAAACTCAACGTTTACGTTTACGTGGATTTTTTTATGGATTAATTTATATTTCTGTATTAATTGGTGGATTTAGTATCTCATAGGTACAAATTGATAATTAGGTGTCCATGAAGCAAAAATTATCAAAGAGTAAGAATATAGTTGCAATTAGGAAAATAAAATCAAATTAGAAGAGAGGATCCCTCAACATCTTCGGTAGTGTCCACGAAGTCGAGCATAACTTTCTCATCCGGAAACCAAATCAACTGGTTTTGGCGGCATTAGAAAGATATTTTAGCTGGCCACAATTCCTGTCTAATCTCAAATTTCCAAATTCGGACTCGAACTTGGTCAAAATTTGATTCCAAAAGCGATCATGAAAATACGTGCTACAGTACGAGGACACGAATGCGCATCAAAAAACGTGCAAAAAAACACTTGCTGCAAAAGATAAGCACATAAGTAAAAGTACAAAAGGATGCACAAAAGTACTCACGCAAAAAGGAACATGAAAACACAAACTTCAATCCTTGGACATTAATAGAAATCAACAAACATGCAAGAACACACTCGATCAAATGGACATGCACAAACGTACATGTAAAAAAACATGCGCAAAAGTGCATTCGCAACAACGTTCTTAAAAACACGAAATACAACACTAGGACTTTAATACGCATAACCAAACAACAACAAAAACACTAAATAGAAAAGACACAGTGGAGTGTAGAAATAGCACTCAACGCTTACGTTTACGTGGATTTTTTTATGGAATAATTTATATTTCTGTTTTAATTGGTGGATCTAGTATCATATAGGTACAAATTGATAATAATGTGTCCATGAAGCAAAAATGATCAAAGAATAAGAAAAGAGTTGCAATTAGGAAAATAAAATCAAATTAGAAGAGAGGATCCCTCAACATCTTCGGTAGTGTCCACGAAGTCGAGCATAACTTTCTCTCCCGGAATCCAAGTCAACTGGTTCATGTGGCATTAGAAAGATATTTTAGCTGGCTACAATTCCTGTCTAATGTCAAATTTCCAAATTCCGACTCGAACATGGTCAAAATTGGATTCCAAAAGCGATCATGAAAATACGTGCTACAGTTCGAGGACACGAATGCGCATCAAAAAACGTGCAAAAAAATACTCTCTACAAAAGATACGCACATAAGTAAAAGTACAAACGCATGCACAAAAGTACTCACGCAAAAGTGCATTCGCAAAAAGGATCATGAAAACACAAACTACAATCCTAGGACATTAATACAAATCAACAAACATGCAAGAACACACTCGCTCAAATAGACATGCACAAACGTACATGTAAAAAAAACATGCGCAAAAGTGCATTCGCCACAACGTTCTTAAAAACACGAAATACAACACTAGGACTTTAATACGCATAACCAAACGACAGCAAAAACACTAGATAGAAAAGATACAGTGGAATGTAGAAATAAAACTCAACGTTTACGTTTACGTGGATTTTTTTATGGATTAATTTATATTTCTGTATTAATTGGTGGATTTAGTATCTTATAGGTACAAATTGATAATTAGGTGTCCATGAAGCAAAAATTATCAAAGAGTAAGAATATAGTTGCAATTTGGAAAATAAAATCAAATTAGAAGAGAGGATCCCTCAACATCTTCGGTAGTGTCCACGAAGTCGAGCATAACTTTCTCATCCGGAATCCAAATCAACTGGTTTTGGCGGCATTAGAAAGATATTTTCGCTGGCTACAATTCCTGTCTAATGTCAAATTTCCAAATTCCGACTCGAACATGGTCAAAATTGGATTCCAAAAGCGATCATGAAAATACGTGCTACAGTTCGAGGACACGAATGCGCATCAAAAAACGTGCAAAAAAATACTCGCTACAAAAGATACGCACATAAGTAAAAGTACAAAAGGATGCACAAAAGTACTCACGCAAAAGTGCATTCGCAAAAAGGAACATGAAAACACAAACTTCAATCCTTGGACATTAATACAAATCAACAAACATGCAAGAACACACTCGATCAAATGGACATGCACAAACGTACATGTAAAAAAACATGCGCAAAAGTGCATTCGCAACAACGTTCTTAAAAACACGAAATACAACACTAGGACTTTAATACGCATAACCAAACGACAGCAAAAACACTAGATAGAAAAGATACAGTGGAATGTAGAAATAAAACTCAACGTTTACGTTTACGTGGATTTTTTTATGGATTAATTTATATTTCTGTATTAATTGGTGGATTTAGTATCTTATAGGTACAAATTGATAATTAGGTGTCCATGAAGCAAAAATTATCAAAGAGTAAGAATATAGTTGCAATTAGGAAAATAAAATCAAATTAGAAGAGAGGATCCCTCAACATCTTCGGTAGTGTCCACGAAGTCGAGCATAACTTTCTCATCCCGAATCCAAATCAACTGGTTTTGGCGGCATTAGAAAGATATTTTCGCTGGCTACAATTCCTGTCTAATGTCAAATTTCCAAATTCCGACTCGAACATGGTCAAAATTGGATTCCAAAAGCGATCATGAAAATACGTGCTACAGTTCGAGGACACGAATGCGCATCAAAAAACGTGCAAAAAAATACTCGCTACAAAAGATACGCACATAAGTAAAAGTACAAAAGGATGCACAAAAGTACTCACGCAAAAGTGCATTCGCAAAAAGGAACATGAAAACACAAACTTCAATCCTTGGACATTAATACAAATCAACAAACATGCAAGAACACACTCGATCAAATGGACATGCACAAACGTACATGTAAAAAAACATGCGCAAAAGTGCATTCGCCACAACGTTCTTAAAAACACGAAATACAACACTAGGACTTTAATACGCATAACCAAACAACAACGAAAACACTAAATAGAAAAGACACAGTGGAGTGTAGAAATAGCACTCAACGCTTACGTTTACGTGGATTTTTTTATGGATTCATTTATATTTCTGTTTTAATTGGTGGATCTAGTATCATATAGGTACAAATTGATAATAATGTGTCCATGAAGCAAAAATGATCAAAGAATAAGAAAAGAGTTGCAATTAGGAAAATAAAATCAAATTAGAAGACAGGATCCCTCAGCATCTTCGGTAGTGTCCACGAAGTCGAGCATAACTTTCTCATCCGGACTCCAAATCAACTGGTTCCAGCGGCATTTGAAATATATTTTAGCTAGCTACAATTCCTGTCTAATGTCAAATTTACAAATTCGGACTGGAACATGGTCAAAATTGGATTCCAAAATCTATCATGAAAATACGTGCTACAGTTCGAGGACACGAATGCGCATCAAAAAACGTGCACAAAAACACTCGCTACAAAAGATACGCACATAAGTAAAAGTACAAAAGCATGCACAAAAGTACTCATGCAAAAGTGCATTCGCAAAAAGGATCATGAAAACACAAACTACAGTCCTAGGACATTAATACAAATCAACAAACATGCAAGAACACACTCGCTCAAATGGACATGCACAAACCTACATGTAAAAAAACATGCGCAAAAGTGCATTCGCAACAACGTTCTTAAAAACACGAAATACAACACCAGGACTTTAATACGCATAACCAAACAACAGCAAAAACACTAGATAGAAAAGATACAGTGGAGTGTAGAAATAGCACTCAACGTTTACGTTTACGTGGATTTTTTTCTGGATTAATTTATATTTTTGTTTTAATTGGTGGATTTAGTATCTTTTAGGTTCAAATTGATAATTAGGTGTCCATGAGGCAATAATGATCAAAGAGTAAGAAAAGAGATGCAATTAGGAAAATAAAATCAAATTAGAAGAGAGGATCCCTCAACATCTTCGGTAGTGTCCACGAAGTCGAGCATAACTTTCTCATCCGGAATCCAAATCAACTGGTTTTGGCGACATTAGAAAGATATTTTAGCTGGACACAATTCCTGTCTTATGTCAAATTTCCAAATTCAGACTCGAACTTGGTCAAAATTGGATTCCAAAAGCGATCATGAAAATACGTGCTACAGTTCAAGGACACGAATGCGCATCAAAAAACGTGCAAAAAAACACTCGCTACAAAAGATACGCACATAAGTAAAAGTACAAAAGGATGCACAAAAGTACTCACGCAAAAGTGCATTCGCAAAAAGGATCATGAAAACACAAACTTCAATCCTAGGACATTAATACAAATCAACAAACATGCAAGAACACACTCGATCAAATGGACATGCACAAACGTACATGTAAAAAAACATGCGCAAAAGTGCATTCGCAACAACGTTCTTAAAAACACGAAATACAACACTAGGACTTTAATACGCATAACCATACAATAGCAAAAACACTAAATACAAAAGACACAGTGGAGTGTAGAAATTACACTCAACGTTTACGTTTACGCGGATCTTTTTATGGATTAATTTATATTTCTGTTTTAATTGGTGGATTTAGTATCTTATACGTACAAATTAATAATTATGTGTCCATGAAGAAAAAATGATCAAAGAGTAAGAAAAGAGTTGCAATTAGGAAAATAAAATCAAATTAGAAGACAGGATCCCTCGGCATCTTCGGTAGTGTGCACGAAGTCGAGCATAATTTTCTCATCCGGACTCCAAATCAACTGGTTTTGGCGGCATTTGAAATATATTTTAGCTAGCTACAATTCCTGTCTAATGTCAAATTTACAAATTCGGACTGGAACATGGTCAAAATTGGATTCCAAAAGCTATCATGAAAATACGTGCTACAGTTCGAGGACACGAATGCGCATCAAAAAACGTGCACAAAAACACTCGCTACAAAAGATACGCACATAAGTAAAAGTACAAAAGCATGCACAAAAGTACTCATGCAAAAGTGCATTCGCAAAAAGGATCATGAAAACACAAACTACAGTCCTAGGACATTAATACAAATCAACAAACATGCAAGAACACACTCGCTCAAATGGACATGCACAAACCTACATGTAAAAAAACATGCGCAAAAGTGCATTCGCAACAACGTTCTTAAAAACACGAAATACAACACTAGGACTTTAATACGCATAACCAAACAACAGCAAAAACACTAGATAGAAAAGATACAGTGGAGTGTAGAAATAGCACTCAACGTTTACGTTTACGTGGATTTTTTTCTGGATTAATTTATATTTTTGTTTTAATTGGTGGATTTAGTATCTTTTAGGTTCAAATTGATAATTAGGTGTCCATGAGGCAATAATGATCAAAGAGTAAGAAAAGAGATGCAATTAGGAAAATAAAATCAAATTAGAAGAGAGGATCCCTCAACATCTTCGGTAGTGTCCACGAAGTCGAGCATAACTTTCTCATCCGGAATCCAAATCAACTGGTTTTGGCGACATTAGAAAGATATTTTAGCTGGACACAATTCCTGTCTTATGTCAAATTTCCAAATTCAGACTCGAACTTGGTCAAAATTGGATTCCAAAAGCGATCATGAAAATACGTGCTACAGTTCAAGGACACGAATGCGCATCAAAAAACGTGCAAAAAAACACTCGCTACAAAAGATACGCACATAAGTAAAAGTACAAAAGGATGCACAAAAGTACTCACGCAAAAGTGCATTCGCAAAAAGGATCATGAAAACACAAACTTCAATCCTAGGACATTAATACAAATCAACAAACATGCAAGAACACACTCGATCAAATGGACATGCACAAACGTACATGTAAAAAAACATGCGCAAAAGTGCATTCGCAACAACGTTCTTAAAAACACGAAATACAACACTAGGACTTTAATACGCATAACCAAACGACAGCAAAAACACTAGATAGAAAAGATACAGTGGAATGTAGAAATAAAACTCAACGTTTACGTTTACGTGGATTTTTTTATGGATTAATTTATATTTCTGTATTAATTGGTGGATTTAGTATCTTATAGGTACAAATTGATAATTAGGTGTCCATGAAGCAAAAATTATCAAAGAGTAAGAATATAGTTGCAATTAGGAAAATAAAATCAAATTAGAAGAGAGGATCCCTCAACATCTTCGGTAGTGTCCACGAAGTCGAGCATAACTTTCTCATCCGGAATCCAAATCAACTGGTTTTGGCGGCATTAGAAAGATATTTTCGCTGGCTACAATTCCTGTCTAATGTCAAATTTCCAAATTCCGACTCGTACATGGTCAAAATTGGATTCCAAAAGCGATCATGAAATACGTGCTACAGTTCGAGACACGAATGCGCATCAAAAAACGTGCAAAAAAATACTCGCTACAAAAGATACGCACATAAGTAAAAGTACAAACGCATGCACAAAAGTACTCACGCAAAAGTGCATTCGCAAAAAGGATCATGAAAACACAAACTACAATCCTAGGACATTAATACAAATCAACAAACGTGCAAGAACACACTCGCTCAAATAGACATGCACAAACGTACATGTAAAAAAACATGCGCAAAAGTGCATTCGACACAACGTTCTTAAAAACACGAAATACAACACTAGGACTTTAATACGCATAACCAAACGACAGCAAAAACACTAGATAGAAAAGATACAGTGGAATGTAGAAATAAAACTCAACGTTTACGTTTACGTGGATTTTTTTATGGATTAATTTATATTTCTGTATTAATTGGTGGATTTAGTATCTTATAGGTACAAATTGATAATTAGGTGTCCATGAAGCAAAAATTATCAAAGAGTAAGAATATAGTTGCAATTAGGAAAATAAAATCAAATTAGAAGAGAGGATCCCTCAACATCTTCGGTAGTGTCCACGAAGTCGAGCATAAATTTCTCATCCGGAATCCAAATCAACTGGTTTTGGCGGCATTAGAAAGATATTTTAGCTGGCTACAATTCCTG
>NW_012193183.1:470615-491194 GCF_000504015.1 Erythranthe guttata
ATCATGAAAATACGTGCTACAGTTCGAGGACACGAATGCGCATCAAAAAACGTGCAAAAAAATACTCGCTACAAAAGATACGCACATAAGTAAAAGTACAAAAGGATGCACAAAAGTACTCACGCAAAAGTGCATTCGCAAAAAGGAACATGAAAACACAAACTTCAATCCTTGGACATTAATACAAATCAACAAACATGCAAGAACACACTCGATCAAATGGACATGCACAAACGTACATGTAAAAAAACATGCGCAAAAGTGCATTCGCCACAACGTTCTTAAAAACACGAAATACAACACTAGGACTTTAATACGCATAACCAAACAACAACGAAAACACTAAATAGAAAAGACACAGTGGAGTGTAGAAATAGCACTCAACGCTTACGTTTACGTGGATTTTTTTATGGATTCATTTATATTTCTGTTTTAATTGGTGGATCTAGTATCATATAGGTACAAATTGATAATAATGTGTCCATGAAGCAAAAATGATCAAAGAATAAGAAAAGAGTTGCAATTAGGAAAATAAAATCAAATTAGAAGACAGGATCCCTCAGCATCTTCGGTAGTGTCCACGAAGTCGAGCATAACTTTCTCATCCGGACTCCAAATCAACAGGTTCCAGCGGCATTTGAAATATATTTTAGCTAGCTACAGTTCCTGTCTAATGTCAAATTTACAAATTCGGACTGGAACATGGTCAAAATTGGATTCCAAAAGCTATCATGAAAATACGTGCTACAGTTCGAGGACACGAATGCGCATCAAAAAACGTGCACAAAAACACTCGCTACAAAAGATACGCACATAAGTAAAAGTACAAAAGCATGCACAAAAGTACTCATGCAAAAGTGCATTCGCAAAAAGGATCATGAAAACACAAACTACAGTCCTAGGACATTAATACAAATCAACAAACATGCAAGAACACACTCGCTCAAATGGACATGCACAAACCTACATGTAAAAAAACATGCGCAAAAGTGCATTCGCAACAACGTTCTTAAAAACACGAAATACAACACTAGGACTTTAATACGCATAACCAAACAACAGCAAAAACACTAGATAGAAAAGATACAGTGGAGTGTAGAAATAGCACTCAACGTTTACGTTTACGTGGATTTTTTTCTGGATTAATTTATATTTTTGTTTTAATTGGTGGATTTAGTATCTTTTAGGTTCAAATTGATAATTAGGTGTCCATGAGGCAATAATGATCAAAGAGTAAGAAAAGAGATGCAATTAGGAAAATAAAATCAAATTAGAAGAGAGGATCCCTCAACATCTTCGGTAGTGTCCACGAAGTCGAGCATACTTTCTCATCCGGAATCCAAATCAACTGGTTCCAGCGGCATTTGAAGGATATTTTAGCTGGACACAATTCCTGTCTTATGTCAAATTTCCAAATTCAGACTCGAACTTGGTCAAAATTGGATTCCAAAAGCGATCATGAAAATACGTGCTACAGTTCAAGGACACGAATGCGCATCAAAAAACGTGCACAAAAACACTCGCTACAAAAGATACGCACATAAGTAAAAGTACAAAATCATGCACAAAAGTACTCACGCAAAAGTGCATTCGCAAAAAGGATCATGAAAACACAAACTTCAATCCTAGGACATTAATACAAATCAACAAACATGCAAGAACACACTCGATCAAATGGACATGCACAAACGTACATGTAAAAAAACATGCGCAAAAGTGCATTCGCAACAAAGTTCTTAAAAACACGAAATACAACACTAGGACTTTAATAGGCATAACCAAACAACAACAAAAACACTAAATAGAAAAGACACAGTGGAGTGTAGAAATAGCACTCAACGTTTACGTTTACGTGGATTTTTTTATGGATTAATTTATATTTCTGTTTTAATTGGTGGATTTAGTATCTTATAGGTTCAAATTTATAATTAGGTGTCCATGAAGCAAAAATGATCAAAGAGTAAGAAAAGAGATGCAATTAGGAAAATAAAATCAAATTAGAAGAGAGGATCCCTCAACATCTTCGGTAGTGTCCACGAAGTCGAGCGTAACTTTCTCATCCGGAATCCAAATCAACTGGTTTTGGCGGCATTAGAAAGATATTTTAGCTGGCTACAATTCCTGTCTAATGTCAAATTTACAAATTCGGACTGGAACATGGTCAAAATTGGATTCCAAAAGCTATCATGAAAATACGTGCTACAGTTCTAGGACACGAATGCGCATCAAAAAACGTGCACAAAAACACTCGCTACAAAAGATACGCACATAAGTAAAAGTACAAAAGAATGCACAAAAGTACTCACGCCAAAGTGCATTCGCAAAAAGGATCATGAAAACACAAACTTCAATCCTTGGACATTAATACAAATCAACAAACATGCAAGAACACACTCGATCAAATGGACATGCACAAACGTAAATGTAAAAAAACATGCGCAAAAGTGCATTCGCAACAACGTTCTTAAAAACACGAAATACAACACTAGGACGTTAATACGCATAACCAAACAACAACAAAAACACTAAATAGAAAAGACACAGTGGAATGTAGAAATAGCACTCAACACTTACGTTTACGTGGATTTTTTTATGGATTAATTTATATTTCTGTTTTAATTGGTGGATTTAGTATCTTATAGGTTCAAATTGATAATTAAGTGTCCGTGAAGCAAAAATGATCAAAGAGTAACAAAAGAGATGCAATTAGCAAAATAAAATCAAATTAGAAGAGAGGATCCCTCAACATCTTCGGTAGTGTCCACGAAGTCGAGCATAACTTTCTCAACCGGAATCCAAATCAACTGGTTCCGGCTGCATTAGAAAGATATTTTAGCTGGCTACAATTCCTGTCTAATGTCAAATTTCCAAATTCGGACTCGAACTTAGTCAAAATTGGATTCCAAAAGCGATCATGAAAATACGTGCTACAGTTCGAGGACACGAATGCGCATCAAAAAACGTGGAAAAAAATACTCGCTACAAAAGATACGCACATAAGTAAAAGTACAAAAGGATGCACAAAAGTACTCACGCAAAAGTGCATTCGCAAAAAGGATCATGAAAACACATACTTCAATCCTAGGACATTAATACAAATCAACAAACATGCAAGAACACACTCGCTCAAATGGACATGCACAAACGTACATGTAAAAAAACATGAGAAAAAGTGCATTCGCCATAACGTTCTTAAAAACACGAAATACAACACTAGGACTTTAATACGCATAACCAAACTGTTAGAGTAGGTGACCGGCAAGCCAACTTATGGCTGTGGTCTTTCTCTTTTCTTTGTAATAAAACAATCGTTTTTCGTTCGTAATAATAAAATATCTTATTTGGCATTCTATATCTGTTATCCCATGCAAGCAGCATAGATATAGTCCTAACGAGTTACTCTATTACTGTGAGTTGATCTAGTAGAATCGTGAGATAACTCAGCAATGTAATGTAACTGTTAAACCTTGTTCCTAGTCGATGGGTTACGCCAATAATGAGGATACCGGCCTTTCCCTTTTGAGACTAGCACTTAGTGTATGTGTACTGCGTCTCATCAGTCCTCGGTGTTGTGACATCGGCATACTTGAGTGGGAGCTCATACTGGATGAGTTCACTGAACTCCCTCGCCCTAGAAATCTATAAGTGGTTCTCATTCATCGAGTAATAGGTTTCTAAGATATAGTTGTACACCATTAGTCCTTAAGACCCAGACATCACCGTGACTTCACTAGAGGACCGATTGTATCGTGACCTGTCCCTGAGTCCCACCGCGGACCGCTCCAAGGGCCAACGTTCGTGCAATCCGAAATCTAGTGTGAAGTCTGTGCATTGTAGTAGGGGATTCGAGCGCTTGAGTAGTCATGGATGTCCTGTGTGTTCTGACGGTTTATAATCCATGGAATCTCTGGCCAGAGTTGATAGTGGGGTGATTAGGGAAATGTGTTTCCCTAAGTCGCACACGAACGGATTTATAATACCTAGAACGTTCGCACGGTTATTGAACTTTATAAGAGGTCTCAGTGAACCAATGCCTCTAGTTCAATCGGGACATGTGCTACGAAGGGATCGTACTGTACGCTAACTATATCATAAGGTTCTTCCAGGCACTTCATTTGTATCTACGGAATCATGATGCGTAGTTGCTAGACGCCAATCTTGATTCGTTGGGCACCGATTTGATCGGGATTAGGTAAAATGAGTTTTACTCTAATCGGGACTCTTGGGAGGAGTTCGTATAAGAACAATGTGCTGTTCGAATCACAAAGAGTTGTGAGCCCACGGCTAGCATACACCTGAACCATTGAGGGTCACACTTCTCGTGTAATATAGATCCTTGATAACAACAAGCATAGATTAATGTGTTAATCTTTGAACGATTGGATGTCAATATGATTGAATCCAAGATTCGTAATTGTGAATTGCGAATCGGAATAAACGTGGAGAAAGAGAGAAATGCGGAATTTAGTGAAGTTTCTAAATTGGGAAGTTTCCCGATTTAGCAAGTCCACTAAAGTGGAAGTTTCCAATTTTGGAAATTGGAAATTTCGAAGAGGCACTCGTATGGACTAGGACTTTGAGCTCGTCACAAATATAATTTTGTTATAATTTTGTGGACGATCGTTTATTAGAAACGAGGCCGACAAGGGAATGGGCTTAATGCATCAGTGGGTCAAGCCCAATGACTTAAGCCCACTAGGGTTGAAAACCCTAGGTATAAATAGACCTCAAACAAGAGTTTGAGATCAGATTTTCAGCACAAAACCCTAGCCGCTCCCCTCTTCGGCCGTTGGTCCACCGGCGCGCCACCGCCGACCACCGCCGGAAAACCGCCGGTTTTTCTTCTCTCGTTTCCTTCGTTTTACTCTTGTTGTTGTCTAACTCGTTTACATCTAGTGCTGTAGTTCGAGTGGGTCGAAAATACGAGGTGAAACCTAATTGGAGAGGAGCTGCTGCCCCGACGAATCCACGCACCGCCGCACGCGCCGCACCGCCGCTCACGCGCCGTCGCTGCCGCTGCCACGCGCCGCCGCTGCTGCTGCCGTTCGTCGCCGCTCGTTGCTTGCTGGATCAGCTTGTTCCAGCCGTGAGTTGCAGCCCCGTGGATTGGTAATTAGCAGCTTGTACGTGACTCGTTCTAGGATTTCGATTCGTCGAAATCGCACGCTACAAGAGGTAATTAAATCGGAACTTTCGTAATTCGATTCGAACATGTTTGTATGATTATTAATTTGCGAGCATGAGTAATACGTGATTACATGTTTCGATTTTGTGAAATGAAGAATAAGCATGTTTCGTGATTTTCGGTTTTATGTATTTTTCAATTAAATCGATAATTACCATATGTATGGCGGAAGCGTTAAGGTACGTTGACTATGTGATTAGTTTATGCATGTAATCGAAACTAGTTCGATATAAAAATTTTAAATTCCGCTGCGTATACATGCACGATCCCCAACACAAACAACAACAAAAACACTAGATAGAAAAGACACAGTGGAATGTAGAAATAAAACTCAACGTTTACGTTTACGTTGATTTTTTTATGGATTAATTTATATTTCTGTTTTAATTGGTGGATTTAGTATCATATAGGTACAAATTGATAATAAGGTGTCCATGAAGCAAAAATGATCAAAGAATAAGAAAAGAGTTGCAATTAGGAAAATAAAATCAAATTAGAAGAGAGGATCCCTCAACATCTTCGGTAGTGTCCACGAAGTCGAGCATAACTTTCTCTCCCGGAATCCAAGTCAACTGGTTCCTACGGCATTAGAAAGATATTTTAGCTGGCTACAATTCGTGCGTAATGTCAAATTTCCAAATTCCGACAAGAACATGGTCAAAATTCGATTCCAAAAGCGATCATGAAAATACGTGCTACAGTTCCAGGACACGAATGCGCATCAAAAAACGTGCAAAAAAACATGCGCAAAAGTGCATTCGCAAAAACGTTCTTAAAAACACGAAATACAACACTAGGACTTTAATACGCATAACCAAACGACATAAAAAACACTAGATAGAAAAGATACAGTGGAATGTAGAAATAAAACTCAACGTTTACGTTTACGTGGATTTTTTTATGGATTAATTTATATTTCTGTATTATTTGGTGGATTTAGTATCTTATAGGTACAAATTGATAATTAGGTGTCCATGAAGCAAAAATGATCAAAGAGTAAGAAAATAGTTGCAATTAGGAAAATAAAATCAAATTAGAAGAGAGGATCCCTCAACATCTTCGGTAGTGTCCACGAAGTCGAGCATAACTTTCTCATCCGGAATCCAAATCGACTGGTTCTAGCGGCATTTGAAATATATTTTAGGTGGCTACAATTCGGACTCGAACATGGTCAAAATTGGATTCCAAAAGCTATCATGAAAATACGTGCTACAGTTCGAGGACACGAATGCGCATCAAAAAACTTGGAAAAAAATACTCGCTTCAAAAGATACGCACATAAGTAAAAGTACAAAAGCATACACAAAAGTACTCACGCAAAAGTGCATTCGCAAAAAGGATCATGAAAACACAAACTACAGTCCTTGGACATTAATACAAATAACCAAACATGCAAGAACACACTCGCTCAAATGGACATGCACAAACGTACATGTAAAAAAATATGCGGAAAAGTGCATTCACAACAACGTTCTTAAAAACACGAAATACAACACTAGGACTTTAATACGCATAACCAAACAACAGCAAAAACACTAGATATAAAAGATACAGTGGAATGTAGAAATAGCACTCAACGTTTACGTTTACGTGGATTTTTTTATGGATTAATTTATATTTCTGTTTTAATTGGTGGATTAAGTATGTTATAGGTACAAATTGATAATTAGGTGTCCATGAAGCAAAAATGATCAAAGAGTAAGAAAAGAGTTGCAATTAGGAAAATAAAATCAAATTAGAAGAGAGGATCCCTCAACATCTTCGGTAGTGTCCACAAAGTCGAGCATAACTTTCTCATCCGAACTCCAAATCAAATGGTTCCGGCGGCATTAGAAAGCTGTTTTAGCTGGCTACAATTCTTGTCTAATGTCAAATTTCCGAATTCGGACTCGAACATGGTCAAAATTGGATTCCAAAAGCGATCATGAAAATACGTGCTACAGTTCGAGGACACGAATGCGCATCAAAAAACGTGCAAAAAAATACTCGCTACAAAAGATACGCACATAAGTAAAAGTACAAAAGCATGCACAAAAGTACTCACGCAAAAGTGCATTCGAAAAAAGGATCGTGAAAACACAAACTACAATCCTAGGACATTAATACAAATCAACAAACATGCAAGAACACACTCGCTCAAATGGACATGCACAAACGTACATGTAAAAAAACATGCGCAAAAGTGCATTCGCAACAACGTTCTTAAAAACACGAAATACAACACTATGAATTTAATATGCATAACCAAACGACAGCAAAAACACTAGATAGAAAAGATATTGTGGAATGTAGAAATAGCACTCAACGTTTACGTTTACGTGGCTTTTTTTATGGATTAATTTATATTTCTGGTTTAATTGGTGGATTTAGTATCTTATAGGTACAAATTGATAATTAGGTGTCCATGAAGCAAAAATGATCAAAGAGTAAGAAAATAGTTGCGATTAGGAAAATAAAATCAAATTAGAAGAGAGGATCCCTCAACATCTTCGGTAGTGTCCACGAAGTCGAGCATAACTTTCTCATCCTTACTCCAAATCAACTGGTTCCGGCGGCATTAGAAAGCTATTTTAGCTGGCTACAATTCGTATCTAATGTCAACTTTCCAAATTCGGACTCGAACATGGTCAAAATTGGATTCCAAAAGCGATCATGAAAATACGTGCTACAGTTCGAGGACACGAATGCGCATCAAAAAACGTGCACAAAAACACTCGCTACAAAAGATACGCACATAAGTAAAAGTAAAAAAGCATGCAAAAAAGTACTCACGCAAAAGTGCATTCGCAAAAAGGATCATGAAAACACAAACTACAATCCTAGGACATTAATACAAATCAACAAACATGCACAAACACACTCGCTCAAATGGACATGAACAAACGTATATGTATAAAAACATGCGCAAAAGTGCATTCGCAACAACGTTCTTAAAAATACGAAATACAACACTAGTACTTTAATACGCATAACCAAACAACAGCAAAAACACTAGATAGAAAAGATACAGTGGAATGTAGAAATAGCACTCAACGTTTACGTTTACGTGGATTTTTTTATGGATTAATTTATATTTCTGTTTTAATTGGTGGATTAAGTATGTTATAGGTACAAATTGATAATTAGGTGTCCATGAAGCAAAAATGATCAAAGAGTAAGAAAAGAGTTGCAATTAGGAAAATAAAATCAAATTAGAAGAGAGGATCCCTCAACATCTTCGGTAGTGTCCACGAAGTCGAGCATAACTTTCTCATCCGGACTCCACATCAAATGGTTCCGGCAGCATTAGAAAGCTATTTTAGCTGGCTACAATTCTTGTCTAATGTCAAATTTCCAAATTCGGACTCGAACATGGTCAAAATTGGATTCCAAAAGCGATCATGAAAATACGTGCTACAGTTCGAGGACACGAATGCGCATCAAAAAACGTGCAAAAAAATACTCGCTACGAAAGATACGCACATAAGTAAATGTACAAAAGCATGCACAAAAGTACTCACGCAAAAGTGCATTCACTAAAAGGATCGTGAAAACAAATACTACAATCCAAGGACATTAATACAAATCAACAAACATGCAAGAACACACTCGCTCAAATGGACATGCACAAACGTACATGTAAAAAAACATGCGCAAAAGTGCATTCGCAACAACGTTCTTAAAACCACGAAATACAACACTATGACTTTAATATGCATAACCAAACGACAGCAAAAACACTAGATAGAAAAGATACTGTGGAATGTAGAAATAGCACTCAACGTTTACGTTTACGTGGATTTTTTTATGGATTAATTTTATTTCTGGTTTAATTGGTGGATTTAGTATCTTATAGGTACAAATTGATAATGAGGTGTCCATGAAGCAAAAATGATCAAAGAGTAAGAAAAGAGTTGCAATTAGGAAAATAAAATCAAATTAGAAGAGAGGATCCCTCAACATCTTCGGTAGTGTCCACGAAGTCGAGCATAACTTTCTCATCCTGACTCCAAATCAACTGGTTCCGGCGGCATTAGAAAGCTATTTTAGCTGGCTACAATTCGTATCTAATGCCAAATTTTCAAATTCGGACTCGAACATGGTCAAAATTGGATTCCAAAAGCGATCATGAAAATACGTGCTACAGTTCGAGGATACGAATGCGCATCAAGAAACGTGCTAAAAAACAATCGCTACAAAATATACGCACATAAGTAAAAGTACAAAAGCATGCACAAAAGTACTCACGCAAAAGTGCATTCGCAAAAAGGATCATGAAAACACAAACTACAATCCTAGGACATTAATACAAATCAACAAACATGCACAAACACACTTGCTCAAATGGACATGCACAAACGTAAATGTAAAAAAACATGCGCAAAAGTGCATTCGCAACAACGTTCTTAAAAACATGAAATACAACACTAAGACTTTAATACGCATAACCAAACAACAGCAAAAACACTAGATACAAAAGATACAGTGGAGTGTAGAAATAACACTCAACGATTACGTTTACGTGGATTTTTTTATGGATTAATTTATATTTTTTTTTTAATTGGTGGATTTAGTATCTTATAGGTACAAATTGATAATTAGGAGTCCATGAGGCAATAATGATCAAAGAGTAAGAACAGAGAGTCAATTAGCAAAATAAAATCAAATTAGAAGAGAGGATCCCTCAACATCTTCGGTAGTGTCCACGAAGTCGAGCATAACTTTCTCATCCGGAATCCAAATCAACTGGTTCCGGCGGCATTCGAAGGATATTATAGCTGGCTACAATTCCTGTCTAATGTCAAATTTCCAAATTCGGACTCGAACATAGTCAAAATTGGATTCCAAAAGCGATCATGAAAATACGTGCTACAGTTCGAGGACACGAATGCGCATCAAAAAACGTGCAAAAAAATACTCGCTACAAAAGATACGCACATAAGTAAAAGTACAAAAGCATGCACAAAAGTACTCACGCAAAAGTGCATTCGCAAAAAGGATCATGAAAACACAAACTACAATCCTAGGACATTAATACAAATCAACAAACATGCAAGAACACACTCGCTCAAATGGACATGCCCAAACGTACATGTAATAAAATATGCGCAAAAGTGCATTCGCAACAACGTTCTTAAAAACACGAAGTACAAAACAGGGACTTTAATACGCATAACCAAACAATAGTAAAAACACTAAATACAAAAGATACAGTGGAGTGTAGAAATTACACTCAACGTTTACGTTTATGTTTATTTTTTTATGGATTAATTTATATTTTTGTTTTAATTGGTGGATTTAGTATCTTATAGGTACAAATTGATAATTAGGTGTCCATGAAGCAAAAATGATCAAAGAGTAAGAAAAGAGTTGCAATTAGGAAAATAAAATCAAATTAGAAGAGAGGATCCCTCAACATCTTCGGTAGTGTCCACGAAGTCGAGCATAACTATCTCATCCGGACTCCAAATCAACTGGTTCCGGCGGCATTCGAAAGTTATTTTAGCTGGCTACAATTCCTGACTAATGTCAAATTTCCAAATTCATACTCGAACATGGTCAAAAATGGATTCCAAAAGCGATCATGAAAATACGTGCTACAGTTCGAGGACACGAATGCGCATCAAAAAATGTGCAAAACAATACTCGCTACAAAAGATACGCACATAAGTAAAATTACAAAAGCATGCACAAAAGTACTCACGCAAAAGTGCATTCGCAAAAAAGGATCGTGAAAACACAAACTACAATCCTAGGACATTAATACAAATCAATAAACATGCAAGAACACACTCGCTCAAATGGACATGCAGAAACGTACATGTAAAAAAACATGCGCAAAAGTGCATTCGCAACAACGTTCTTAAAAACACGAAATACAACACTAGGACTTTAATACGCATAACCAAACAACAACAAAAACACTAGATAGAAAAGATACAGTGGAATGTAGAAATAGCGCTCAACGTTTACGTTTACGTGGATTTTTTTATGGATTAATTTATATTTCTGTTTTAATTGGTGGATTTAGTATCTTATAGGTACAAATTGATAATTAGGTGTCCATGAAGCAAAAATGATCAAAGAGTAAGAAAAGAGTTGCAATTAGGAAAATAAAATCAAATTAGAAGAGAGGATCCCTCAAGATCTTCGGTAGTGTCCACGAAGTCGAGCATAACTTTCTCATCCGGACTCAAAATCAACTGGTTCCGGCGGCATAAGAAAGCTATTTTAGCTGGCTACAATTCTTGTCTAATGTCAAATTTCCAAATTAATACTCGAACATGGTCAAAATTGGATTCCAAAAGCGATAATGAAAATACGTGCTACAGTTCGAGGACACGAATGCGCATCAAGAAACGTGCACAAAAACACTCGCTACAAAATATACGCACATAAGTAAAAGTACAAAAGCATGCACAAAAGTACTCACGCAAAAGTGCATTCGCAAAAAGGATCATGAAAACACAAACTACAATCCTAGGACATTAATACAAATCAACAAACATGCACAAACACACTTGCTCAAATGGACATGCACAAACGTAAATGTAAAAAAACATGCGCAAAAGTGCATTCGCAACAACGTTCTTAAAAACACGAAATACAACACTAAGACTTTAATACGCATAACCAAACAACAGCAAAAACACTAGATACAAAAGATACAGTGGAGTGTAGAAATAACACTCAACGTTTATGTTTACGTGGATTTTTTTGTGGATTAATTTATATTTTTGTTTTAATTGGTGGATTTAGTTTCTTATAGGTACAAATTGATAATTAGGTGTCCATGAAGCAATAATGATCAAAGAGTAAGAAAAGAGTTGCAATTAGGAAAATAAATTCAAATTTGAAGAGAGGATCCCTCAACATCTTCGGTAGTGTCCACGAAGTCGAGCATAACTTTCTCATCCGGAATCCAAATCAACTGGTTATGGCGGCATTCAAAGGATATTGTAGCGGGCTACAATTCGTGTCTAATGTCAAATTTCCAAATTCGGACTCGAACATGGTCAAAATTGAATTCCACAAGCGATCATGAAGATACGTGCTACAGTTCGAGGACACGAATGCGCATCAAAAAACGTGCACAAAAACACTCGCTACAAAAAGATACGCTCATAAGTAAAAGTACAAAAGCATGCACAAAAGTACTCACGCAAAAGTGCATTCGCAAAAAGGATCATAAAAACACCGATTACAATCCTAGGACATTAATACAAATCAACAAACATGCAAGAACACACACGACAAATGGACATGCACAAACGTACATGTAAAAAAATATGCGCAAAAGTGCATTCGCAACAAAGTTCTTAAAAATACAAAATACAACACTAGGACTTTAATACGCATAACCAAACAATAGCAAAAACACTAGATACAAAAGATACAGTGGAGTGTAGAAATTACACTCAACGTTTACGTTTACGTGGATTTTTTTATGGATTAATTTATATTTCTGTTTTAATTGGTGGATTTAGTATCTTATAGGTACAAATTGATAATTAGGTGTCCATGAAGCAAAAATGATCAAAGAGTAAGAAAAGAGTTGCAATTAGGAAAATAAAATCAAATTAGAAGAGAGGATCCCTCAACATCTTCGGTAGTGTCCACGAAGTCGAGCATAACTTTCTCATCCGGACTCCAAATCAACTGGTTTTGGCGGCATAAGAAAGCTATTTTAGCTGGCTACAATTCCTGTCTAAAGTCAAATTTCCAAATTCGGACTCGAACATGGTCAAAATTGGATTCCAAAAGCGATCATGAAGATACGTGCTACAGTTAAAGGACACGAATGCGGATCAAAAAACGTGCACAAAAACACTTGCTACAAAAAGATACGCTCATAAGTAAAAGTACAAAAGCATTCACAAAAGTCTAGCAGAAAAGTGCATTCGCAAATAGGATCATGAAAACACCGATTACAATCCTAGGACATTAATACAAATCAACAAACATGCAAGAACACACTCGCTCAAATGGACATGCACAAACGTACATGTAAAAAAATATGCGCAAAAGTGCATTTGCAACAAAGTTCTTAAAAACACGAATTACAACACTAGGACTTTAATACGCATAACCAAACAATAGCAAAAACACTAAATACAAAAGATACAGTGGAGTGTAGAAATTACACTCAACGTTTACGTTTACGTGGATTTTTTTATGGATTAATTTATATTTCTGTTTTAATTGGTGGATTTAGTATCTTGTAGGTACAAATTGATAATTAGGTGTCCATGAAGCAAAAATGATCAAAGAGTAAGAAAACATTTACAATTAGGAAAATAAAATCAAATTAGAAGAGAGGATCCCTCAACATCTTCGGTAGTGTCTACAATGTCGAGCATAACTTTCTCATCCGGACTCCAAATCAACTGGTTCCGGCGGCATAAGAAAGCTATTTTAGCTGGCTACAATTCCTGTCTAATGTCAAATTTCCAAATTCAGACTCGAACATGGTCAAAATTGGATTCCAAAAGCGATAATGAAAATATGTGCTACAGTTCGAGGACACGAATGCGCATCAAGAAACGTGCACAAAAACACTCGCTACAAAATATACGTACATAAGTAAAAGTACAAAAGCATGCACAAAAGTACTCACGCAAAAGTGCATTCGCAAATAGGATCATGAAAACACCGATTACAATCCTAGGACATTAATACAAATCAACAAACATGCAAGAACACACTCGCTCAAATGGACATGCACAAACGTACATGTAAAAAAATATGCGCAAAAGTGCATTCGCAACAAAGTTCTTAAAAACACCAAATACAACACTAGGACTTTAATACGCATAACCAAACAATAGCAAAAACACTAGATACAAAAGATACAGTGGAGTGTAGAAATTACACTCAACGTTTACGTTTACGTGGATTTTCTAATGGATTAATTTATATTTCTGTTTTAATTGGTGGATTTAGTATCTTATAGGTACAAATTGATAATTAGGTGTCCATGAAGCAAAAATGATCAAAGAGTAAGAAAAGAGTTGCAATTAGGAAAATAAAATCAAATTATAAGAGATGATCCCTCAACATCTTCGGTAGTGTCCAGGAAGTCGAGCATAACTTTCTCATCCGGACTCCAAATCAACTGGTTCCGGCGGCATAAGAAAGCTATTTTAGCTGGCTACAATTTCTGTCTAATGTCAAATTTCCAAATTCAGACTCGAACATGGTCAAAATTGGATTCCAAAAGCGATAATGAAAATACGTGCTACAGTTCGAGGACACGAATGCGCATCAAGAAACGTGCACAATAACACTCGCTACAAAATATACGCACATAAGTAAAAGTACAAAAGCATGCACAAAAGTACTCACGCAAAAGTGCATTCGCAAAAAGGATCATGAAAACACAAACTACAATCCTAGGACATTAATACAAATCAACAAACATGCACAAACACACTTGCTCAAATGGACATGCAAAACGTAAACGTAAAAAAAACATGCGCAAATGTGCATTCGCAACAACGTTCTTAAAAACACGAAATACAACACTAGGACATTAATACGCATAACCAAACAACAGCAAAAACACTAGATACAAAAGATACAGTGGAGTGTAGAAATAACACTCAACGTTTACGTTTACGTGGATTTTTTTATGGATTAATTTATATTTTTGTTTTAATTGGTGGATTTAGTATCTTATAGGTACAAATTGATAATTAGGTGTCCATGAAGCAATAATGATCAAAGAGTAAGAAAAGAGATGCAATTAGGAAAATAAAATCAAATTAGAAGAGAGGATCCCTCAACATCTTCGGTAGTGTCCACGAAGTCGAGCATAACTTTCTCATCCGGACTCCAAATCAACTGGTTCCGGCGGCATAAGAAAGCTATTTTAGCTGGCTACAATTCCTGTCTAATGTCAAATTTCCAAATTCAGACTCGAACATGGTCAAAATTGGATTCCAAAAGCGATAATGAAAATACGTGCTACAGTTCGAGGACACGAATGCGCATCAAGAAACGTGCACAAAAACACTCGCTACAAAATATACGTACATAAGTAAAAGTACAAAAGCATGCACAAAAGTACTCACGCAAAAGTGCATTCGCAAATAGGATCATGAAAACACCGATTACAATCCTAGGACATTAATACAAATCAACAAACATGCAAGAACACACTCGCTCAAATGGACATGCACAAACGTACATGTAAAAAAATATGCGCAAAAGTGCATTCGCAACAAAGTTCTTAAAAACACCAAATACAACACTAGGACTTTAATACGCATAACCAAACAATAGCAAAAACACTAGATACAAAAGATACAGTGGAGTGTAGAAATTACACTCAACGTTTACGTTTACGTGGATTTTCTAATGGATTAATTTATATTTCTGTTTTAATTGGTGGATTTAGTATCTTATAGGTACAAATTGATAATTAGGTGTCCATGAAGCAAAAATGATCAAAGAGTAAGAAAAGAGTTGCAATTAGGAAAATAAAATCAAATTATAAGAGAGGATCCCTCAACATCTTCGGTAGTGTCCACGAAGTCGAGCATAACTTTCTCATCCGGACTCCAAATCAACTGGTTCCGGCGGCATAAGAAAGCTATTTTAGCTAGCTACAATTTCTGTCTAATGTCAAATTTCCAAATTCAGACTCGAACATGGTCAAAATTGGATTCCAAAAGCGATAATGAAAATACGTGCTACAGTTCGAGGACTCGAATGCGCATCAAGAAACGTGCACAAAAACACTCGCTACAAAATATACGCACATAAGTAAAAGTACAAAAGCATGCACAAAAGTACTCACGCAAAAGTGCATTCGCAAAAAGGATCATGAAAACACAAACTACAATCCTAGGACATTAATACAAATCAACAAACATGCACAAACACACTTGCTCAAATGGACATGCAAAACGTAAACGTAAAAAAAACACGCGCAAATGTGCATTCGCAACAACGTTCTTAAAAACACGAAATACAACACTAGGACATTAATACGCATAACCAAACAACAGCAAAAACACTAGATACAAAAGATACAGTGGAGTGTAGAAATAACACTCAACGTTTACGTTTACGTGGATTTTTTTATGGATTAATTTATATTTTTGTTTTAATTGGTGGATTTAGTATCTTATAGGTACAAATTGATAATTAGGTGTCCATGAAGCAATAATGATCAAAGAGTAAGAAAAGAGTTGCAATTAGGAAAATAAAATAAAATTAGAAGAGAGGATCCCTCAACATCTTCGGTAGTGTCTACGAAGTCGAGCATAACTTTCTCATCCGGACTCCAAATCAACTGGTTCCGGCGGCATAAGAAAGCTATTTTAGCTGGATAAAATTCCTGTCTAAAGTCAAATTTCCAAATTCGGACTCGAACATGGTCAAAATTGGATTCTAAAAGCGATCATGAAAATACGTGCTACAGTTCGAGGACACGAATGCGCATCAAAAAACGTGCACAAAAACACTCGCTACAAAAAGATACGCTCATAAGTAAAAGTAAAAAAGCATGCACAAAAGTACTCACGCAAAAGTGCATTCGCAAAAAGGATCATGAAAACACCGATTACAATCCTAGGACATTAATACAAATCAACAAACATGCAAGAACACACTCGCTCAAATGGACATGCACAAACGTACATGTAAAAAAATATGCGCAAAAGTGCATTCGCAACAAAGTTCTTAAAAACACCAAATACAACACTAGGACTTTAATACGCATAACCAAACAATAGCAAAAACACTAGATACAAAAGATACAGTGGAGTGTAGAAATTACACTCAACGTTTACGTTTACGTGGATTTTTTAATGGATTAATTTATATTTCTGTTTTAATTGGTGGATTTAGTATCTTATAGGTACAAATTGATAATTAGGTGTCCATGAAGCAAAAATGATCAAAGAGTAAAAAAAGAGTTGCAATTAGGAAAATAAAATCAAATTAGAAGAGAGGATCCCTCAACATCTTCGGTAGTGTCCACGAAGTCGAGCATAACTTTCTCATCCGGACTCCAAATCAACTGGTTCCGGCGGCATAAGAAAGCTATTTTAGCTAGCTACAATTTCTGTCTAATGTCAAATTTCCAAATTCAGACTCGAACATGGTCAAAATTGGATTCCAAAAGCGATAATGAAAATACGTGCTACAGTTCGAGGACACGAATGCGCATCAAGAAACGTGCACAAAAACACTCGCTACAAAATATACGCACATAAGTAAAAGTACAAAAGCATGCACAAAAGTACTCACGCAAAAGTGCATTCGCAAAAAGGATCATGAAAACACAAACTACAATCCTAGGACATTAATACAAATCAACAAACATGCACAAACACACTTGCTCAAATGGACATGCAAAACGTAAACGTAAAAAAAACACGCGCAAATGTGCATTCGCAACAACGTTCTTAAAAACACGAAATACAACACTAGGACATTAATACGCATAACCAAACAACAGCAAAAACACTAGATACAAAAGATACAGTGGAGTGTAGAAATAACACTCAACGTTTACGTTTACGTGGATTTTTTTATGGATTAATTTATATTTTTGTTTTAATTGGTGGATTTAGTATCTTATAGGTACAAATTGATAATTAGGTGTCCATGAAGCAATAATGATCAAAGAGTAAGAAAAGAGTTGCAATTAGGAAAATAAAATCAAATTACAAGAGAGGATCCCTCAACATCTTCGGTAGTGTCCACGAAGTCGAGCATAACTTTCTCATCCGGACTCCAAATCAATTGGTTCCGGCGGCATAAGAAAGCTATTTTAGTTGGATAAAATTCATGTCTAAAGTCAAATTTCCAAATTCGGACTCGAACAATGTCAAAATTGGATTCCAAAAGCGATCATGAAAATACGTGCTACAGTTCGAGGACACGAATGCGCATCAAAAAACGTGCACAAAAACACTCGCTACAAAAACATACGCTCATAAGTAAAAGTAAAAAAGCATGCACAAAAGTACTCACGCAAAAGTGCATTCGCAAAAAGGATCATGAAAACACCGATTACAATCCTAGGACATTAATACAAATCAACAAATATGCAAGAACACACTCGCTCAAATGGACATGCACAAACGTACATGTAAAAAAATATGCGCAAAAGTGCATTCGCAACAAAGTTCTTAAAAACACCAAATACAACATTAGGACTTTAATACGCATTACCAAACAATAGCAAAAACACTAGATACAAAAGATACAGTGGAGTGTAGAAATTACACTCAACGTTTACGTTTACGTGGATTTTTTAATGGATTAATTTATATTTATGTTTTAATTGGTGGATTTAGTATCTTATAGGCACAAATTGATAATTAGGTGTCCATGAAGCAAAAATGATCAAAGAGTAAGAGAAGAGTTGCAATTAGGAAAATAAAATCAAATTAGAAGAGAGGATCCCTCAACATCTTCGGTAGTGTCCACGAAGTCGAGCATAACTTTCTCATCCGGACTCCAAATCAACTGGTTTTGGCGGCATAAGAAAGCTATTTTAGCTGGCTACAATTCCTGTCTAAAGTCAAATTTCCAAATTCGGACTCGAACATGGTCAAAATTGGATTCCAAAAGCGATCATGAAGATACGTGCTACAGTTCGAGGACACGAATGCGCATCAAAAAACGTGCACAAAAACACCCGCTACAAAAAGATACGCACATAAGTAAATGTACAAAAGCATGCACAAAAGTACTCACGCAAAACTGCATTCGCAAAAAGGATCATGAAAACACCGACTACAATCCTAGGACATTAATACAAATCAACAAACATGCAAGAACACACTCGCTCAAATGGACATGCACGAACGTACATGTAAAAAAATATGCGCAAAAGTGCATTCGCAACAAAGTTCTTAAAAACACCAAATACAACACTAGGAGTTTAATACGCATAACCAAACAATAGCAAAAACACTAGATACAAAAGATACAGTGGTGTGTAGAAATTACACTCAACGTTTACGTTTACGTGGATTTTTTAATGGATTAATTTATATTTATGTTTTAATTGGTGGATTTAGTATCTTATAGGTACAAATTGATAATTAGGTGTCCATGAAGCAAAAATGATCAAAGAGTAAGAAAAGAGTTGCAATTAGGAAAATAAAATCAAATTAGAAGAGAGGATCCCTCAACATCTTCGGTAGTGTCCACGAAGTCGAGCATAACTTTCTCATCCGGACTCCAAATCAACTGGTTTTGGCGGCATAAGAAAGCTATTTTAGCTGGCTACAATTCCTGTCTAAAGTCAAATTTCCAAATTCGGACTCGAACATGGTCAAAATTGGATTCCAAAAGCGATCATGAAGATACGTGCTACAGTTCGAGGACACGAATGCGCATCAAAAAACGTGCACAAAAACACCCGCTACAAAAAGATACGCACATAAGTAAATGTACAAAAGCATGCACAAAAGTACTCACGCAAAACTGCATTCGCAAAAAGGATCATGAAAACACCGACTACAATCCTTGGACATTAATACAAATCAACAAACATGCAAGAACACACTCGCTCAAATGGATATGCACAAACGTACATGCAAAAAAATATGCGCAAAAGTGCATTCGCAACAAAGTTCTTAAACACATGAAATACAACACTAGGACTTTAATACGCATAACCAAACAATAGCAAAAACACTAATTACAAAAGATACAGTGGAGTGTAGAAATTACACTCAACGTTTACGTTTACGTGAATTTTTTTATGGATTAATTTATATTTCTGTTTTAATTGGTGGATTTAGTATCTTATAGGTACAAATTGATAATTAGGTGTCCATGAAGCAAAAATGATCAAAGAGTAAGAAAACAGTTGCAATTAGGAAAATAAAATCAAATTAGAAGAGAGGATCCCTCAACATCTTCGGTAGTGTCCACGAAGTCGAGCATAACTTTCTCATCCGGACTCCAAATCAACTGGTTCCGTCGGCATAAGAAAGCTATTTTAGCTAGCTACAATTCCTGTCTAATGTCAAATTTGAAAATTCAGACTCGAACATGGTCAAAATTGGATTCCAAAAGCGATAATGAAAATACGTGCTACAGTTCGAGGACACGAATGCGCATCAAGAAACGTGCACAAAAACACTCGCTACAAAATATACGCACATAAGTAAAAGTAAAAAAGCATGCACAAAAGTACTCACGCAAAAGTGCATTCGCAAAAAGGATCATGAAAACACAAACTACAATCCTAGGACATTAATACAAATCAACAAACATGCACAAACACACTTGCTCAAATGGACATGCACAAACGTAAACGTAAAAAAAACATGCGCAAATGTGCATTCGCAACAACGTTCTTAAAAACACGAAATACAACACTAGGATTTTAATACGCATAACCAAACAACAGCAAAAACTGTGCCGAGCCTACATACAGTGG
>NW_012193183.1:491294-507735 GCF_000504015.1 Erythranthe guttata
GTTTACGTGGATTTCTTTATGGATTAATTTATATTTTTGTTTTAATTGGTGGATTTAGTATTTTATAGGTACAAATTGATAATTAGGTGTCCATGAAGCAAAAATGATCAAAGAGTAAGAAAAGAGTTGCAATTAGGAAAATAAAATCAAATTAGAAGAGAGGATCCCACAACATCTTCGGTAGTGTCCACGAAGTCGAGCATAACTTTCTCATCCGGACTCCAAATCAAATGGTTCCGGAGACATTAGAAAGCTATTTAAGCTGGCTACAATTCCTGGCTAATGTCATAGTTCCAAATTCGGACTCGAACATGGTCAAAATTGGATTCCAAAAGCGATAATGAAAATACGTGCTACAGTTCGAGGACACGAATGCGCATCAAGAAACGTGCACAAAAACACTCGCTACAAAATATACGCACATAAGTAAAAGTAAAAAAGCATGCACAAAAGTACTCACGCAAAAGTGCATTCGCAAAAAGGATCATGAAAACACAAACTACAATCCTAGGACATTAATACAAATCAACAAACATGCACAAACACACTTGCTCAAATGGACATGCACAAACGTAAACGTAAAAAAAACATGCGCAAATGTGCATTCGCAACAACGTTCTTAAAAACACGAAATACAACACTAGGATTTTAATACGCATAACCAAACAACAGCAAAAACACTAGATACAAAAGATACAGTGGAGTGTACAAATAACACTCAACGTTTACGTTTACGTGGATTTTTTTATGGATTAATTTATATTTTTGTTTTAATTGGTGGATTTAGTATCTTATAGGTACAAATTGATAATTAGGTGTCCATGAAGCAATAATGATCAAAGAGTAAGAAAAGAGTTGCAATTAGGAAAATAAAATCAAATTAGAAGAGAGGATCCCTCAACATCTTCGGTAGTGTTCACGAAGTCGAGCATAACTTTCTCATCCGGACTCCAAATCAACTGGTTCCGGCGGCATAAGAAAGCTATTTTAGCTGGATAAAATTCCTGTCTAAAGTCAAATTTCCAAATTCGGACTCGAACATGGTCAAAATTGGATTCCAAAAGCGATCATGAAAATACGTGCTTCAGTTCGAGGACACGAATGCGCATCAAAAAACGTGCACAAAAACACTCGCTACAAAAAGATACGCTCATAAGTAAAAGTAAAAAAGCATGCACAAAAGTGCATTCGCAAAACGGATCATGAAAACACCGATTACAATCCCAGGACATTAATACAAATCAACAAACATGCAAGAACACACTCGCTCAAATGGACATGCACAAACATACATGTAAAAAAATATGCGCAAAAGTGCATTCGCAACAAAGTTCTTAAAAACACCAAATACAACACTAGGACTTTAATACGCATAACCAAACAATAGCAAAAACACTAGATACAAAAGATACAGTGGAGTGTAGAAATTACACTCAACGTTTACGTTTACGTGGATTTTTTAATGGATTAATTTATATTTATGTTTTAATTGGTGGATTTAGTATCTTATAAGTACAAATTGATAATTAGGTGTCCATGAAACAAAAATGATCAAAGAGTAAGAAAAGAGTTGCAATTAGGAAAATAAAATCAAATTAGAAGAGAGGATCCCTCAATATCTTCGGTAGTGTCCACGAAGTCGAGCATAACTTTCTCATCCGGACTCCAAATCAACTGGTTTTGGCGGCATAAGAAAGCTATTTTAGCTGGCTACAATTCCTGTCTAAAGTCTAATTTCCAAATTCGGACTCGAACATGGTCAAAATTGGATTCCAAAAGCGATCATGAAGATACGTGCTACAGTTCGAGGACACGAATGCGCATCAAAAAACGTGCACAAAAACACCCGCTACAAAAAGATACGCACATAAGTAAATGTACAAAAGCATGCACAAAAGTACTCACGCAAAAGTGCATTCGCAAAAAGGATCATGAAAACACCGACTACAATCCTTGGACATTAATACAAATCAACAAACATGCAAGAACACACTCGCTCAAATGGATATGCACAAACGTACATGTAAAAAAATATGCGCAAAAGTGCATTCGCAACAAAGTTCTTAAACACACGAAATACAACACTAGGACTTTAATACGCATAACCAAACAACAGCAAAAACACTAAATACAAAAGATACAGTGGAGTGTAGAAATTACACTCAACGTTTACGTTTACGTGAATTTTTTTATGGATTAATTTATATTTCTGTTTTAATTGGTGGATTTAGTATCTTATAGGTACAAATTGATAATTAGGTGTCCATGAAGCAAAAATGATCAAAGAGTAAGAAAACAGTTGCAATTAGGAAAATAAAATCAAATTAGAAGAGAGGATCCCTCAACATCTTCGGTAGTGTCCACGAAGTCGAGCATAACTTTCTCATCCAGACCCCAAATCAACTGGTTCCGGCGGCATAAGAAAGCTATTTTAGCTAGCTACAATTCCTGTCTAATGTCAAATTTCCAAATTCAGACTCGAACATGGTCAAAATTGGATTCCAAAAGCGATAATGAAAACACGTGCTACAGTTCGAGGACACGAATGCGCATCAAGAAACGTGCACAAAAACACTCGCTACAAAATATACGCACATAAGTAAAAGTACAAAAGCATGCACAAAAGTACTCACGCAAAAGTGCATTCGCAAAAAGGATCATGAAAACACAAACTACAATCCTAGGACATTAATACAAATCAACAAACATGCAAGAACACACTCGCTCAAATGGACATGCACAAACGTACATGTAAAAAAATATGCGCAAAAGTGCATTCGCAACAAAGTTCTTAAAAACACCAAATACAACACTAGGACTTTAATACGCATAACCAAACAATAGCAAAAACACTAGATACAAAAGATACAGTGGAGTGTAGAAATTACACTCAACGTTTACGTTTACGTGGATTTTTTAATGGATTAATTTATATTTCTGTTTTAATTGGTGGATTTAGTATCTTATAGGGACAGATTGATAATTAGGTGTCCATGAAGCAAAAATGATCAAAGAGTAAGAAAAGAGTTGCAATTAGGAAAATAAAATCAAATTAGAACAGAGGGTCCCTCAACATCTTCGGTAGTGTCCACGAAGTCGAGCATAACTTTCTCTTCCGGACTCCAAATCAACTGGTTCCGGCGGCATAAGAAAGCTATTTTAGCTGGCTACAATTTCTGTCTAATGTCAAATTTCCAAATTCAGACTCGAACATGGTCAAAATTGGATTCCGAAAGCGATCATGAAAATACGTGCTACAGTTCGAGGACACGAATGCGCATCAAGAAACGTGCACAAAAACACTCGCTACAAAATATACGCACATAAGTAAAAGTACAAAAGCATGCACAAAAGTACTCACGCAAAAGTGCATTTGCAAAAAGGATCATGAAAACACAAACTACAATCCTAGGACATTAATACAAATCAACAAACATGCACAAACACACTTGCTCAAATGGACATGCACAAACGTAAACGTAAAAAAAACATGCGCAAAAGTGCATTCGCAACAACGTTCTTAAAAACACGAAATACAACACTAGGACTTTAATACGCATAACCAAACATCAGCAAAAACACTAGATACAAAAGATACAGTGGAGTGTAGAAATAACACTCAACGTTTACGTTTACGTGGATATTTTTATGGATTAATTTATATTTTTGTTTTAATTGGTGGATTTAGTATCTTATAGGTGCAAATTGATAATTAGTTGTCCATGAAGCAATAATGATCAAAGAGTAAGAAAAGAGTTGCAATTAGGAAAATAAAATCAAATTAGAAGAGAGGATCCCTCAACATCTTCGGTAGTGTCCACGAAGTCGAGTATAACTTTCTCATCCGGACTCCAAATCAACTGGTTCCGGCGGCATTAGAAAGCTATTTTAGCTGGCTTCAATTCCTGTCTAATGTCAAATTTCCAAATTCGGACTCGAACATGGTCAAAAATGGATTCCAAAAGCGATCATGAAAATACGTGCTACAGTTCGAGGAGACGAATGCGCATCAAAAAACGTGCACAAAAACACCCGCTACAAAAAGATACGCACATAAGTAAATGTACAAAAGCATGCACAAAAGTACTCACGCAAAAGTGCATTCGCAAAAAGGATCATGAAAACACCGACTACAATCCTAGGACATTAATACAAATCAACAAACATGCAAGAACACACTCTCTCAAATGGACATGCACAAACGTACATGTAAAAAAATATGCGCAAAAGTGCATTCACAACAAAGTTCTTAACCACACGAAATACAACACTAGGACTTTAATACGCATAACCAAACAATAGCAAAAACACTAAATACAAAAGATACAATGGAGTGTAGAAATTACACTCAACGTTAAGTTTACGTCGATTTTTTTATGGATTAATTTATATTTCTGTTTTAATTGGTGGATTTAGTATCTTATAGGTACAAATTGATAATTAGGTGTCCAAATGATAAAAGAGTAAGAAAAGAGTTGCAATTAGGAAAATAAAATCAAATAAGAATAGAGGATCCCTCAACTTCTTCGGTAGTGTCCACGAAGTCGAGCATAACTTTCTCATCCGGAATCCAAATCAACAGGTTCCGGCGGCATTCGAAGGATATTGTAGCTGGCTACAATTCCTGTGTAATGTCAAATTTCCAAATTCGTACTCGAACATAGTCAAAAATGGATTCCAAAAGCGATCATGAAAATACGTGCTACAGCTCGAGGACACGAATGCGCATCAAAAAACGTGCAAAACAATACTCGCTACAAAAGATACGCACATAAGTAAAAGTACAAAAGCATGCACAAAAATACTCACGCAAAAGTGCATTCGCAAAAAGGATCATGAAAACACGGACTACAATCCCAGGACATTAATACAAATCAACAAAAATGCACGAAGACACTCGCTCAAATGGACATGCACAAACGTACATGTAAAAAAACATGCGCAAAAGTGCATTCGCAACAACGTTCTTAAAAACACGAAATAGAAAACTAGGACTTTAATACGCATAACCAAACAACAGCAAAAACACTAGATAGAAAAGATACAGTGGAATGTAGAAATAGCACTCAACGTTTACGTTTATGTGGATTTGTTTATGGATTAATTTTTATTTATGTTGTAATTGGTGGATTTAGTATATTATAGGTACAAATTGATAATTAGGTGTCCATGAAGCAAAAATGATCAAAGAGTAAGAAAAGAGTTGCAATTAGGAAAATAAAATCAAATTAGAAGAGAGGATCCCTCAACATCTTTGGTAGTGTCCACGAAGTCGAGCATAACTTTCTCATCCGGAATCCAAATCAACTGGTTCCGGCGGCATTCAAAGCATATTGTAGCAGGCTACAATTCCTGTCTAATGTCAAATTTCCAAATTCGTACTCGAACATAGTCAAAATTGGATTCCAAAAGCGATCATGAAAATACGTGCTACAGTTCGAGGACACGAATGCGCATCAAAAAACGTGCAAACAAATACTCGCTACAAAAGATACGCACACAAGTAAAAGTACAAAAGCATGCACAAAAGTACTCACGCAAAAGTGCATTCGCAAAAAGGATCATGAAAACACAAACTAAAATCCTAGGACATTAATACAAATGAACAAACATGCAAGAACACACTCGCTCAAATGGACATGCACAAAAGTACATGTGAAAAAATATGCGCAAAAGTGCATTTGCAACAACGTTCTTAAAAACACGAAATACAACACAAGGACTTTAATACGCATAACCATACAATAGCAAAAACACTAAATACAAAAGATACAGTGGAGTGTAGAAATTACACTCAACGTTTACGTTTACGTGAATTTTTTTATGGATTAATTTATATTTCTGTTTTAATTGGTGGATTTAGTATCTTATAGGTACAAATTGATAATTAGGTGTCCATGAAGCAAAAATGATCAAAGAGTAAGAAAACAGTTGCAATTAGGAAAATAAAATCAAATTAGAAGAGAGGATCCCTCAATATCTTCGGTAGTGTCCACGAAGTCGAGCATAACTTTCTCATCCGGACCCCAAATCAACTGGTTCCGGCGGCATAAGAAAACTATTTTAGCTAGCTACAATTCCTGTCTAATGTCAAATTTCCAAATTCAGACTCGAACATGGTCAAAATTGGATTCCAAAAGCGATAATGAAAATACGTGCTACAGTTCGAGGACACGAATGCGCATCAAGAAACGTGCACAAAAACACTCGCTACAAAATATACGCACATAAGTAAAAGTACAAAAGCATGCACAAAAGTACTCACGCAAAAGTGCATTCGCAAAAAGGATCATGAAAACACAAACTACAATCCTAGGACATTAATACAAATCAACAAACATGCAAGAACACACTCGCTCAAATGGACATGCACAAACGTACATGTAAAAAAATATGCGCAAAAGTGCATTCGCAACAAAGTTCTTAAAAACACCAAATACAACACTAGGACTTTAATACGCATAACCAAACAATAGCAAAAACACTAGATACAAAAGATACAGTGGAGTGTAGAAATTACACTCAACGTTTACGTTTACGTGGATTTTTTAATGGATTAATTTATATTTCTGTTTTAATTGGTTGATTTAGTATCTTATAGGTACAAATTGATAATTAGGTGTCCATGAAGCAAAAATGATCAAAGAGTAAGAAAAGAGTTGCAATTAGGAAAATAAAATCAAATTAGAAGAGAGGGTCCCTCAACATCTTCGGTAGTGTCCACGAAGTCGAGCATAACTTTCTCTTCCGGACTCCAAATCAACTGGTTCCGGCGGCATAAGAAAGCTATTTTAGCTGGCTACAATTTCTGTCTAATGTCAAATTTCCAAATTCAGACTCGAACATGGTGAAAATTGGATTCCGAAAGCGATCATGAAAATACGTGCTACAGTTCGAGGACACGAATGCGCATCAAGAAACGTGCACAAAAACACTCGCTACAAAATATACGCACATAAGTAAAAGTACAAAAGCATGCACAAAAGTACTCACGCAAAAGTGCATTCGCAAAAAGGATCATGAAAACACAAACTACAATCCTAGGACATTAATACAAATCAACAAACATGCACAAACACACTTGCTCAAATGGACATGCACAAACGTAAACGTAAAAAAAACATGCGCAAAAGTGCATTCGCAACAACGTTCTTAAAAACACGAAATACAACACTAGGACTTTAATACGCATAACCAAACATCAGCAAAAACACTAGATACAAAAGATACAGTGGAGTGTAGAAATAACACTCAACGTTTACGTTTACGTGGATATTTTTATGGATTAATTTATATTTTTGTTTTAATTGGTGGATTTAGTATCTTATAGGTGCAAATTGATAATTAGGTGTCCATGAAGCAATAATGATCAAAGAGTAAGAAAAGAGTTGCAATTAGGAAAATAAAATCAAATTAGAAGAGAGGATCCCTCAACATCTTCGGTAGTGTCCACGAAGTCGAGTATAACTTTCTCATCCGGACTCCAAATCAACTGGTTCCGGCGGCATTAGAAAGCTATTTTAGCTGGCTACAATTCCTGTCTAATGTCAAATTTCCAAATTCGGACTCGAACATGGTCAAAAATGGATTCCAAAAGCGATCATGAAAATACGTGCTACAGTTCGAGGAGACGAATGCGCATCAAAAAACGTGCACAAAAACACCCGCTACAAAAAGATACGCACATAAGTAAATGTACAAAAGCATGCACAAAAGTACTCACGCAAAAGTGCATTCGCAAAAAGGATCATGAAAACACCGACTACAATCCTAGGACATTAATACAAATCAACAAACATGCAAGAACACACTCTGTCAAATGGACATGCACAAACGTACATGTAAAAAAATATGCGCAAAAGTGCATTCACAACAAAGTTCTTAACCACACGAAATACAACACTAGGACTTTAATACGCATAACCAAACAATAGCAAAAACACTAAATACAAAAGATACAATGGAGTGTAGAAATTACACTCAACGTTAAGTTTACGTCGATTTTTTTATGGATTAATTTATATTTCTGTTTTAATTGGTGGATTTAGTATCTTATAGGTACAAATTGATAATTAGGTGTCCAAATGATAAAAGAGTAAGAAAAGAGTTGCAATTAGGAAAATAAAATCAAATTAGAATAGAGGATCCCTCAACTTCTTCGGTAGTGTCCACGAAGTCGAGCATAACTTTCTCATCCGGAATCCAAATCAACAGGTTCCGGCGGCATTCGAAGGATATTGTAGCTGGCTACAATTCCTGTGTAATGTCAAATTTCCAAATTCGTACTCGAACATAGTAAAAAATGGATTCCAAAAGCGATCATGAAAATACGTGCTACAGCTCGAGGACACGAATGCGCATCAAAAAACGTGCAAAACAATACTCGCTACAAAAGATACGCACATAAGTAAAAGTACAAAAGCATGCACAAAAATACTCACGCAAAAGTGCATTCGCAAAAAGGATCATGAAAACACGGACTACAATCCCAGGACATTAATACAAATCAACAAAAATGCACGAAGACACTCGCTCAAATGGACATGCACAAACGTACATGTAAAAAAACATGCGCAAAAGTGCATTCGCAACAACGTTCTTAAAAACACGAAATAGAAAACTAGGACTTTAATACGCATAACCAAACAACAGCAAAAACACTAGATAGAAAAGATACAGTGGAATGTAGAAATAGCACTCAACGTTTACGTTTATGTGGATTTGTTTATGGATTAATTTTTATTTATGTTTTAATTGGTGGATTTAGTATATTATAGGTACAAATTGATAATTAGGTGTCCATGAAGCAAAAATGATCAAAGAGTAAGAAAAGAGTTGCAATTAGGAAAATAAAATCAAATTAGAAGAGAGGATCCCTCAACATCTTTGGTAGTGTCCACGAAGTCGAGCATAACTTTCTCATCCGGAATCCAAATCAACTGGTTCCGGCGGCATTCAAAGGATATTGTAGCAGGCTACAATTCCTGTCTAATGTCAAATTTCCAAATTCGTACTCGAACATAGTCAAAATTGGATTCCAAAAGTGATCATGAAAATACGTGCTACAGTTCGAGGACACGAATGCGCATCAAAAAACGTGCAAACAAATACTCGCTACAAAAGATACGCACACAAGTAAAAGTACAAAAGCATGCACAAAAGTACTCACGCAAAAGTGCATTCGCAAAAAGGATCATGAAAACACAAACTACAATCCTAGGACATTAATACAAATCAACAAACATGCAAGAACACACTCGCTCAAATGGACATGCACAAAAGTACATGTGAAAAAATATGCGCAAAAGTGCATTTGCAACAACGTTCTTAAAAACACGAAATACAACACAAGGACTTTAATACGCATAACCATACAATAGCAAAAACACTAAATACAAAAGATACAGTGGAGTGTAGAAATTACACTCAACGTTTACATTTACGTGGATTTTTTTATGGATTAATTTATATTTTTGTTTTAATTGGTGGATTTAGTATCTTATAGGTACAAATTGATAATTAGGCGTCCATGAAGCAAAAATGATCAAAGAGTAAGAAAAGAGTTGCAATTAGGAAAATAAAATCAAATTAGAAGAGAGGATCCCTCAATATCTTCGGTTGTGTCCACGAAGTCGAGCATAACTTTCTCATCCGGACTCCAAATCAACTGGTTCCGGCGGCATAAGAAAGCTATTTTAGCTGGCTACAATTCATGTCTGAAGTCAAATTTCCAAATTCGGACTCGAACATGGTCAAAATTGGATTCCAAAAGCGATCATGAAAATACGTGCTACAGTTCGAGGACACGAATGCGCATCAAAAAACGTGCACAAAAACATTAGCTACAAAAAGATACGCTCATAAGTAAAAGTACAAAAGCATGCAGAAAAGTACCCATGCAAAAGTGCATTCGCAAAAAGGATCATGAAAACACCGATTACAATCGTAGGACATTAATACAAATCAACAAACATGCAAGAACACACTCGCTCAAATGGACATGCACAAACGTACATGTAAAAAAATATGCGCAAAAGTGCATTCGCAACAAAGTTCTTAAAAACACCAAATACAACAGTAGGACTTTAATACGCATAACCAAACAATAGCAAAAATACTAGATACAAAAGATACAGTGGAGTGTAGAAATTACACTCAACGTTTACGTTTACGTGGATTTTTTTATGGATTAATTTATATTTCTGTTTTAATTGGTGGATTTAGTATCTTATAGGTACAAATTGATAATTAGGTGTCCATGAAGCAAAAATGATCAAAGAGTAAGAAAAGAGTTGCAATTAGGAAAATAAAATCAAATTAGAAGAGAGGATCCCTCAACATCTTCGGTAGTGTCCACGAAGTCGAGCATAACTTTCTCATCCGGACTCCAAATCAACTGGTTCCAGCGGCATTAGAAAGCTATTTTAGCTGGCTACAATTCATGTCTAATGTCAAATTTCCAAATTCGGACTCGAACATGGTCAAAAATGGATTCCAAAAGCGATCATGAAAATACGTGCTACAGTTCGAGGACACTTCGCGCATCAAAAAACGTGCACAAAAACACTCGCTACAAAAAGATACGCACATAAGTAAAAGTACAAAAGCATGCACAAAAATACTCACGCAAAAGTGCATTCGCTAAAAGGATCATGAAAAAACGGACTACAATCCTAAGACATTAATACAAATCAACAAACATGCAAGAACACACTCGCTCAAATGGACATGCACAAACGTACATGTAAAAAAATATGCGCAAAAGTGCCTTTGCAACAAAGTTCTTAAAAACACCAAATACAACACTAGGACTTTAATACGCATAACCAAACAATAGCAAAAACACTAAATACAAAAGATACAGTGGAGTGTAGAAATTACACTCAACGTTTACGTTTACGTGGATTTTTTTATGGATTAATTTATATTTCTGTTTTAACTGGTGGATTTAGTATCTTATAGGTACAAATTGATAATTAGGTTTCCATGAAGCAAAAATGATCAAAGAGTAAGAAAAGAGTTGCAATTAGGAAAAGAAAATCAAATTAGAAGAGAGGATCCCTCAACATCTTCGGTAGTGTCCACGAAGTCGAGCATAACTTTCTCATCCGGTCTCCAAATCAACTGGTTCCGGCGGCATTGGAAAGCTATTTTAGCTGGCTACAATTCATGTCTAATGTCAAATTTCCAAATTCGGACTCGAACATGGTCAAAAATGGATTCCAAAAGCGATCATGAAAATACGTGCTACAGTTCGAGGACACGAATGCGCATCAAAAAACGTGCACAAAAACACTCGCTACAAAAAGATACGCACATAAGTAAAAATACAAAAGCATGCACAAAAGTACTCACGCAAAAGTGCATTCGCAAAAAGGATCATGAAAACACCGACTACAATCCTAGGACATTAATACAAATCAACAAATATGCAAGAACACACTCGCTCAAATGGACATGCACAAACGTACATGTAAGAAAACATGCGCAAAAGTGCATTCGCAACAACGTTCTTAAAAACACGAAATACAACACTAGGACTTTAATACGCATAACCAAACAATTGCAAAAACACTAAATACAAAAGATACAGTGGAGTGTAGAAATAACACTCAACGTTTACGTTTACGTGGATTTTTTTATGGATTAATTTATATTTCTCTCTTAATTTGTGGATTGAGTATCTTATAGGTACAAATTTATAATTAGGTGTCCATGAAGCAAAAGTGATCAAAGAGTAAGAAAAGAGTTGCAATTAGGAAAATAAAATCAAATTAGAAGAGAGGATCGCTCAACATCTTCGGTAGTGTCCACGAAGTCGAGCATAACTTTCTCATCCGGACTCCAAATCAACTGGTTCCGGCGGCATTAGAAAGCTATTTTAGCTGGCTACAATTCATGTCTAATGTCAAATTTCCAAATTCGGACTCGAACATGGTCAAAAATGGATTCCAAAAGCGATCATGAAAATACGTGCTACAGTTCGAGGACACGAATGCGCATCAAAAAACGTGCAAAACAATACTCGCTATAAAAGATACGCACATAAGTAAAAGTACAAAAGCATGCACAAAAATACTCACGCAAAAGTGCATTCGCAAAAAGGATCATGAAAACACGGACTACAATCCTATGACATTAATACAAATCAACAAAAATGCACGAACACACTCGCTCAAATGGACATGCACAAACGTACATGTAAAAAAACATGCGCAAAAGTGCATTCGCAACAACGTTCTTAAAAACACGAAATACAACACTAGGACTTTAATACGCATAACCAAACAACAGCAAAAACACTAGATAGAAAAGATACAGTGGAATGTAGAAATAGCACTCAACGTTTACTTGTACGTGGATTTTTTTATGGAATAATTTATATTTCTGTTTTAATTGGTGGATTTAGTATCTTATAGGTACAAATTGATAATTAGGTGTCCTTGAAGCAAAAATGATCAAAGAGTAAGAAAAGAGTTGCAATTAGGAAAATAAAATCAAATTAGAAGAGAGGATCCCTCAACATCTTTTGTAGTGTCCACGAAGTCGAGCATAACTTTTTCATCCGGACTTCAAATCAACTGGTTCCGGCGGGGTTAGAAAGCTATTTTAGCTGGCTACAATTCCTGTCTAAAGTCAAATTTCCAAATTCGGACTCGAACATGGTCGAAATTGGATTTCAAAAGCGATCATTAAAATATGTGCTACAGTTCGAGGACACGAATGCGCATCAAAAAAAGTGCACAAAAACACTCGCTACAAAAGATACACACATATGTAAAAGTACAAAAGCATCCACAAAAGTACTAACGCAAAAGTCCATTCGCAAAAAGGATCATGAAAACACAAACTACAATCCTAGGACATTAATACAAATCAACAAACATGCAAGAACACACTCGCTCAAATGGACATGCACAAACGTACATGTAAAAAAACATGCGCAAAAGTGCATTCGCAACAACGTTCTTAAAAACACGAAATACAACACTTGGACTTTAATACGCATAACCAAACAACAGTTAAAACACTAGATAGAAAAGATACAGTGGAATGTAGAAATAGCACTCAACATTTACGTTTACGTGGATTTTTTTATGGATTAATTTATATTTCTGTTTTAATTGGTGGATTTAGTATCTTATAGGTACAAATTGATAATTAGGTGTCCATGAAGCAAAAATGATCAAAGAGTAAGAAAAGAGTTGCAATTAGGAAAATAAAATCAAATTAGAAGAGAGGATCCCTCACCATCTTCGGTAGTGTCCACGAAGTCGAGCATAACTTTCTCTTCCGGACTCCAAATCAACTGGTTCCGGCGGCATAAGAAAGCTATTTTAGCTGGCTATATTTCCTGTCTTATTTCAAATTTCCAAATTCGGACTCGAACTTGGTCAAAATTGGATTCCAAAAGCGATCATGTAAATACGTGACACAGTACGAGGACATGATTGCGCATCAAGAAACGTGCACAAAAACACTCGCTACAAAATATACGCACATAAGTAAAAGTACAAAAGCATGCACAAAAGTACTCACGCAAAAGTGCATTCGCAAAAAGGATCATGAAAACACAAACTACAATCCTAGGACATTAATACAAATCAACAAACATGCACAAACACATTCGCTCAAATGGACATGCACAAACGTACATGTAAGAAAACATGCGCAAAAGTGCATTCGCAACAACGTTCTTAAAAACACGAAATACAACACTAGGACTTTAATACGCATAACCAAACAACAGCAAAAACACTAGATACAAAAGATATAGTGGAGTGTAGAAGTAACACTCAACGCTTATGTTTACGTGGATTTTTTTATGGATTCATTTATATTTCTGTTTTAATTGGTGGATTTAGTATCTTATAGGTACAAATTGATAATTAGGTGTCCATGAAGCAAAAATGTTCAAAGAGTAAGAACAGACTTGCAATTAGGAAAATAAAATCAAATTAGAAGAGAGGATCCCTAAACATCTTCGGTAGTGTCCACGAAGTGGAGCATAACTTTCTTATCCGGACTCCAAATCAACTGGTTCCGGCGGCATTAGGAAGATATTTTAGCTGGCTACAATTCCTGTCTAATGTCAAATTTCCGAATTCAGACTCGAACATGGTCAAAATTGGATTCCAAAAGTGATCATGAAAATGCGTGCTACAGTTCGAGGACACGAATGCGCATCACAAAACGTCCAAAAAAATACTCGCTACAAAAGATACACACATATGTAAAAGTACAGAAGCATCCACAAAAGTACTCAAGCAAAAGTGCATTCGCAAAAAGGATCATGAAAACACAAACTACAATCCGAGGACATTAACACAAATCAACAAACATGCAAGAACACACTCGTTCAAATGGACATGCACATACGTACATGTCAAAAAACATGCGCAAAAGTGCATTCGCAACAACGTTCTTAAAAACACGAAATACAACACTAGGACTTCAATACGCATAACCAAACAATAGTTAAAACACTAGATACAAAAGATATAGTGGAGTGTAGAAGTAACACTCAACGTTTATGTTTACGTGGATTTTTTTATGGATTCATTTATATTTCTGTTTTAATTGGTGGATTTAGTATCTTATAAGTACAAATTGATAATTAGGCGTCCATGAAGCAAAAATGTTCAAAGAGTAAGAACAGAGTTGCAATTAGGAAAATAAAATCAAATTAGAAGAGAGGATCCCTAAACATCTTCGGTAGTGTCCACGAAGTGGAGCATAACTTTCTTATCCGGACTCCAAATCAACTGGTTCCGGCGGCATTAGAAAGATATTTTAGCTGGCTACAATTCCTGTCTAATGTCAAATTTCCGAATTCAGACTCGAACATGGTCAAAATTGGATTCCAAAAGCGATCATGAAAATACGTGCTACAGTTCGAGGACACGAATGCGCATCAAAAAACGTCCAAAAAAATACTCGCTACAAAAGATACACACATATGTAAAAGTACAAAAGCATCCACAAAAGTACTCAAGCAAAAGTGCATTCGCAAAAAGGATCATGAAAACACAAACTACAATCCGAGGACATTAACACAAATCAACAAACATGCAAGAACACACTCGCTCAAATGGACATGCACATACGTACATGTCAAAAAACATGCGCAAAAGTGCATTCGCAACAACGTTCTTAAAAACACGAAATACAACACTAGGACTTCAATACGCATAACCAAACAACAGTTAAAACACTAGATAGAAAAGATACAGTGGAATGTAGAAATAGCACTCAACGTTTACGTTTACGTGGATTTTTTTATGGATTAATTTATATTTCTGTTTTAATTGGTGGATTTAGTATCTTATAAGTACAAATTGATAATTAGGCGTCCATGAAGCAAAAATGTTCGAAGAGTAAGAACAGAGTTGCAATTAGGAAAATAAAATCAAATTAGAAAAGAGGATCCCTAAACATCTTCGGTAGTGTTCACGAAGTGGAGCATAACTTTCTTATCCGGACTCCAAATCAACTGGTTCCGGCGGCATTAGAAAGATATTTTAGCTGGCTACAATTCCTGTCTAATGTCAAATTTTCGAATTCGGACTCGAACATGATGATATCACGGATTTGTTGATATTCATGAAAATACGTGATACAGTACGAGGACATGAATGCGCATCAAGAAACGTGCACAAAAACACTCGCTACAAAATATACGCACATAAGTAAAAGTACAAAAGCATGCACAAAAGTACTCACGCAAAAGTGCATTCGCAAAAAGGATCATGAAAACACAAACTACAATCCTAGGACATTAATACAAATCAACAAACATGCACAAACACACTCGCTCAAATGGACATGCACAAACGTACATGTAAAAAAACATGCGCAAAAGTGCATTCGCAACAACGTTCTTAAAAACACGAAATACAACACTAGGACTTTAATACGCATAACCAAACAACAGCAAAAACACTAGATACAAAAGATATAGTGGAGTGTAGAAGTAACACTCAACGTTTATGTTTACGTGGATTTTTTTATGGATTCATTTATATTTCTGTTTTAATTGGTGGATTTAGTATCTTATAGGTACAAATTGATAATTAGGTGTCCATGAAGCAAAAATGTTCAAAGAGTAAGAACAGAGTTGCAATTAGGAAAATAAAATCAAATTAGAAGAGAGGATCCCTAAACATCTTCGGTAGTGTCCACGAAGTGGAGCATAACTTTCTTATCCGGACTCCAAATCAACTGGTTCCGGCGGCATTAGAAAGATATTTTAGCTGGCTACAATTCCTGTCTAATGTCAAATTTCCGAATTCGGACTCGAACATGGTCAAAATTGGATTCCAAAAGTGATCATGAAAATGCGTGCTACAGTTCGAGGACACGAATGCGCATCACATAACGTCCAAAAAATACTCGCTACAAAAGATACACACATATGTAAAAGTACAGAAGCATCCACAAA
>NW_012193183.1:526732-538608 GCF_000504015.1 Erythranthe guttata
TGCGCATCAAAAAACGTGAAAAAAAATACTCGCTACAAAAGATACGCACATAAGTAAAAGTACAAAAGCATGCACAAAAGTACTCACGCAAAATTGCATTCGCAAAAAGGATCATGAAAACACAAACTACAATCCTAGGACATTAATACAAATCAACAAACATACAAGAACACACTCGCTCAAATGGACATGCACAAACGTGCATGTAAAAAAACATGCGCAAAAGTGCATTCGCAACAACGTTCTTAAAAATACGAAATACAACACTAGGACTTCTATACGCATAACCAAACAACAGCAAAAACACTAAATACAAAAGATACAGTGGAGTGTAGAAATAACACTCAACATTTACGTTTACGTTGATATTTTTATAGATTAATTTATATTTCTGTTTTAATTGGTGGATTTAGTATCTTATAGGTACAAATTGATAATTAGGTGTCATGAAGCAAAAATGATCAAAGAGTAAGAAAAGAGTTGCAATTAGGAAAATATAATCAAATTAGAAGAGAGGATCCCTCAACATCTTCGGTAGAGTCCACGAAGTCGAGCATAACTTCCTCATCCGGAATCCAAATCAACTGGTTCCGGCGGCATTAGAAAGATATTTTAGCTGGCTACAATTCCTGTCTAATGTCAAATTTCCAAATTCGGACTCGAACATGGTCAAAATTGGATTCCAAAAGCTATCATGAAAATACGTGCTATAGTTCGAGGACACGAATGCGCATCAAAAAAGGTGCAAAAAAATACTCGCTACAAAAGATACGCACATAAGTAAGAGTACAAAAGCATGCACAAAAGTACTCACGCAAAAGTGCATTCGCAAAAAGGATCATGAAAACACAAACTACAATCCTAGGACATTAATACAAATCAACAAACACGCAAGAACACACTCGCTCAAATGGACATGCAGGAACGTACATGTAAAAAAACATGCGCAAAAGTGCATTCGCAACAACGTTCTTAAAAATACGAAATACAACACTAGGACTTTAATACGCATAACCAAACAACAGCAAAAACACTAAATACAAAAGATACAGTGGAGTGTAGAAATAACACTCAACATTTACATTTACGTTGATATTTTTATGGATTAATTTATATTTCTGTTTTAATTGGTGGATTTAGTATCTTATAGGTACAAATTGATAATTAGGTGTCATGAAGCAAAAATGATCAAAGAGTAAGAAAAGAGTTGCAATTAGGAAAAGAAATACAAATTAGAAGAGAGGATCCCTCAACATCTTCGGTAGTGTCCACGAAGTCGAGCATAACTTTCTCATCCGGAATCCAAATCAACTGGTTCCGGCGGCATTAGAAAGATATTTTAGCTGGCTACAATTCCTGTCTAATGTCAAATTTCCAAATTCGGACTCGAACATGGTCAAAATTGGATTCCAAAAGCGATCATGAAAGTACGTGCTACAGTTCGAGGACACGAATGCGCATAAAAAAAGGTGCACAAAAACACTCGCTACAAAAGATACGCACATAAGTAAAAGTAAAAAAGCATGCAAAAAAGTACTCACGCAAAAATGCATTCACAAAAAGGATTATGAAAACACAAACTACAATCCTAGGACATTAATACATATCAACAAACATGCAAGAACACACTCGCTCAAATGGACATGCACAAACGTACATGTAAAAAAACATGCGCAAAAGTGCATTCGTTACAACGTTCTTAAAAACACGAAATACAACACTAGGACTTTGATACGCATAACCAAACAACCGCAAAAACACTAGATATAAAAGATACAGTGGAATGTAGAAATAGCACTCAACGTTTACGTTTACGTGGATTTTTTTATGGATTAATTTATATTTCTGTTTTAATTGGTGGATTTAGTATCTTACAGGCACAAATTGATAATTTGGTGTCCATGAAGCAAAAATGATCAAAGAGTAAGAAAAGATTTGCAATTAGGAAAATAAAATCAAATTAGAAGAGGGGATCCGTCAACATCTTCGGTAGTGTCCACGAAGTCGAGCATAACTTTCTCATCCGGAATCCAAATCAACTGGTTCCGGCGGCATTAGAAAGATATTTTAGCTGGCTACAATTCCTGTCTAATGTCAAATTTCCAAATTCGGACTCGAACATGGTCAAAATTGGATTCCAAAAGCGATCATGAAAATACGTGCTACAGTTCGAGGACACGAATGCGCATCAAAAAAGGTGCAAAAAAATACTCGCTACAAAAGATACGCACATAAGTAAGAGTACAAAAGCATGCACAAAAGTACTCACGCAAAAGTGCATTCGCAAAAAGGATCATGAAAACACAAACTACAATCCTAGGACATTAATACAAATCAACAAACACGCAAGAACACACTCGCTCAAATGGACATGCAGGAACGTACATGTAAAAAAACATGCGCAAAAGTGCATTCGCAACAACGTTCTTAAAAATACGAAATACAACACTAGGACTTTAATACGCATAACCAAACAACAGCAAAAACACTAAATATCAAAGATACAGTGGAATGTAGAAATAGCACTCAACGTTTACGTTTACGTGGATTTTTTTATGGATTAATTTATATTTCTGTTTTAATTGGTGGATTTAGTATCTTACAGGCACAAATTGATAATTTGGTGTCCATGAAGCAAAAATGATCAAAGAGTAAGAAAAGATTTGCAATTAGGAAAATAAAATCAAATTAGAAGAGGGGATCCGTCAACATCTTCGGTAGTGTCCACGAAGTCGAGCATAACTTTCTCATCCGGAATCCAAATCAACTGGTTCCGGCGGCATTAGAAAGATATTTTAGCTGGCTACAATTCCTGTCTAATGTCAAATTTCCAAATTCGGACTCGAACATGGTCAAAATTGGATTCCAAAAGCGATCATGAAAATACGTGCTACAGTTCGAGGACACGAATGCGCATCAAAAAAGGTGCAAAAAAATACTCGCTACAAAAGATACGCACATAAGTAAGAGTACAAAAGCATGCACAAAAGTACTCACGCAAAAGTGCATTCGCAAAAAGGATCATGAAAACACAAACTACAATCCTAGGACATTAATACAAATCAACAAACACGCAAGAACACACTCGCTCAAATGGACATACAGGAACGTACATGTAAAAAAACATGCGCAAAAGTGCATTCGCAACAACGTTCTTAAAAATACGAAATACAACACTAGGACTTTAATACGCATAACCAAACAACAGCAAAAACACTAAATACAAAAGATACAATGGAGTGTAGAAATAACACACAACATTTACATTTACGTTGATATTTTTATGGATTAATTTATATTTCTGTTTTAATTGGTGGATTTAGTATCTTATAGGTACAAATTGATAATTAGGAAAAGAAATACAAATTAGAAGAGAGGATCCCTCAACATCTTCGGTAGTGTCCACGAAGTCGAGCATAACTTTCTCATCCGGAATCCAAATCAACTGGTTCCGGCGGCATTAGAAAGATATTTTAGCTGGCTACAATTCCTGTCTAATGTCAAATTTCCAAATTCGGACTCGAACATGGTCAAAATTGGTTTCCAAAAGCGATCATGAAAATACGTGCTACAGTTCGAGGACACGAATGCGCATCAAAAAAGGTGCAAAAAAATACTCGCTACAAAAGATACGCACATAAGTAAGAGTACAAAAGCATGCACAAAAGTACTCACGCAAAAGTGCATTCGCAAAAAGGATCATGAAAACACAAACTACAATCCTAGGACATTAATACAAATCAACAAACACGCAAGAACACACTCGCTCAAATGGACATGCATGAACGTACATGTAAAAAAACATGCGCAAAAGTGCATTCGCAACAACGTTCTTAAAAATACGAAATACAACACTAGGACTTTAATACGCATAACCAAACAACAGCAAAAACACTAAATACAAAAGATACAGTGGAGTGTAGAAATAACACTCAACATTTACATTTACGTTGATATTTTTATGGATTAATTTATATTTCTGTTTTAATTGGTGGATTTAGTATCTTATAGGTACAAATTGATAATTAGGTGTCATGAAGCAAAAATGATCAAAGAGTAAGAAAAGAGTTGCAATTAGAAAAGAAAATACAAATTAGAAGAGAGGATCCCTCAACATCTTCGGTAGTGTCCACGAAGTCGAGCATAACTTTCTCATCCGGAATCCAAATCAACTGGTTCCGGCGGCATTAGAAAGGTATTTTAGCTGGCTACAATTCCTGTCTAATGTCAAATTTCCAAATTCGGACTCGAACATGGTCAAAATTGGATTCCAAAAGCGATCATGAAAATACGTGCTACAGTTCGAGGACACGAATGCGCATCAAAAAAGGTGCACAAAAGCACTCGCTACAAAATATACGCACATAAGTAAAAGTACAATAGCATGCACAAAAGTTCACACGCAAAAGTGCATTCGCAAAACGGATCATGAAAACACAAGCTACAGTCCTAGGACATTAATAGAAATCCACAAACTTGCACAAACACACTCGCTCAAATGGACATGCACAAACGTACATGTAAAAAATATGCGCAAAAGTGCATTCGCAACAACGTTCTTAAAAACACGAAATACAACCCTAGGACTTTAATGCGCATAACCAAACAATAGCAAAAACACTAAATACAAAAGATAGAGTGGAGTGTAGAAATAACACTCAACGTTCACGTTTACGTGGATTTTTTTATGGATTACTTTATATTTTTGTTTTAATTGGTGGATTTAGTATCCTATAGGTTCAAATTGATATTTAGGTGTCCATGAAGCAAAAATGATCAAAGAGTAAGAAAAGAGTTACAATTAGGAAAATAAAATCAAATTAGAAGAGAGGATCCCTCAACATCTTCGGTAGTGTCCACGAAGTCGAGCATAACTTTCTCATCCGGACTCCAAATCAACTGGTTCCGGCGGCATTAGAAAGCAATTTTAGCTGGCTACAATTCCTGTGTAATGTCAAATTTCCAAATTCGAACATGATCAAAATTGGATTCCAAAAGCGATCATGAAAATACGTGCTACAGTTCGAGGACACGAATGCGCATCAAAAAAACGTGTACAAAAACACTCGCTACAAAAGATACGCACATAAGTAAAAGTACAAAAGCATGCACAAAAGTACTCACGCAAAAGTGCATTCGCAAAAAGGATCATGAAAACACAAGCTACAATCCTAGGACATTAATACAAATCCACAAACATGCACAAACACACTCGCTCAAATGGACAAGCACAAACGTACATGTAAAAAATATGCGCAAAAGTGCATTCGCAACAACGTTTTTAAAAACACGAAATACAACACTAGGACTTTAATGCGCATAACCAAACAATAGCAAAAACACTAAATACAAAAGATACAGTGGAGTGTAGAAATAACACTCAACGTTCACGTTTACGTGGATTTTTTTATGGATTAATTTATATTTTGGTTTTACTTGGTGGATTTAGTATCCTAAAGGTACAAATTGATAATTAGGTGTCCATGAAGCAAAAATGATCAAAGAGTAAGACAAGAGTTGCAATTAGGAAAATTAAATCAAATTAGAAGAGAGGATCCCTCAACATCTTCGGTAGTGTCCACGAAGTCGAGGATAACTTTCTCATCCGGACTCCAACTCAATTGGTTCCGGCGGCATTAGAAAGCAATTTTAGCAGGCTACAATTCCTGTCTAATTTTAAATTTCCAAATTCGAACTCGAACATGGTAAAAATTGGATTCCAAAAGCGATCATGAAAATACGTGCTACAGTACGGGGACATGAATGCGCATCAAGAAACGTGCACAAAAGCACTCGCTACAAAATATACGCACATAAGTAAAAGTACAATAGCATGCACAAAAGTTCACACGCAAAAGTGCATTCGCAAAAAGGATCATGAAAACACAAGCTACAGTCCTAGGACATTAATACAAATCCACAAACTTGCACAAACAAACTCGCTCAAATGGACACGCACAAACGTACATGTAAAAAATATGCGCAAAAGTGCATTCACAACAACGTTCTTTAAAACACGAAACACAACACTAGGACTTTAATGCACATAACCAAACAATAGCAAAAACACTAAATACAAATTATAGAGTGGAGTGTAGAAATAACACTCAACGTTTAAGTTTACGTGGATTTTTTTATGGATTAATTTATATTTTTAATTTAATTGGTGGATTTAGTATCCTATAGGTTTAAATTGATAATTAGGTGTCCAAGAATCAAAAATGATCAAAGAGTAAGAAAAGAGTTACAATTAGGAAAATAAAATCAAATTAGAAGAGAGGATCCCTCAACATCTTCGGTAGTGTCCACGAAGTCGAGCATAAGTTTCTCATCCGGACTCCAAATCAACTGGTTCCGGCGGCATTAGAAAGCAATTTTAGCTGGCTACAATTCCTGTGTAATGTCAAATTTCCAAATTCGGACTCGAACATGATCAAAATTGGATTCCAAAAGCGATCATGAAAATACGTGCTACAGTTCGAGGACACGAATGCGCATCAAAAAAACGTGTACAAAAACACTCGCTACAAAAGATACGCACATAAGTAAAAGTACAAAAGCATGCACAAAAGTACTCACGCAAAAGTGCATTCGCAAAAAGGATCATGAAAACACAAGCTACAATCCTAGGACATTAATACAAATCCACAAACATGCACAAACACACTCGCTCAAATGGACAAGCACAAACGTACATGTAAAAAATATGCGCAAAAGTGCATTCGCAACAACGTTTTTAAAAACACGAAATACAACACTAGGACTTTAATGCGCATAACCAAACAATAGCAAAAACACTAAATACAAAAGATACAGTGGAGTGTAGAAATAACACTCAACGTTCACGTTTACGTGGATTTTTTTATGGATTAATTTATATTTTTGTTTTACTTGGTGGATTTAGTATCCTAAAGGTACAAATTGATAATTAGGTGTCCATGAAGCAAAAATGATCAAAGAGTAAGAAAAGAGTTGCAATTAGGAAAATAAAATCAAATTAGAAGAGAGGATCCCTCAACATCTTCGGTAGTGTCCACGAAGTCGAGGATAACTTTCTCATCCGGACTCCAACTCAACTGGTTCCGGCGGCATTAGAAAGCAATTTTAGCAGGCTACAATTCCTGTCTAATTTTAAATTTCCAAATTCGAACTCGAACATGGTAAAAATTGGATTCCAAAAGCGATCATGAAAATACGTGCTACAGTACGGGGACATGAATGCGCATCACGAAACGTGCACAAAAGCACTCGCTACAAAATATACGCACATAAGTAAAAGTACAATAGCATGCACAAAAGTTCACACGCAAAAGTGCATTCGCAAAAAGGATCATGAAAACACAAGCTACAGTCCTAGGACATTAATACAAATCCACAAACTTGCACAAACAAACTCGCTCAAATGGACACGCACAAACGTACATGTAAAAAATATGCGCAAAAGTGCATTCACAACAACGTTCTTTAAAACACGAAACACAACACTAGGACTTTAATGCACATAACCAAACAATAGCAAAAACACTAAATACAAATTATAGAGTGGAGTGTAGAAATAACACTCAACGTTTAAGTTTACGTGGATTTTTTTATGGATTAATTTATATTTTTAATTTAATTGGTGGATTTAGTATCCTATAGGTTTAAATTGATAATTAGGTGTCCAAGAATCAAAAATGATCAAAGAGTAAGAAAAGAGTTACAATTAGGAAAATAAAATCAAATTAGAAGAGAGGATCCCTCAACATCTTCGGTAGTGTCCACGAAGTCGAGCATAAGTTTTTCATCCGGACTCCAAATCAACTGGTTCCGGCGGCATTAGAAAGCAATTTTAGCTGGCTACAATTCCTGTCTAATGTCAAATTTCCAAATTCGGACTCGAACATGATCAAAATTGGATTCCAAAAGCGATCATGAAAATACGTGCTACAGTTCGAGGACACGAATGCGCATCAAAAAAACGTGTACAAAAACACTCGCTACAAACGATACGCACATAAGTAAAAGTACAAAAGCATGCACAAAAGTACTCACGCAAAAGTGCATTCGCAAAAAGGATCATGAAAACACAAGCTACAATCCTAGGACATTAATACAAATCCGCAAACATGCACAAACACACTCGCTCAAATGGACATGCACAAACGTACATGTAAAAAATATGCGCAAAAGTGCATGCGCAACAACGTTCTTAAAAACACGAAATAGAACACTAGGACTTTAATGCGCATAACCAAACAATAGCAAAAACACTAAATACAAAAGATACAGTGGAGTGTAGAAATAACACTCAACGTTCACGTTTACGTGGATTTTTTTATGGATTAATTTATATTTTTGTTTTACTTCGTGGATTTAGTATCCTAAAGGTACAAATTGATAATTAGGTGTCCATGAAGCAAAAATGATCAAAGAGTAAGAAAAGAGTTGCAATTAGGAAAATAAAATCAAATTAGAAGAGAGGATCCCTCAACATCTTCGGTAGTGTCCACGAAGTCGAGGATAACTTTCTCATCCAGACTCCAACTCAACTGGTTCCGGCGGCATTAGAAAGCAATTTTAGCAGGCTACAATTCCTGTCTAATTTTAAATTTCCAAATTCGAACTCGAACATGGTAAAAATTGGATTCCAAAAGCGATCATGAAAATACGTGCTACAGTACGGGGATATGAATGCGCATCAAGAAACGTGCACAAAAGCACTCGCTACAAAATATACGCATATAAGTAAAAGTACAATAGCATGCACAAAAGTTCACACGCAAAAGTGCATTCGCAAAAAGGATCATGAAAACACAAGCTACAGTTCTAGGACATTAATACAAATCCACAAACTTGCACAAACACACTCGCTCAAATGGACATGCACAAACGTACATGTAAAAAATATGCGCAAAAGTGCATTCGCAACAACGTTCTTTAAAACACGAAATACAACACTAGGACTTTAATGCACATAACCAAACAATAGCAAAAACACTAAATACAAATTATAGAGTGGAGTGTAGAAATAACACTCAACGTTTAAGTTTACGTGGATTTTTTTATGGATTAATTTATATTTTTGTTTTAATTGGTGGATTTAGTATCCTATAGGTTCAAATTGATAATTAGGTGTCCATGAAGCAAAAATGATCAAAGAGTAAGAAAAGAGTTACAATTAGGAAAATAAAATCAAATTAGAAGAGAGGATCCCTCAACATCTTCGGTAGTGTCCACGAAGACGAGCATAACTTTTTCATCCGGACTCCAAATCAACTGGTTCCGGCGGCATTAGAAAGCACTTTTAGCTGGCTACAATTCCTGTCTAATGTCAAATTTCCAAATTCGGACTCGAACATGATCAAAATTGGATTCCAAAAGTGATCATGAAAATACGTGCTACAGTTCGAGGACACGAATGCGCATCAAAAAAACGTGTACAAAAACACTCGCTACAAAAGATACGCACATAAGTAAAAGTACAAAAGCATGCACAAAAGTACTCACGCAAAAGTGCATTCGCAAAAAGGATCATGAAAACACAAGCTACAATCCTAGGACATTAATACAAATCCGCAAACATGCACAAACACACTCGCTCAAATGGACATGCACAAACGTACATGTAAAAAATATGCGCAAAAGTGCATTCGCAACAACGTTCTTAAAAACACGAAATAGAACACTAGGACTTTAATGCGCATAACCAAACAATAGCAAAAACACTAAATACAAAAGATACAGTGGAGTGTAGAAATAACACTCAACGTTCACGTTTACGTGGATTTTTTTATGGATTAATTTATATTTTTGTTTTACTTGGTGGATTTAGTATCCTAAAGGTACAAATTGATAATTAGGTGTCCATGAAGCAAAAATGATCAAAGAGTAAGAAAAGAGTTGCAATAAGGAAAATAAAATCAAATTAGAAGAGAGGATCCCTCAACATCTTCGGTAGTGTCCACGAAGTCGAGGATAACTTTCTCATCCGGACTCCAACTCAACTGGTTCCGGCGGCATTAAAAAGCAATTTTAGCAGGCTACAATTCCTGTCTAATTTTAAATTTCCAAATTCGAACTCGAACATGGTAAAAATTGGATTCCAAAAGCGATCATGAAAATACGTGCTACAGTACGGGGACATGAATGCGCATCAAGAAACGTGCACAAAAGCACTCGCTACAAAATATACGCACATAAGTAAAAGTACAATAGCATGCACAAAAGTTCACACGCAAAAGTGCATTCGCAAAAAGGATCATGAAAACACAAGCTACAGTCCTAGGACATTAATACAAATCCACAAACTTGCACAAACACACTCGCTCAAATGGACATGCACAAACGTACATGTAAAAAATATGCGCAAAAGTGCATTCGCAACAACGTTCTTTAAAACACGAAATACAACACTAGGACTTTAATGCACATAACCAAACAATAGCAAAAACACTAAATACAAATTATAGAGTGGAGTGTAGAAATAACACTCAACGTTTAAGTTTACGTGGATTTTTTTATGGATTAATTTATATATTTTTTTTAATTGGTGGATTTAGTATTCTATAGGTACAAATTGATAATTAAGGTGTCCAATGAAGAAAAAATGATCAAAAGAGTAAGCAAAAGAGTTGCAATTTAGGAAAATAAAATCAAAATAGAAGAGAGGATCCCTCAACATCTTCGGTAGCGTCCACGAAGTCGAGCATAACTTTCTCATCCGGACTCCAAATCGACTGGTTCCGGCGGCATTAGAAAGCTATTTGAGCTGGCTACAATTCCTGTCAAATGTCAAATTTCCAAATTCAGACTCGAACATGGTCAAAATTTGATTCCAACAGCGATCATGAAAATACCCACTATAGTTCGAGGACACGAATGGGCATCAAGAAACGTGCACAAAAACACTCGCTACAAAAGATACGCACATAAGTAAAAGTACAAAATCATGCACAAAATTACTCACGCAAAACTGCATTCGCAAAATGGATCATGAAAACGCAAACTATAATCCTAGGACATTAATACAAATCAACAAACATGCACAACAAACACACTCGCTCAAATGGACATGCACAAATGTACAATGTAAAAAAACATGCGCAAAAGTGCAATCGCAACAACGTTCTTAAAAACACGAAATAAACACTAGGTTATTATACGCATAACCAAACAACAGCAAAAACACAAGATACAAAAGATACAGTGGAGTGTAGAAATAACACTCAACGTTTACGTTTACGTTGGATTTTTTTATGGATTAATTTATATTTCTTTTTTAATTGGTGGATTTAGTATTCTATAGGTACAAATTGATAATTAGGTGTCCATGAAGAAAAAATGATCAAAGAGTAAGAAAAGAGTTGCAATTAGGAATATAAAATCAAAATAGAAGAGAGGATCCCTCAACATCTTCGGTAGCGTCCACGAAGTCGAGCATAACTTTCTCATCCGGACTCCAAATCGAATCGTTCCAGCAGCATTAGAAAGCTATTTGAGCTGGCTACAATTCCTGTCTAATGTCAAATTTCCAAATTCGGACTCGAACATGGTCAAAATTTGATTCCAACAGCGATCATGAAAATACCTGTTACAGTTCGAGGACACGAATGCGCATCAAGAAACGTGCACAAAAACACACGCTAAAAAAGATACGCACATAAGTAAAAATACAAAGTCATGCACAAAATTACTCACGCAAAACTGCATTCGCAAAAAGGATCATGAAAACGCAAACTACAATCCTAGGACATTAATACAAATCAACAAACATGCACAAACACACTCGCTCAAATGGACATGATCAACTGTACATGTATGAAAACATGCGCTAAAGTGCATTCGCAACAACGTTCTTAGTAACACGAAGTACAACACGAGGACTTTAATACGCA
>NW_012193183.1:561617-573060 GCF_000504015.1 Erythranthe guttata
TGTGTAGCCCGCCAACGACCAGGGGATAAACAAACAACAGCAAAAACACTAGATACAAAAGATATAGTGGAATGTAGAAATAGCACTCAACGTTTACGTTTACGTGGATTTTTTTATGGGTTAATTTATATTTCTATTTTAATTGGTGGATTTAGTATCTTATAGGGACAAATTGATAATTAGGTGTCCATGAAGCAAAAATGATCAAAGAGTAAGAAAAGAGTTGCAATTAGGAAAATAAAATCAAATTAGAAGAGAGGATCCCTCAACATCTTCGGTAGTGTCCACGAAGTCGAGCATAACTTTCTCATCCGGAATCGAAATCAACTGGTTCCGGCGGCATTAGAAAGATATTTTAGCTGGCTACAATTCCTGTCTAATGTCAAATTTCCAGATTCGGACTCGAACATGGTCAAAATTGGATTCCAAAAGCGATCCTGAAGATACGTGCTACAGTTAGAGGACACGAATGCGCATCAAAAAACGTGAAAAAAAATACTCGCTACAAGAGATACGCACATAAGTAAGAGTACAAAAGCATGCACAAAAGTACTCACGCAAAAGTGCATTCGCAAAAAGGATCATGAAAACACAAACTACAATCCTAGGACATTAATACAAATCAACAAACACGCAAGAACATACTAGCTCAAATGGACATGCACAAACGTGCATGTAAAAGAAGATGCGCAAAAGTGCATTCGCAACAACGTTCTTAAAAACACGAAATACAACACTAGGACTTTAATACGCATAACCAAACAACAGCAAAAACACTAGATATAAAACATACAGTGGAATGTAGAAATAGCACTCAACGTTTACGTTTACGTGGATTTTTTTATGGATTAATTTATATTTCTGTTTTAATTGGTGGATTTAGTATCTTATAGGCACAAATTGATAATTAGGTGTCCATGAAGCAAAAATGATCAAAGAGTAAGAAAAGAGTTGCAATTAGGAAAATAAAATCAAATTAGAAGAGAGGATCCCTCAACATCTTCGGCAGTGTCCACGAAGTCGAGCATAACTTTCTCATCCGGAATCCAAATCAACTGGTTCCGGCGGCATTAGAAAGATATTTTAGCTGGCTACAATTCCTGTCTAATGTCAAATTTCCAAATTCGGACTCGAACATGGTCAAAATTGGATTCCAAAAGCGATCATGAAAATACGTGCTACAGTTCGAGGACACGAATGCGCATCAAAAAACGTGCAAAAAAATACTCGCTCCAAGAGATACGCACATAAGTAAGAGTACAAAAGCATGCACAAAAGTACTCACGCAAAAGTGCATTCGCAAAAGGGATCATGAAAACACAAACTACAGTCCTAGGACATTAATAAAAATCAACAAACATGCAAGAACACACTCGCTCAAATGGACATGCACAAACGTACATGTAAAAAAACATGCGCAAAAGTGCATTCGCAACAACGTTCTTAAAAACACGAAATACAACACTAGGACTTTAATACGCATAACCAAACAACAGCAAAAACACTAGATATAAAACATACAATGGAATGTAGAAATAGCACTCAACGTTTACGTTTACGTGGATTTTTTTATGGATTAATTTATATTTCTGTTTTAATTGGTGGATTTAGTATCTTATAGGCACAAATTGATAATTAGGTGTCCATGAAGCAAAAATGATCAAAGAGTAAGAAAAGAGTTGCAATTAGGAAAATAAAATCAAATTAGAAGAGAGGATCCCTCAACATCTTCGGTAGTGTCCACGAAGTCGAGCATAACTTTCTCATCCGAAATCCAAATCAACTGGTTCCGGCGGCATTAGAAAGATATTTTAGCTGGCTACAATTCCTGTCTAATGTCAAATTTCCAAATTTGGACTCGAACATGTTCAAAATTGGATTCCAAAAGCCATCAGAAAATACGTGCTACAGTTCGAGGACACGAATGCGCATCAAAAAACGTGAAAAAAAATACTCGCTACAAGAGATACGCACATAAGTAAGAGTACAAAAGCATGCACAAAAGTACTCACGCAAAAGTGCATTCGCAAAAAGGATCATGAAAACACAAACTACAATCCTAGGACATTAACACAAATCAACAAACACGCAAGAACATACTCGCTCAAATGGACATGCACAAACGTACATGTAAAAAAACATGCGCAAAAGTGCATTCGCAACAACGTTCTTAAAAACACGAAATACAACACTAGGACTTTAATACGCATAACCCAACAACAGCAAAAACACTAGATATAAAACATACAGTGGAATGTAGAAATAGCACTCAACGTTTACGTTTACGTGGATTTTTTTATGGATTAATTTATATTTCTATTTCAATTGGTGGATTTAGTATCTTATAGGGACAAATTGATAATTAGGTGTCCATGAAGCAAAAATGATCAAAGAGTAAGAAAAGAGTTGCAATTAGGAAAATAAAATCAAATTAGAAGAGAGGATCCCTCAACATCTTCGGTAGTGTCCACGAAGTCGAGCATAACTTTCTCATCCGGAATCCAAATCAACTGGTTCCGGCGGCATTAGAAAGATATTTTAGCTGGCTACGATTCCTGTCTAATGTCAAATTTCCAGATTCGGACTCGAACATGGTCAAAATTGGATCCAAAAGCGATCATGAAGATACGTGCTACAGTTCGAGGACACGAATGCGCATCAAAAAACGTGCAAAAAAATACTCGCTCCAAGAGATACGCACATAAGTAAGAGTACAAATGCATGCACAAAAGTACTCACGCAAAAGTGCATTCGCAAAAAGGATCATGAAAACACAAACTACAATCCTAGGACATTAATACAAATCAACAAACACGCAAGAACACACTCGCTCAAATGGACATGCACAAACGTGCATGTAAAAAAAGATGCGCAAAAGTGCATTCGCAACAACGTTCTTAAAAACACGAAATACAACACTAGGACTTTAATACGCATAACCAAACAACAGCAAAAACACTAGATATAAAACATACAGTGGAATGTAGAAATAGCACTCAACGTTTACGTTTACGTGGATTTTTTTATGGATTAATTTATATCTGTATTGTTAATTGGTGGATTGAATATCTTATAGGGACAAATTGATAATTAGGTGTCCATGACGCAAATATGATCAAAGAGTAAGAAAAGAGTCGCAATTAGGAATATAATCTCAAATTAGAAGAGAGGATCCCTCAACATCTTCGGTAGTGTCCACGAAGTCGAGCATAACTTTCTCATCCGGAATCCATATCAACTGGTTCCAGCGGCATTAGAAAGATATTTTAGCTGGCCACAATTCCTGTCAAATGTCAAATTTCCAAATTCGGACTAGAACATGGTCAAAATGGGATTCCAAAAGCCATCAGAAAATACGTGCTCCAGTTCGAGGACACGAATGCGCATCAAAAAACGTGCAAAAAATACTCGCTCCAAGAGATACGCACATAAGTAAGTGGACAAATGCATGCACAAAAGTACTCACGCAAAAGTGCATTCGCAAAAAGGATCATGAAAACACAAACTACAATCCTAGGACATTAATACAAATCAACAAACACGCAAGAACACACTCGCTCAAATGGACATGCACAAACGTACATGTAAAAAAACATGCGCAAAAGTGCATTCGCAACAACGTTCTTAAAAACACGAAATACAACACTAGGACTTTAATACGCATAACCAAACAACAGCAAAAACACTAGATACAAAAGATATAGTGGAATGTAGAAATAGCACACAACGTTTACGTTTACGTGGATTTTTTTATGGATTAATTTATATTTCTATTTTAATTGGTGGATTTAGTATCTTATATGGACAAATTGATAATTAGGTGTCCATGAAGCAAAAATGATCAAAGAGTAAGAAAAGAGTTGCAATTAGGAAAATAAAATCAAATTAGAAGAGAGGATCCCTCAACATCTTCGGTAGTGTCCACGAAGTCGAGCATAACTTTCTCATCCGAATTCCAAATCAACTGGTTCCGGCGGCATTAGAAAGATATTTTAGCTGGCTACAATTCCTGTCTAATGTCAAATTTCCAAATTCGGACTCGAACATGGTCAAAATTGGATTCCAAAAGCGATCATGAAAATACGTGCTACAGTTCGAGGACACGAATGCGCATCAAAAAACGTGCAAAAAAATACTCGCTCCAAGAGATACGCACATAAGTAAGAGTACAAAAGCATGCACAAAAGTACTCACGCAAAAGTGCATTCGCAAAAAGGATCATGAAAACACAAACTACAATCCTAGGACATTAATAAAAATCAACAAACATGCAAGAACACACTCGCTCAAATGGACATGCACAAACGTACATGTAAAAAAACATGCGCAAAAGTGCATTCGCAACAACGTTCTTAAAAACACGAAATACAACACTAGGACTTTAATACGCATAACCAAACAACAGCAAAAACACTAGATACAAAAGATATAGTGGAATGTAGAAATAGCACTCAACCTTTACGTTTACGTGGATTTTTTTATGGATTAATTTATATTTCTATTTTAATTGGTGGATTTAGTATCTTATACGGACAAATTGATAATTAGGTGTCCATGAAGCAAAAATGATCAAAGAGTAAGAAAAGAGTTGCAATTAGGAAAATAAAATCAAATTAGAAGAGAGGATCCCTCAACATCTTCGGTAGTGTCCACGAAGTCGAGCATAACTTTCTCATCCGGAATCCAAATCAACTGGTTCCGGCGGCATTATAAAGATATTTTAGCTGGCTACAATTCCTGTCTAATGTCAAATTTCCAAATTCGGACTCGAACATGGTCAAAATTGGATTCCAAAAGCGATAATTAGGATCATAAGTAAAAGTAAAAAAACATGCAAAAAAGTACTCACGCAAAAGTGCATTCGCAAAAAGGATCATGAAAACACGAACTACAATTCTTGGACATTAATAAAAATCAACAAACATGCAAGAACACACTCGCTTAAATGGACATGCACAAACGTACATGTAAAAAAACATGCGCAAAAGTGCATTCGTTACAACGTTCTTAAAAACACGAAATACAACACTAGGACTTTAATACGCATAACCAAAGAACAGCAAAAACACTAGATATGAAACATACAGTGGAATGTAGAAATAGCACTCAACGTTAACGTTTAGGGGGATTTTTTATGGATAAATTTATATTTCTGTATTAATTGGTTGATATAGTATCTTATAGGCGCAAATTTGATAATAAGGTGTCCATGAAGCAAAAATGATCAAAGAGTAAGAAAAGAGTTGCAATTAGGAAAATAAAATCAAATTAGAAGAGAGGATCCCTCAACATCTTCGGTAGTGTCCACAAAGTCGAGCATAACTTTCTCATCCGGAATCCAAATCAACTGGTTCCGGCGGCATTAGAAAGATATTTTAGGTGGCTACAATTCCTTTCTAATGTCAAATTTCCAAATTCGGACTCGAACATGGTCAAAATTGGATTCCAAAAGCGATCATGAAGATACATGCTACAGTTCGAGGACACGAATGCGCATCAAAAAACGTCAAAAAAAATACTCGCTACAAAAGATACGCACATAAGTAAAAGTACAAAAGTACTCACGCAAAAGTGCATTCGCAAAAAGGATCATGAAAACACAAACTACAATCCTAGGACATTAATACAAATCAACAAACACGCAAGAACACACTCGCTCAAATGGACATGCACAAACGTGCATGTAAAAAAAGATGCGCAAAAGTGCATTCGCAACAACGTTCTTAAAAACACGAAATACAACACTAGGACTTTAATACGCATAACCAAACAACAGCAAAAACACTAGATATAAAACATACAATGGAATGTAGAAATAGCACTCAACGTTTACGTTTACGTGGATTTTTTTATGGATTAATTTATATTTCTGTTTTAATTGGTGGATTTAGTATCTTATAGGCACAAATTGATAATTAGGTGTCCATGAAGCAAAAATGATCAAAGAGTAAGAAAAGAGTTGCAATTAGGAAAATAAAATCAAATTAGAAGAGAGGATCCCTCAACATCTTCGGTAGTGTCCACGAAGTCGAGCATAACTTTCTCATCCGAATTCCAAATCAACTGGTTCCGGCGGCATTAGAAAGATATTTTAGCTGGCTACAATTCCTGTCTAATGTCAAATTTCCAAATTCGGACTCGAACATGTTCAAAATTGGATTCCAAAAGCCATCAGAAAATACGTGCTACAGTTCGAGGACACGAATGCGCATCAAAAAACGTGCAAAAAAATACTCGCTCCAAGAGATACGGACATAAGTAAGAGGACAAATGCATGCACAAAAGTACTCACGCAAAAGTGTATTCGCAAAAAGGATCATGAAAACACAAACTACAATCCTAGGACATTAATACAAATCAACAAACACGCAAGAACATACTCGCTCAAATGGACATGCACAAACGTACATGTAAAAAAACATGCGCAAAAGTGCATTCGCAACAACGTTCTTAAAAACACGAAATACAACACTAGGACTTTAATACGCATAACCCAACAACAGCAAAAACACTAAATACAAAAGATATAGTGGAATGTAGAAATAGCACTCAACGTTTACGTTTACGTGGATTTTTTTATGGATTAATTTATATTTCTATTTTAATTGGTGGATTTAGTATCTTATAGGGACAAATTGATAATTAGGTGTCCATGAAGCAAAAATGATCAAAGAGTAAGAAAAGAGTTGCAATTAGGAAAATAAAATCAAATTAGAAGAGAGGATCCCTCAACATCTTCGGCAGTGTCCACGAAGTCGAGCATACTTCTCTCATCCGGAATCCAAATCAACTGGGTCCGGCGGCATTTGAAAGATATTTTAGCTGGCTACAATTCCTGTCTTATGTTCAATTTCCCAATTCGGACTTGAACATGGTCCAAAATGGATTCCCAAAGCGATCATGAAAATACGTGCTACAGTTCGAGGACACGAATGCGCATCGAAAAACGTGCATAAAAATACTCGCTCCAAGAGATACGCACATAAGTAAGAGTACAAAAGCATGCACAAAAGTACTCACGCAAAAGTGCATTCGCAAAAAGGATCATGGAAACACAAACTACAATCCTAGGACATTAATACAAATCAACAAACACGCAAGAACACACTCGCTCAAATGGACATGCACAAACGTATATGTAAAAAAACATGCGCAAAAGTGCATTCGCAACAATGTTCTTAAAAACACGAAATACAACACTAGGACTTTAATACGCATAACCAAACCACAGCAAAAACACTAGATACAAAAGATATAGTGGAATGTAGAAATAGCACTCAACGTTTACGTTTACGTGGATTTTTTTATGGATTAATTTATATTTCTATTTTAATTGGTGGATTTAGTATCTTATAGGGACAAATTGATAATTAGGTGTCCATGAAGCAAAAATGATCAAAGAGTAAGAAAAGAGTTGCAATTAGGAAAATAAAATCAAATTAGAAGAGAGGATCCCTCAACATCTTCGGCAGTGTCCACGAAGTCGAGCATAACTTTCTCATCCGGAATCCAAATCAACTGGTTCCGGCGGCATTTGAAGGATATTTTAGCTGGCTACAATTCCTGTCTAATGTCAAATTTCCAAATTCGGACTCGAACATGAGTCGAAAATTGGATTCGATCATATTATCATGAAAATACGTGCTACAGTTCGAGGACACGAATGCGCATCAAAAAACGTGCAAAAAAATACTCGCTCCAAGAGATACGCACATAAGTAAGAGTACAAAAGCATGCACAAAAGTACTCACGCAAAAGTGCATTCGCAAAAGGGATCATGAAAACACAAACTACAGTCCTAGGACATTAATAAAAATCAACAAACATGCAAGAACACACTCGCTCAAATGGACATGCACAAACGTGAATGTAAAAAAAGATGCGCAAAAGTGCATTCGCAACAACGTTCTTAAAAACACGAAATACAACACTAGGACTTTAATACGCATAACCAAACAACAGCAAAAACACTAGATATAAAACATACAGTGGAATGTAGAAATAGCACTCAACGTTTACGTTTACGTGGATTTTTTTATGGATTAATTTATATTTCTGTTTTAATTGGTGGATTTAGTATCTTATAGGCACAAATTGATAATTAGGTGTCCATGAAGCAAAAATGATCAAAGAGTAAGAAAAGAGTTGCAATTAGGAAAATAAAATCAAATTAGAAGAGAGGATCCCTCAACATCTTCGGTAGTGTCCACGAAGTCGAGCATAACTTTCTCATCCGGAATCCAAATCAACTGGTTCCGGCGGCATTAGAAAGATATTTTAGCTGGCTACAATTCCTGTCTAATGTCAAATTTCCAAATTCGGACTCGAACATGGTCAAAATTGGATTCCAAAAGCCATCGGAAAATACGTGCTACAGTTCGAGGACACGAATGCGCATCAAAAAACGTGCAAAAAAATACTCGCTCCAAGAGATACGCACATAAGTAAGAGGACAAATGCATGCACAAAAGTACTCACGCAAAAGTGCATTCGCAAAAAGGATCATGAAAACACAAACTACAATCCTAGGACATTAATACAAATCAACAAATACGCAAGAACACACTCGCTCAAATGGACATGCACAAACGTACATGTAAAAAAACATGCGCAAAAGTGCATTCGCAACAACGTTCTTAAAAACACGAAATACAACACTAGGACTTTAATACGCATAACCAAACAACAGCAAAAACACTAGATACAAAAGATATAGTGGAATGTAGAAATAGCACTCAACGTTTACGTTTACGTGGATTTTTTTATGGATTAATTTATATTTCTATTTTAATTGGTGGATTTAGTATCTTATAGGGACAAATTGATAATTAGGTGTCCATGAAGATAAAATGATCAAAGAGTAAGAAAAGAGTTGCAATTAGGAAAATAAAAGCAAATTAGAAGAGAGGATCCCTCAACATCTTCGGTAGTGTCCACGAAGTCGAGCATAACTTTCTCATCCGGAATCCAAATCAACTGGTTCCGGCGGCATTATACAGATATTTTAGCTGGCTACAATTCCTGTCTAATGTCAAATTTCCAAATTCGGACTCGAACATGGTCAAAATTGGATTCCAAAAGCGATAATTAGGATCATAAGTAAAAGTAAAAAAACATGCAAAAAAGTACTCACGCAAAAGTGCATTCGCAAAAAGGATCATGAAAACACGAACTACAATTCTTGGACATTAATAAAAATCAACAAACATGCAAGAACACACTCGCTCAAATGGACATGCACAAACGTACATGTAAAAAAACATGCGCAAAAGTGCATTCGTTACAACGTTCTTAAAAACACGAAATACAACACTAGGACTTTAATACGCATAACCAAAGAACAGCAAAAACACTAGATATAAAACATACAGTGGAATGTAGAAATAGCACTCAACGTTTACGTTTATGTGGATTTTTTATGGATAAATTTATATTTCTGTTTTAATTGGTTGATCTAGTATCTTATAGGCACAAATTGATAATAAGGTGTCCATGAAGCAAAAATGATCAAAGAGTAAGAAAAGAGTTGCAATTAGGAAAATAAAATCAAATTAGAAGAGAGGATCCCTCAACATCTTCGGTAGTGTCCACAAAGTCGAGCATAACTTTCTCAACCGGAATCCAAATCAACTAGTTCCGGCGGCATTAGAAAGATATTTTAGCTGGCTACAATTCCTTTCTAATGTCAAATTTCCAAATTCGGACTCGAACATGGTCAAAATTGGATTCCAAAAGCGATCATGAAGATACATGCTACAGTTCGAGGACACGAATGCGCATCAAAAAACGTGAAAAAAATACTCGCTACAAAAGATACGCACATAAGTAAAAGTACAAAAGCATGCACAAAAGTACTCACGCAAAAGTGCATTCGCAAAAAGGATCAATGAAAACACGGACTACAATCCTAGGACATTAATACAAATCGACAAACACGCAAGAACACACTCGCTCAAATGGACATGCACAAACGTGCACGTAAAAAAAGATGCGCAAAAGTGCATTCGCAACAACGTTCTTAAAAACACGAAATACAACACTAGGACTTTAATACGCATAACCAAACAACAGCAAAAACACTAGATATAAAACATACAATGGAATGTAGAAATAGCACTCAACGTTTACGTTTACGTGGATTTTTTTATGGATTAATTTATATTTCTGTTTTAATTGGTGGATTTAGTATCTTATAGGCACAAATTGATAATTAGGTGTCCATGAAGCAAAAATGATCAAAGAGTAAGAAAAGAGTTGCAATTAGGAAAATAAAATCAAATTAGAAGAGAGGATCCCTCAACATCTTCGGTAGTGTCCACGAAGTCGAGCATAACTTTCTCATCCGAATTCCAAATCAACTGGTTCCGGCGGCATTAGAAAGATATTTTAGCTGGCTACAATTCCTGTCTAATGTCAAATTTCCAAATTCGGACTCGAACATGTTCAAAATTGGATTCCAAAAGCCATCAGAAAATACGTGCTACAGTTCGAGGACACGAATGCGCATCAAAAAACGTGCAAAAAAATACTCGCTCCAAGAGATACGGACATAAGTAAGAGGACAAATGCATGCACAAAAGTACTCACGCAAAAGTGTATTCGCAAAAAGGATCATGAAAACACAAACTACAATCCTAGGACATTAATACAAATCAACAAACACGCAAGAACATACTCGCTCAAATGGACATGCACAAACGTACATGTAAAAAAACATGCGCAAAAGTGCATTCGCAACAACGTTCTTAAAAACACGAAATACAACACTAGGACTTTAATACGCATAACCCAACAACAGCAAAAACACTAGATACAAAAGATATAGTGGAATGTAGAAATAGCACTCAACGTTTACGTTTACGTGGATTTTTTTATGGATTAATTTATATTTCTATTTTAATTGGTGGATTTAGTATCTTATAGGGACAAATTTATAATTAGGTGTCCATGAAGCTATAATGATCATAGAGTAAGTAAAGAGTTGCAATTTAGGAAAATAAAATCATATTAGAAGAGAGGATCCCTCAACATCTTCGGCAGTGTCCACGAAGTCGAGCATTACTTTCTCATCCGGAATCCAAATCAACTGGTTCCGGCGGCATTAGAAAGATATTTTAGCTGGCTACAATTCCTGTCTAATGTCAAATTTCCAAATTCGGACTCGAACATGGTCAAAATTGGATTCCAAAAGCGATCATGAAAATACGTGCTACAGTTCGAGGACACGAATGCGCATCAAAAAACGTGCAATTATATACTCGCTCCTAGAGATACGCACATAAGTAAGAGTACAAAAGCATGCACAAAAGTACTCACGCAAAAGTGTATTCGCAAAAGGGATCATGAAAACACAAACTACAGTCCTAGGACATTAATAAAAATCAACAAACATGCAAGAACACACTCGCTCAAATGGACATGCACAAACGTACATGTAAAAAAA
>NW_012193191.1:0-32290 GCF_000504015.1 Erythranthe guttata
GAAAAAAAAAAAAAAAAAAAAAAAAAAAAAAAAAAAATGAAGTGGGTTCATTTGTCTTTTTCAGACGGCAGCGCAGGCAACTGGGTAATCGCTAACGATTCTATAACTCCCTGTGTAGTTATACGTTATTTTGTAGTGACAATTTGAAGGTAAATCGTGTAATTAAATATGGAATTAAAACTTGCTACATTACTATTTATGTAAGAAAAACAATACCAGGAATTGCATGCGTGAATTTGTGGAATTAAAGTTGTAAACTTTCCATCCAAATGTGGGATCGTCAATTTGTTATTTTCATTTTTCTTCATTTTCTTACTCCTTTTTTTCATTTGATTATTAACGGTAGATTTGAATTCCTCTAGTAAATATTTTCTATGCATACGCCACTCAATAGACAAAATGAGGAAAATTGCAAGAGATACTTTAATAATGATTTTCAAGATTTGATTTTTGAATTTGAATTTTGAAATGCATTACCATATCCATTTTTTTTCCTCTAAAAACTCAATTAATCATAACTGTGTATAAATACGGTCAATATTCTTTAACTATACAAAAAGAGTGTGTAGAATAAATATAATCGGACGTATATATAAGCATGAAGACAAATCGAATAAAAGAAATCAGAGTAATCAAATGCATTCTATATACTCGTACATATAAATAAACTTTCAACTTTTTTTACTTAAATCAAATTCTTCACTTTGTAGAGTCACTCCAAGGCAGTTGAGATGTTCTACCACGGGAGAAAAAAATAACACTAAATCTAAAAAAGTATATTAAAAAAAAATTCAATACACTTGGTATAGACAAATATATGAACACATATTAAAAATAATAATAATTTAATTGTTACATTTGCTCCTCGAATAAAATCATTCTTGCAGAATGATGCCCTTTTATGCAACCGGCGGAAGAAAGATGATTGTACTTTAGTTTTTGTCCCTGTAAATAAAAATAAACAAAAAATAGAAAAATATATCCATGAGTTAAATGAGTGATGTGAGATATATACATATACAAACATCAATTAATTTTTAATAATTAATTAACTATATTAAAAACAATAAAATCAACATAATTATGGGGAAGAAAAAATCAAACGAACACATAATAGTATACAATCTATGTAAACACGAATAAATAATAAATATGAATATTATAAACTAAAGAATTTCAAAATATACAAAAAATATACAACAAAATTACGTGAATCGAATAAACTAATTCCGGTGTTACACAAACAATTTACAAAAAGAAATTTACGAATTAAGAGAGAGAGAGAGAGAGAGAGAGAGAGAGAGAGAGAGAGAGAGAGAGAGAGAGAGAGAGAGAGAGAGATGTATGATTGAAATTGTGTAGGTGATGAATGAGATAGAATGGGTGGACTTAGTGCTATTTATACTTATTTCTTGATACATATAAAAGTAAGTAATATATTAATAAGGAAACAAATATTAATTGTAAAAATAAGTTATGCAATTAACTAAATATACATATATAATTAGGTGAAGAAATCTTTTAATTATTGATATAATTAATTACACGATTTCATGAATAATGAAATGTAATCTTTCAAAAATATGTTGGCATATATAACGGATTTTTTTTTAATTTAAATAAAAAATAATTTGTTAAATGCATACCAAATATTGTAAAAATAGCTTACCAAATATTGCATAACAAAAAATCGGATTTTTAAATGAAAGCAAAAAAATCAGATTAAATTTAGAAAGTCAATCACAAAATTAAATGCATATTCGAATTTAAGATAATGTTCAAAATATATGAAATATACACACATTTACTAATTTTAATTTTAAAATAAAAAAATATAATTTCATAATATATTCGAATTTGTAAACACCTAAGTCTATAAATATACTATATTTCCAAGGATAAATGAAAATTAATATGATATAAAAATTTATGGAATGATTGAATTTTAATTAATTTTTAAAATATCATTGATATAATATATATTAATCAATGATATATGCTATATTTAATCATTTTCACATATCTTGATAAATTATTTTATTGATAGATTCATTTGAATTATTAATGATTTGTAAAAATATTATTTTTATATTAAATATAGCATATTAAAAATGTATTATTTGAAATACGGTATTATAGAAGTTGGAAAATGTATTATTTGAAATACAATATAATAGAAGTTATATATACAAAAAATATTGTATATTGATTAAATAGTACAATTAAAAATTAAAATATTTTTTTATAATTATTTTTAATGGGATGGATATTCGAATATTTCAAAATATTGAATATTCAAAAAAAAAACAATTGTATTCCTTTAATTTAATATTTTACTATTAAAAAAATCTGAAAATTATTTGAATATTCGTAAAATAATTGAGTATCGTGAATTTTTTCAATAAATGTATTTTGAAATACTGAAAATATAAATAAGATTTTTTTATTTCGAATTTATAAAATATTTACTTTGGAAATAATATATATACATGTGGTAATTGTTTAAATGAGTGTATAAATGTTAAATAGGAAATAACTTAAATACATACCAAAATTAAATTGACAACTCACCAATTAAATAATCCACCTCATCAATTGAACTCCAACTAAGCAATTTTGATAAATGACATCATCATTTGCCACATGTCAATCATTGAGGGCATAGATTCTCTTTTTATATTATATATAGATTTCAGTTCTAATCGAATTTTCAAAATTATGTTTAAGTTTGGGTTGATTGGTACTGGGTTGAGATCGAACAAGTATAATCGAGCCGAACATGAATCGAGATTGTGTAATTTGATTTTTTTTAGATACTTGATTAATTTTATTCTTATTGACTTTTAAATAATTGATTTCAAATCAAATCACGTATAAAGTAATTTGACTCTAATAGTTTGATTTAATCATTAATCCCCGTAAAACAAACAATTGCAAACTTAAGCAACAAAACAATAGATATTAGAACGAATTTAAAGTTTTTGGGGAAACATCGATGTCGTCGAGGCATAATATCCATGAATGGAGATGTTCAGAATCATGCAATTTTATAATAAATTACCGTTTTTTTGCAAACTTAATCAAGACACAAATGGGTCTATTTTTTTTCGAAAATGATGAAAATAAAATAAAATCAAACCTTGTTGTTTCTTCCCCTTCGCCATTCGAAAATGGGTTTGTTTCTTTTTTTCATTTTGCTTTATTCTTTTTTATGGGCCATTGTTTCTTTGTTCTTGTGGTTTCAGGAGTATTTTTTTTTCCAAGAGTGATGTATTTATTAAGGAGTTTTGTTTTTCTTGGGTCTCTGGTTTCCTTCTCGTTCGTTGTTTGAAAAAAAAAAATGATAGTTGAGTTTTAAACTGTAACGAGCAAGGAAGAACGTGTAATCCAAACAACGCGTTGTGAGTTGAGAATAAACTATGTAAAATCAAAATAAAGTAAATGATATTTTAGTATTTTTCACTTACCAGACAGACTAATCTGCATATTAAACTTCTGAAATGGAGACTGATACGCTTTTGGAAAATATATAAAAAAAATCTTTTGTGAAAGATGATCTTTTATTTTACAAATATAGGCGCAAACATATTGGTGGTTCGAGAATTTCTAACTTAGATATATTTTCAACCAAATAATTTATGTTCACTTGATATTTAAGATCAAATATGATAGTGGAGTGTAACTGAAAAAGGGCAAATGTGACAACACATAAAAAAAAATCTATACTGATACCCACCAACCATACAGTTTTTTTAAACAATCCAACAGTTCAGATTGAATAGAATCTCTCTAGCTTTCAATCCTGCAATCAAGATAAAAAAAAAAAAAAAAAAAAGATACAGTAGAACCTCGATAAATTAATACCCGATAAATTAATAACTTCGCTTAAATAATAAATTTTCTCGGTCCCGACTCGGGGACAACGTGCTAAATTAATAATTCGCTAAATTTATAAGATAATACACATTCGGAAATTTTAAGAAGCCCCATATAATATATAAATTAATAATGCATAAAAACAATTCTTAAATTACATTATACAATGCATATTTTACAGATCTATGAAGGCTTAACATAATATATTTTAATTCTCGCTTGTTTTCTTGTAGAAGTTCACATTACCATCAATCTCGTCCCTCACTTTTCTTAACATGGTTAGAACTTCCGGTATAGTTTTCTCATAACTCAACATAAATCGTTCTATACCATTACTGTTTTAAGAGCTTCCATTCGTGAAACGGGCTCTATAGTGCATTGAATGAATGGTACAATGAATAATATACACGTAAATTTAAAAAAAAAAATATATTTATTGAAAATAATAATAAAAGTAATTTCATAAATTAATAAGTTATTAATTAATGTATAAATTAATAATTATTAATTTATCGATAAGTTAATATTTCGCTAAATTAATGAAATCTTGATGGTCCCAACTGTATTAATTTATAGAGGTTTAACTGTATAGGACACTTTCAATAAATAATAGGGTAATAAATTATCAAAATTCTTTGAGCTAAAATCTAATTATGAAAAATCCATCAAATATTTGAAGATTGTCTTTGAAGATCTTAAGAATTCGGCAGCCCCTTGCGGATGCCGACGACGACGGTTGGTGAGCAGCGAGGGCATTTGTAGATTTTTTGGTGAATTATCTGACGAATTTTTCAGTGATATTTCGATAATTTTCAGATTTTTTTTTATATTCTTAATGAAAGAAATTCATTCCATATTTTCCCCGATTATTTTTGGAACGAAATTGTATTAATTTTTCACTTTGGATAAAAAAAAATGAAAATTTTCGAATGTGATAATTCCTCTTATAAATTTTCAGTTACTGCTATAAGATTCTACCGACTAAATAGTAGGGCTTAGTAACATGTTTGGTTGACATGATTTATACTTTTTCAAACTCCGCTACCCAAATTCGATCCGACCATTAAATGCTACTATTCTAATCCTACGAATCGAACACTCTACTAACTGAATAATTGATTAGTTAGTAGATAATTATTTCAATCTCATATAATCCAAACTAACTAACATAGGTAATCGAACGACCCCTTAACCTTGAACTAATTTCCTTTTCTTGAGAAATATTCTATTAAATAAAATAAAAAATAAAAATCCGTCAACGATCAAATCATAAGGGGGCAATGTAAGACGACAATAAATTTCAGGGAGTGTTCGGTAGTTACAAATACGCAAGGAGCTTTGTTTTGTAAATTAACCTTAGTTTAAGGGTGTTTTGCTAATTCACGCCTAAAATAATAACAATGAGTTATTAGCACAGATCCCCTCTGTAATACATAATTGCCGGAAAAATCCCCCGTACAAAAATTAACAATAACCCCCTATGTACATTTTACAAATCACACACCTCCTCACATTAAAATTGGTGTTTGACTTAAATGACATGACAAAATTACACCTAATAATAATAAAAAAAAAACATTTCAATTTAAATAAACAAAATGATTTTTTTTTTAATAATAAATATAAAAGAAAAATTTGGAAACTTTTATTTTGGGTCTTACAAAAACTATAGGCTGAATTTATAATTTTCTAAATTTATGTTTTAAAGGATATTTTAGTCTTCTCACATTAAAAATTACCGAAATCCGAGCGCGCAACACAAATTCAGCTCGTATGGGCCTTATTAACTTTAACTAATTTTTATAGGGATATGTTTGCTAATATATTGAACACGAGGACTTTTTTCATCAATTAGAAATTACACAGGGGTGATTCTTGAAAAAAAAAAGAAGCCCCTAATAATAATAATGAGTTAATTGCACAAAACCCCCTGTGTAATCTCAAATTGCCGAAAAAGTCCTCATGTTAAAAATATTAGCAAGGTCCCCCCTATATTGTGTTTTACGAAGCACACCGCCCCTTACTTCAAATTTGATGGTTGACTTATATGAAAATGACGAAACTACCCCTAATAAGTATTTAATAATATTTCAGTTTTAAACAAATAAAATATAAAAAAAAAATAATATCACCCAAATGGGCCCAAACCATCTTGGCATCTTCTCTCCCCCTTCACTGGGACGTCTCTGACTCACTAGAAAAAGGAGTCCCGTGAAGAATGGTTGGCTGTCAATGGTGGGAGGATATGTTTTTTTCTTTTTTTGTAGATTGGAAGAAAAAAGTGTAAGGACGACAATTTCGATGGACGGAAATTGTGGATTCAGAAGTTACAAAAGCGGTGGTGGCACTCAAAGGCGGCGCGGCAGTAGTGGTGGTGGATCCGGAGAGTCGGCTTCGAGTTTGGCGAAGTAACTGTGCAGTGGCTGGAAAGGATTCTTCGAGTTTGACATTCTTCTTATTTCTCAGATACGATTTAAGTTTCAGAAATTGGAAGAAAATGCTCTGAATGTTTTTGTATTTTTCTGGGTTGTGCCGAAAAAGCTTGAGGATCCATTTTTCTTCCCTTTTGTTCTACTTGATTTGGAATAGAAATGAACTTGATGCTCAGAGTTGGGTTTGGTTGATGGTTTTTGCTGAAAACAATCATGGTAAAGAAGTGGATGTTCTTGAGGTTGAAGAGAGCTTAATTGAAAATATGGAGGACTCAATTGAAAATTAAAAAAAAAATCATTTTAGTGCTTATATAAATTATGCCGTATTTAGGTATTTTCTGGTCAAGAAAAGAAATCCCAGTCGCATTCATGGCGAGTGCAACGCACCGTTAGCTTGCAGGGACCTTATTGACTTTGACTAATTTTCATAGGGGGGTATTTGCTAATTGTTTTAACACGAGGGGTTTTTCAGCAATTAGAGATTACACAGGGGTGGTTTTTGCAAAAAACCCTAATAATAATTGAGTACAGTTGGGGTGGGTGAGCCCCTCAAATTGATGGCTGCGCTGCACAAAGTCACGCAATCTCTCTCTTTCTCTCTCTAAAATTAAAATAATACAAAAATAATTGACAGCCACAAAAAAAAAGGGTGCTTTCAGCACAGCCACAAATGGAGATTTAGCTGCTGCTTCTCAACCAACTACTTGCTTTTGATACGCGCATAAAACCCAAACCCTTATCTCCCCCCATAAACGAGCGCCTCTAAATCGTCCACCAAACCCTCAAAAAAAGATTCCCTTCTTTCTTTATTTCTTCTTCTTTCTCACTCATCACTCCATAAAAATAAATTAATTATATTTTTTCTCTCTCCAATCTCCAATTTTCAAATCGACTGTTCCTGCGGATAATTAGCGGTTGCGATTTGAATAATTAGTTGTGTGTGTATTGAGATGAAGATACAGTGCGATGTGTGCGAGAAGGCGCCGGCGACGGTGATTTGCTGCGCGGATGAGGCGGCGCTGTGCGCCAAGTGTGACGTGGAGGTTCACGCCGCTAATAAACTTGCCAGCAAACATCAGAGGCTGCTTCTCGAATGTTTATCTAACAAGCTTCCTTCCTGTGATATTTGCCAAGTATGTCAATCCCTTTTTTTTTTTTTTTTTTTTTTTCTCATTATTTATTTGCCATGAAATGGAGATCTGAACAACCCGAAACCGGAAACCCGAAACCCGATGTTATTCGAATAATATAAAAATATCACTGATTAATCAAACCACCTTGCTCTGTTCTGTTTTTGTTTTTGAATCATTAGAAATTCGATAAATTAATAATTTTATTTAAATAATAATTTATCCCCATCCTGACTCGATAAAAATGTATTAAAATATTATTTCGATAATTTAATAATTCGCTAAATTAATAGATTTTTGCTAGTGCGGTCTGAATTATTTTATAGAGGTTTTATAAACTTAGATGTTATTGGAATAATATAAAATATCATTGATTAATTGGACCACCTTGTTTTGTTCTATTTTTAAATAAAGTAGAACTTCGATAAATTAATCCTCGATAAACTAATAACCTTGTTTAAATAGTAATTTCTCCTGGTCCTGACTAGATGATAACGTATTAAATTATTAGTTCAATAACTTAATATTTCGCCAAATTAATTGAATTTTGCTAGTCCCGACTTGTTTAAATAATAATTTATTCCGGTCCCGACTTGATGAAAACTTATTAATTATTAGTTCGATAATTTAATATTTTCCTAAATTAATAGAATTTTGTTAGTCCCGACTCGTTTAAATAATAATTTCTCCCAGCCCCGACTCGATGAAACATATTAAATTATTAGTTCGGTAATATTTCGCTAAATTAATAATTTTTTTCTAGTCCCGACTCGATTAAATATTAATTTCATCCGGTCCCGACTCAACCGTATCCATTATGAAGCATATTTAATAAAGCATACCTTTTTCCTTTGAGACGGTAGATCATATCAGTTACTGCAGAGCCTTCTTTGAATATTACTTAATTATCTTTTATTAAAAAAAAGTTACTTAATTATCTTTTATTGCATAATTTTTTTCATATTGCAACAAATCAAGAACCACTTGTAAAGCTTCTTTAATTTGTCAATCTATTTACTCGAACTCAAACAAGAATCGATCGGCACTCTCGGGTTAAAGAGAAAGAAACTGTGTATTAATAATTTCTCGAAACACACTCAAGTACCGAGTACTAATCTATATGTATTGTCTTTCTTGTGAAAATCGTGTAGGAGAAAACGGCATTTATATTCTGCGTTGAGGACAGAGCAATGTTTTGCAAAGATTGTGACGATGCAATTCATTCGGCAAATAGCCGCGCTGCTAACCACCAGCGATTCTTAGCTACTGGAATTAAAGTAGCTTTGAATAGCAGTTGTAATAAAGAAGCTTCTAAAAGTCAACTGGACCCGAAGCCGCCAAAGTCAAACGTACAACAACAACAACAACAACAACAGATTGGTCTGAAAACAACGCCGCACAATGTTTCTGCTGTCTCGTCGCCATCTTGGGCTGTTGACGATTTGCTTCAATTTTCGTATGACTCTTCAGACAAGGTAACATATTTTTAAATTAATTATATTTGTGACGAAAAATCTTATATTAATTTTCAATATATAATGACTTGGCCTTGAAATTTGAATGAAATTTCCGAAAGTCCACCTATTCTTTTTTCGTTTTTTTGTTCTAGGTTTTTCTATTTTTTCAACGTTCTTTTTTAATTGGGTCGAGATTTTTTCTTTTTCTCAAGAAAGTTCATGAATTTCGATGGGATTACGACAATCCCTTAATCTGATTGGTTTATTACGTTTCGACTTTATAAAATTATGGGTTTAATATTTTTTTTTCTTACAACATTTTTTGATTTGGATCAGAAATATTTTCGTACTTTCGAGATTTTTTTGCCCGAAAAATACAAATTTTAATGGGATCATTCCGATTTCGGATTTCTCCGTCGAAGCTTCGACCTTATGAATTTAATATTATGACAACAGTTGCAACATGATACTTACTACGTTATGGGCATACAGTAGAACCTCGATAAATTAATGCTCAATAAATTAATAACCTTGATTAAATAATAGTTTCTCTCGGTCCCGATTCGGTGAAAACGTCTTTAAATTATTAACTCGATAATTTAATAGAATTTCCCTAGTCCTGTCTGTATTAATTTATAGAGGTTTCACTGTAGTATTTTGAAAAATCTATCGTGATTATTAGGTCAGCATACTTTACATAATATTGATTATTTAAATTTGATTTAATCGTGTGCAGAAGGAGCAGCTCGATTTTAACGAGCTGGAGTGGCTAACGGAGATGAATCTGTTCGGCGAACAAGTTCCACAAGAGGCTTTAGACGCGGCAGAAGTACCGCAGCTACCGATGTCTCAATCCAATACCATGAACTCTTATTACAGAGCGCCAAAATACTATTCCCCGAACAAGAAACCTAGGATCGAAGACGACGACGAAGAGTTCTTCACGGTTCCCGATCTTGGTTGATTCTTCTTGATAATCGGATTTATTATTATTATTGCTGTGTATTATATAACTTTTGCACTTACAACTAAGGCTTAATGTAATAGTGAATTGGCTTAGTGAATGTTTTGGCATGCAAAAATGAGAATGATGGCATGCATGTAATAATAGCTGAATGGTATCTTTTGTTGTATTATGAAAATTTATTACCTAGTGATATTCTGTCACACATGCTTTTGTTGAAGTTGATTTTTTATGTTAGTATTTATTATTATTTTTTTCAATTAACTTGTTATGTTTTATCAATATATAGTATAAAATTGTAAATCATGTATCTATAAATTGTGACATTGATAATTTATTTTAATTCTAATTTTATTAAATATTAAAATATTTAGTTTTATATTATTTTGTCTATATGTATTCTTGATTCAACTAGTTTTTTCAAGTTACCAATTTTTTTTACTATTGTAACATATATCCAATACAAATGACTTGTGCTAATCTTTTGATAGCTATATCCAATCCAAATGACTTGTGCTAATCTTTTGATAGATGATAAAGCCTTGTGGTTTTTTTTAATAAATATCAAGGTTCTAAATATCGGTTATCGGGTCCGAGGCGGTTTGGGACCGCCACACGATAAATCGGTGCGACGGTGATTAATCAGTGATATATCAGAAATAAATCGGTTTTTTGATTTAGTGTAATATATTTCTAAATATTAACTATAAGTACTTTAACGTATAAAACAAAATTGAACTTGATTCGCTCCTCATCGTTTTTATATTCTAATCACATAACAAACATTTAGCATTAATAGTGAGATAGAGAATGCTGGATTGTTTTGTATTTTTGTTTTTCTAGGCCAGATTTTTCTTACGGGATCGCTGAATTTGGGTTTGATTGAAAGAGATAATGAGTTGGAATTGAAAAAAGAAATAATAATAAACACCCTATTTTCCTTCTAATAAAAAATAAATAAATAAAATTAGAAAAAAATATTTTTTCGATATGTCGCTCGAAGTTTGACCCGATATATCGATTTGACCCGCCACAGACCGCCTCACAGTCAAAAAACCAATTTTCAAAATTGACACACAAATATCGTAAAGGCTTACCGCCACCAATATGGCGGCCGATATATCGGCCGCCACAACCAATACTTAGAACACTGATAAATATATGCCCCCACCAATGTAAATGAATTACAGAAGCTTTTGGCTTTCTATAAATTTCCACTTCTCGCAAAGCAATATCACTCATTTATGCTTGTTAATAATATACGTATTTATATTTTTATGATTAATAGGATTATTTTATAACACGTAAGCACGACGTTTGCTTGATAAGAATTTGCTATTTTTTTTTTCTATTTTATATTACGGAAATTTAGATCCTTAATACTATTGTCAAAAAGATAAACGAGAATGATGAGCGAATACTTTGGTATTTTATACGCTACTCTTTTTTCAAAGGATATGATGGATTTGTGTGCATACATTTATAATTCATATATTTGCTGAATTGTTGTTGAAATATATATGTGCAAGCTTGTGTGCGAATACTTCGGTATTTTATACGCTATCATTTTTCAAAGGATATGATGGTTTTGTGTATATACATATATAATTAATATATTTGCTGAATTGCCGTTGAAATTTATGTTGGGATTTTTAATAAAAATAACATTTTATTAAATATTTTTTTTGACCAATTTATGAGATCATTTAGAGCAATATTTTGAAACCTCCAAAGACTTTATTTTGTCACATAAAACCTCAATATTTTCTTTTAATTCTATATTAAATAGAGGTTTTATGGTGGTCATGTTTTATACTATAAAAAGGGGGACTTTGTGGTTTTGCAACGTAGTAGAGTGAAGCGAAAAAGAAACACTTTTCTTCTATACTATATACATATATTTAGAGCTCTTGTTGTGTGTCGGGTGTAAGCTTCTACTTCACTCGAACGTGCAATTTCGGTGAAGTTACAGCGGAGAGATAGGCTGGGCTGTTGTATCCCATAGGCAACACGATCGGAACCTTTTTGCACCTCATTAGAGAAGGGGTCGTGAAATTCGTCTTAAGAGAGCGACCTAGTCCGCGCCTCACCTTGCCTATCTCCACTATTATCGTGGTTTTTATTGCAGCAACTTGTTACCTATAAAATTAGAGAATAAATGGAGTCCAAGCCTCATCCACAAGTTTTATGATCAATCGTCAAATTGCAGCCGTGGTTCCAACAATATATTTGCAAGCTTGTGCTATAAGCAAATGCTAATTCTAACAGATTTGTGGGTCGACTTAGAGGCCAAGATATTAACTTCGAACATGATGCTCATCGAGTAAAAGACATAATAATCTCAGTTGAAGGTCGATATAGAGACTATGAGATTAACTCCGAGCCTGATGCTCGTGGAGTTAGATAAATAATAGTCTCCGTTTAAAGTCGATTTAGAGACTATCGTATTAACTTCGGCATAGTACTCGTAGAGTTTAACAGAGACCGTATAGTGGTCATAAATATAACTCCGAGCTAAAAAACTTGTTGAGTCATGCCGTTGGAATTCCCATCAAGTAAATCAAATATAGCTTCGAGCCTAAGCTCGCTGAAACAAGAAAGTCGATTTAGAGGCTAAATTGATAATGTAACTCCGAGTCTAAATCGTTGAAACAAGAAAATTGATTTAGAGGCTAAATCCCGAATATAACTCCGAGCTGAAGCTCGTTGAGTCAAGACGTAATAATATTCGTCAAAAAATGATTTAAAGGCTAAGGCCGTAAAAAAAAAAAAAATATCCCAGCGTGAAGCTCGTTGAGTTAATACGAGGTAATATCCGTCAAAAGCCAATTTAAAGGAAAAAGATCGGAATATAACTCCAGCCTAAAGCTCGAAGACGTAGTAAGACCCACCAAGAGCCAATTTAGAGGCTATTAACAGTAAGCCCAAACTCAAGCGGTTTTGGGGTTATTTTGCACCCACTGTACATATATCTCTCTCTCGAAATGTGTGATTCCCGTGATTGATGTATTTTGAGTGTATCCACGTATAGTTTCTCTTGGATGCCGGATGGTGTGATTCCCAATATCAAGTCATTTTGAGTATGTTGGCATCAAAATTGAAATTAAATTTACGAATTAATGACCTAGATAAATTGGTTATTAATTCAGATCTCGATTAAAAGGCCACAAAAAATTTGGGCTTGTATCAATTTTTTTAGATTAAGTTACAAATTAATAACCCAAATAAATCGGATACTAATTTGGATCTCAAATCATAGCCCGTGGGCTTTATGTGGAAGTTCACACTATATTTGTACTTCACAAATGTGTTATGTGAGTTAACCCAAAATAAACACTAGATCCTTACTTATTCGGGTTAGTCATTCGGCCTTATAAAAGCTAGCTCACATGAATTTGCAAGTGTCCAAGTCCACCGGCCAAATTTCAAGTCGAGAAACCCTAAATCGAGCCTATAAAAGGAGGTATCAAACACATACAAATGGGAGGGGACAAGGACATCAAGCATCAAGCTAGGCGTACATCAAGCACTCAAAAGCTCTCAAGTCTCGAGCTCTTGCCCCGACGAAGAACAACAACCGCGGAGGTTCTACCTCTTCATCAAGGCGCCATATCCACAAAGACCTAGAAATCCCCAAATGGATTTCTAGATATCCATATCTACTTCCGCAAATCAAGGAATGAATCACGCTTTCAATTCAAGAACAAGTTTCGGCCCTTGGATTAAATCTAGGAGATGAATAAGAGGAATCAACAAAGATTGTAACCATTTCGTTTTGATTAAATATATTTATTTGTTCCTATTTTTTCTTGTCTTGTAATTTATTTTGCAGACATTTAAATTTGAGGTTAACAGAGTATACTCCCATGTACATATCTCCAATCTCCATTAGAGGATAGATTCCTAAGGTCGAGTTGAATTTTGATCACGCGTACATGATGAACATGACAAATATGATATTACATACGCGTGCATAATAAAATACATTCAAGTGCGATATTGTGCAAGGTACAAAATTAAAAAATAATGTCACATCCCGTTGAGATAATAGATGGCCCCGAAAGTGCAATATGAAATTATAAAATTTTTATTTCCATGGACGTATCTTTTTGAAAGATTGCCTCTTTTCTCAGCTACATTTTTCACTTTTTACAAAGGATAACGCGGTTTGTTAAATAAGCTTATTATTTTCTGATTAGTGCGTATTAAAAAATCAGGATACCTTGTGATTGGCACAATGAAAAGAAAAAATTGCCAGTATATATAAAATATAATGGCTTCTAAAACCTCCACCAGTTAGCACAAGTCTTTGTTGGCTGCTGGCATTAAATTTGTCAAGTTTGTGGAAAAAACAGAGAAATTGGACTACACTTTTTTTTAGGATAAATTATACCCGCACCCTTGAGGTATGCTTATCGATAATTATACTCATCCCCGAAACATAGTTAGAAACTATAATGGGATAATGTGCATTGGATACATTATTCCGATAGAGTTCTAACGGACTATTACTTTTAGATAATGGTAGAGACAACATAGAGTTAGGGGGTAACATAGTTCCCCCAACATTTCTTAAGTCACCCATAGCTTTTTATTGTCTCCACCACTTCTTGAAACTAGTAGTATATTAGAATTCTATCGAAATAACATATCAAATGCATTATCCCATTAGAGCTTCTAACAATGTTTTAGGAGTGTGATATGTAATTATCGATATCTCAGGGACCTTAAAGTTATTTAAACATATATGTGGATGTAATTTACCTTCTTTTTTTTTTCTTTTTTTTTTTACATCAACACTTTGGAAAAATAAAACCAAGAGTGAAGACTATGAAATAATCAAGTAAAGAGAACGGGTAAAATTTCTGAGGCTATCATTAAAAAGAAAAGAGAGAGATTCTTTTGTCTGCCACTTAATTAATTTATCTATTTGCGAAGGTCATTTGTTGCACTCAATTATCTCATTCTCAAGTCTCACTAAAATATTCTAACTTTTTATTATTAATTCTTACTTCTTTATTATTTTTAGGGTAAATTACACCTATACCCTTGAGTTATGCTGAAATAAATTTAAGGTTCTTGTAGTATTGATAATTACAACCACTCCCCGAAACATTGTTAGAAACTCTAATGGCCGAATAATGCATTTGATACGTTATTCCGATAAAAATTCTAACGAACTATTAGTTTCAGGAAGTGGTGGAGACAACATAGAGCTAGGGGTGATTAAAAAATGTTGGAGGAGCCATGTCACCCCCTAGTTCGATGTTGTTTCTATCACTTCCTGAAACTAATAGTCCGTTAGAAATCTATCGGAATCACGTATCTAATGCATTATCCCGTTACAATTTCTAATGATGTTTCAGGGGTGAGTGTAATTATCGATACCACAGGGACCTCAATGTTATTTTAGCAAACCTCAGGGGTGTGGGTGCAATTTACCCGTTAATTTATCTATTTGCGAAGGTCATTTGTTGCACTCAATTAGATTCTCACTAAAAATATTCTGACTTTTTATTATTAATTCTTAATTCTTTATAATTTTTAGGGTAAATTACACCTGCACCCTGAAATATGCTGAACTAACTTTAAGGTCTATGTGGTATTGATAATTATAATCACCCCCTGAAATATTGTTAGAAACTCTAATGGGATAATGCATTTGATACGTTATTCCGATAAAATTATAACGAACTATTAGTTTCAGGAAGTGGTGGAGACAACCTAGAGCTAGGGGTGATTTAAGAAATGTTGGGGGAGCCATGTTACCCCCTAACTCGATGTTGTCTCCACCACTTCCTGAAACTAATAGTCCGTTAGAAATCTATCTGAATCACATATCTAATGCATTATTCCGTTACAGTTTTAACGATGTTTCAGGGGAGTGATTGTAATTACCGATACTATAGAGACCTTAAAACTATTTTAACATACCTCAGGGGTGTAGGTATAATTTACCCTACTTTCTTTTTTATGTGTTTTCCCTTTATAAATTTCAACCGAAACTATATACAAATCATAAACTCAAGACTTTTGTCTTTGCATTCAAGAATTGGATAACTCTCTTCTCTATACAGATATCACCATTGTATTTTACAGCCATGGAGAAAACTTGCTATTACATTCTTGCATGTACATCAGTCCTACTCCAAATATCGTGTTCTTGCGTAGCCGTAAAAAAATCAACCACCCCCGCCGTAGATCAATTCTCTCTCTTCGTTCTTAAATCACACGTCAATTTGGACCCTTATGGTATTATTACAAGCAACTGGACCAATTCGAGCTCTATCTGTAGCTGGATTGGCGTCACCTGCGATTTGCGCAACCATCGAGTGACTGCATTGAATATTTCCCACATGAGTCTCTCGGGCACAATTCCACCACAAATAGAAAACCTCTCCTTCCTTGTTTCACTCGATCTTAGTTTCAACCTTTTCAGTGGTGTTATTCCTCAACAATTGTCTCTTCTACACAGATTGAAGTTTATCTCCTTACAAAATAATAGCTTTACCGGTTTCATCCCGAGTTCCCTCTCTAATCTGACAAATCTACGAGTTGTTGATTTTTCTTTGAATTCTCTTCAAGGAAATATTCCACATGTGTTAGGGAGGCTTCACAATCTGCACACTTTAAACATGGACTACAATCATCTCTCCGGTCATATACCGTCATCCGTATTTAACCTGTCGGCCTTGAAAGTTATATCTTTCCGAGGAAACGAATTGACTGGCAGCATTCCAAGTGACTTGTGTAGTAAACTTCCACTTCTTCAAGAAATTGACCTATATTTCAACAAGTTGAGTGGCGAACTTCCGTTAAATCTATCCGAATGTTCACAACTTCGATTGGTATCACTGTCCGACAACTTATTTAGTGGGAAGATACCTAGAGAGATTGTCAAGCTAAAATTTCTTCGGATATTACATCTCGCGAACAACAATTTAAATGGTACGATACCTCACATTCTTGTTGAACAAGGTTGATATAGTTTTACATTTCTTGTTTAAATACAATGTCATTATAATTGACATTGATTTTCTCTTTCTTCTTTAATTTCAAGCTCCATCACAATTTCATTCAAGAAAGTTGGAAACCTCTTATCATGATGATTATATATTTTTGTAAGAGCTTTTGGTTTGTTGGTGTTCCATAGGTGTTATCCCGTTCGAGATTGGGAATCTTCAGAACCTGACTGAATTTGCCATTGATCAAAACCAGATTAGTGGTACAATTCCCCTCAGTATCTTCAATATTTCTTCTCTCCAGCTTTTACGACTATATCACAATCATCTGTACGGAAACCTTCCAAAAGATATCGGGAATCTTACAAAACTCAACGAATTGGATATCTCAGTCAACAATTTATCAGGTAAGACTTGTGTTAGAATTATTTCGTGCAAATATTGTAATTTGTGTCAAAATAATTCTAGAATCAGTTTTAGTTACTGTTTTGTTAAGTGTTGCAACGGTTGATAAAACAGTAATTAAAACGACACAAATTTTTATGTGGTTCGGATAGAAACGTATCCTAATCCATGGGGACCTGCAAACGAAATTTACTAACTTCATTTTTACGAATACAATAATAGGACTTATTCAAAATGCAAAGACTTCTCTTTGTTGACGTCGTTTTTGTGTACTACTCGAAATTATAATTGGTTCTCCATTCTGCACAGTTGAACTCCCTTTAACGCTGAAACCTCAGTCGGCGGATCGACCTCTTCCCGAGAGTCTTCTAAGCTCTCCTGAAGAACCGATCTTCTTTTCTAAGCAAAGTTTGAATCTTGATTTTTCTTATGAAAAACTCTCTTTGAGAGAGCAGCAAAAGTAAGACTAGAAAAAATAATTTATGTTAGAGATTCTTAATCACGTAGGAGATATATTAAGATATGGAAGATTTTATTTTTTCCTTATAAACCAACTACTCTCATATAAAACAAATTACCAATAAATAACATTTAATACAATAAAATAATAAGTTCCCTTCTTGGATTCACCCGCCCAAACATGTGTAATATACTCCCTCGGTCCTAATTTAAATGTCGTTTTGAGTTGTTTTGCACATATTAAGAAAATCAATAAATGTGCTTAGATTATAGTAAAAAAAAATTGATACAATAACTAAAATATCCTCGACGTTAATTGATTCTCAACTAATTAAATAGGAGTGATTAAGGGTAAAATTGAAAACAATGCAATTAATGCTTCATTGAAAATCTAAAATAACAAATAATTTGGAAAAAAAGTTTCTCTAAAAAGACATATAATATGAGACAGAGGGAGTATGCGTTAAAAAATTCCCCCCTTCTCTCAAGTCTCCTAATGAGATAAATATTGAATTTTTATTTTATATTATCCCCACATGAAATTAGAATTCAAATAGGATTCTAGCAACTTTCAATATTATTACTTTCTTTATAGTTGCAATGTTTAATTTTTAATTTTTTTTTATCTTGACAGGTGGTTTACCGCGAGAAATTGGCAAAATTTACCAACTGAAAATATTACAATTATACTCCAATTTCTTCACTGGTTTTATTCCATTAGTGCTCTTTAACATGTCAAATCTTATAGATATTGATCTTTCAGAAAATAGTCTGTCAGGCAGTCTTCCAACTAATTTAGGTCACGGATTATCTGTTCTTGAGACATTTTATCTCCATACAAACTACCTCACTGGAACAATACCCGATTCCATCACTAATTGTTCTAAACTCAGAATTCTCCAACTCGCTTTAAACCAGTTCACTGGTTTTGTACCTCATTTGCTAGGTAACCTAAGACATCTTGAATATATAACCCTAGCCGTCAACAATCTAAGGACCGAATCAACTTCTTCGGAATTGAGCTTCATAACTTCCTTGACAAATTGCAGATCATTAAGAGTGCTCGCAATTGGTGATAATCCTTTAGGTGGCATCCTTCCAGCTTCCATTGGGAATTTGTCTACCTCGCTGCAATATTTATATGTCTACAATTGTAACATTAATGGGGTCATTCCTGCAGAAGTCGGTAATTTAAGCAGCCTTGTGAAACTTTCTTTACACATGAACGGGTTGTCTGGTAACATTCCACTTACTATCAACTATTTGCAGAAGCTTCAAGGATTATATTTATATAACAATAATATGAGAGGTTCCATTCCAGAGGGTCTTTGTGATTTACACAGCTTGGTTGATTTATATTTAAGCCAAAATAATTTTTTCGGTCCAATACCCGAATGTTTAGGAAATATCACATCTTTAAGAGATCTGTCTCTAGAATCTAACATGCTGACTTCAAGCATACCATCAAGTATATGGCGCCTCACGGATTTGATGTATTTAGACTTCTCGTCAAATTCTTTGATTGGATTTCTACCTCCAGAAATTGGTAATTTATTGAAAACAATTCTAATCAATCTATCAATGAACCAGCTTTCGGAGTCTATTCCAAGCACAATTGAAAATTTAATATCTTTGAATGCTCTGTCTTTGGCACATAATCTACTGAAAGGTTCTATTCCCGATTCCGTGGGGAGGATGATCAGTTTGATAAGTATAGACTTGTCTTACAATAGCCTCTCCGGCTCAATCCCAAAGTCTTTTGAAAAACTTCAATACCTGGACTACCTTAATGTCTCTTTTAATGCTCTAAGAGGAGAAATTCCCACTGGGGGTCCTTTCGTAAACTTCACTATCGAGTCTTTTAAAGGGAATGATGCATTATGTGGAATTCCAAGGTTCAATGTACCACTTTGCAACAATAATGTTTCCAAACACATGCCAAGGATGAAAAATGTGCGCTTAGCTTTATTTATTGTTAGTGGGGTTGTTTTATTGATCTCGCTTCTCTCTTTGGCCTTCATTTTCGTAAGATACAAAAGAAAAAATCAGGCAATCAATGGAATTGACGGGTTGGTTCCCACTGTACCAGAAAGAATTTCGTATTACGAACTCCTACAAGCAACTGAACACTTCAGTGAGACGAATTTAATAGGCATGGGGAGTTTTGGTTCTGTGTACAAAGCCGTTCGAAGAGATGGGAAGATTTTCGCTGTCAAGGTCTTCAATTCGCTGTCGGAAGCTGCTTGTATAAGCTTCGGAGTCGAATGTGAAGTATTGCGCAACATTCGTCACAGAAATCTTACCAACGTCATTAGCAGTTGCTCAAACGAGGATTTCAAGGCACTGGTACTTCAATACATGCCAAATGGGAACCTCGACAAATGGCTATATTCCCACAACTATTGCTTGGATCTCATGCAAAGATTGAACATAATGATCGATGTTGCATGTGCGTTAGAATATCTTCACCATGGCTATTCGATTCTCATTGTTCATTGCGATTTGAAGCCAAGCAATGTATTGTTAGACGAAGAGATGGTTGCCCACGTGAGTGATTTCGGGATAGCAAAATTGTTGGGCGAAGGTGAGAGCACTATGCACACCAACACCCTAGCAACAATGGGTTACATTGCACCAGGTTAGTTAATATTCTCACTTCAACCCATGTCATTTTTATATATTATCAATTGGATTTCACTTTTGATCATTTACTGCATTATACAATATTATTGTTGTTTACAGAGTATGGTTTGGAAGGGCTAGTTTCGACAAGGTGTGATGTTTATAGCTATGGAGTGATGGTGATGGAAACTTTTACGAGAAAAAAACCGAGTGATGATATGTTTGATGGAGATTTAACCTTAAAGAATTGGGTTCAAAGCTCACTTAATAACGAGTCATCAATTGAGGTTATAGATGCCAATTTATTGAATACAGAAAACGAACAAGGCTTTGAAAAAAACGTGCAATGTGTGTCTTCAGTACTAGATTTGGCTTTGAAGTGTTGTGCGGAATCTTCTGGTGATAGAATAGACATAAAAGAAGTTCTAACAGAGCTGCAAAAAATCAAAGGTCGATTTTCCCGTAGTGATTAGGCCTGAAACAGAAGATTATGCCCAAGTACTATATATATATATATATATATATATATATATATATATATATATATATATATATATATATATATATATATATATATATATTAATTTGAATAAGTTTTTTTGTAATGTGAATCAGTTATAGTATGATGGAAACTCTTCCGGTGTTTAGTTTTGTACTTAGATTTTGGAAATATACTTTTGCCTTATTGAATTCAGGTTCGTGTTCTCTAATAAAAAGAGACTAATCCTTTACCCAAACCAGACAAAACTAAATCAAGTTTCTGAAATTTGAGGCAAATTCAGAGAAGTTTCTTCATTATTCAGGATTTGAGCTAGGTTCCAACTAATATGCAGGACATATAATCAAATCAAAATAAACACGGAGAAAAATTATCATCAACCCAAAAGTATATACTATTCATTGTAACTCACCTTGTCGTCGAGCTTTCCATCTGAGTCGTTGATTATACTAGACCTTTCCAACTTGGAAATCGACAGAAGGAAAATTCAAACAAGGACAAAACTAGAGATGCCAGCAAAGTATAACCATTACGTTACAATATATGTTAGAGAAACATATCTGAGTTTGTGGTCAACAGAACAATCCTCATTAAAGCATTTCCACAAACAAGTGGAACTCGTAAGGAATTGTAAGTCGTAATTTTTTTTCTTTAAAATGTTATCAATATTAATATATTAAATAATTTACACATATTTATGAGACATTGATTTGTACTAAGTAAGAAATATATAGCATTGAAAAATCTACAACTAAACAACAAATGTTCTATGATTTACATGCTAAAATTTAAAATCTAATAGTAAATGGACTTTCAAAATTTTAACACAATAAAAGCAAAATATTTAGTATTAAAAGTCAAAAGAGCGTGATTTATCATTCTTTTATTTGTAATACTCATTAATATAAATATTTATTATTATTTTATAGAATGAATAAAGAATAAAAAATAAAGATCGAATATAAATTCACGAGCGATGTCAATTGATGGCAATCGACACATCAGAGTAAATCAAATTAAATATTGAGCAAAAAAAAAAAGGATCACAATAAAACTCTCTTGAATCTATCTCCAACTTTAAAATATAATTATATTTATAAAGTATAATAAAAATATTAGCAATTTTATTTAATACTGTTGAGAAGTGAGTCCACAAATGAATTTCGTGATGTGGGCCCAAACTTTTAATTCTAGCAGCCCAAATCAAGGAATTTGGCCCAAGCAACTTAAGCCCACTATCCAAGTCTAATCTGATCTTGATCGTCCGTCTTGTATGATTGATCTTGGACGTTCATTTGCTCTCCCTTACTCTCCTCCCTCTCAACACTAACAGCTCATTCAGCTGTGTGCTTCTCTCTCTTTTTGTCTCCTTCTCTCTCTAGTACCTTCGTCATCCTTGTCTCTTTCACAGAATTAGCATGGAAAATAGGTTAAGCATAACACATAAGATTTTGCATTCTAACAAATTTAAACATAACTTGATCACCTTTCATAATCCTTTGGCAAACATGTCCCAATTACCATGCAAACCACTATCCTCTAACACAATAAAAGACAATAAGTTACTACTCAAATTAGGAACATGCCTAACATTTTTTAAGTAGAAGTTCAAAACCAAATTCAAACTTAAGGCAAATAGTTCCAATTTAAATTACATTTATACCACTGCTATCAACAATGGACACATTACCATTTTTCAATTTCATATAGGATGAGAATAAGAGCCTTTTAGGGGTCATATGCTCTGTGCATGTAGAATCAAAGATCCAATCATAGAGAGATAAAATAACTTAATTCACATAATCACCAATCATGAACACATCACCAAGATTATCAGTTACAACATTAGGTTGTGCTTTCCATAGTTGTAATATTTTGTGCTTTTAACTTTGTTCTTACTCCTCACATTGCTCTTTTTAGGTTTTTTAAAAGAGTGATTTTGGTTATTATTACTTGAAGAAGCCTTGTTTTGAAACTTGTTTTTAGGCTTTCCTTTCCTTGTTTTCAAAGCGTCAGCTTTAACATCTCAATGTTCTTTCTGAGCTACAGTTAACTGATTTTCGTGAGATAGAAGAATTGCCTGATTGGTTATTCGGGAACAATAACTTTTCTTCGATAGAGACAATAACACTAGTCGAATGCAACAAGTTGCGATATCTGCAGTCTCGGGAAGCCATGCTACGTCTCACCAACTTAACGAAGTTAGTCATCCTCAATTGTCCGATGTGATGTAAATATAAAAGGTGGAGATGGCTATAAATGTAAGTATACTAATTATTGGATTTACCATTTTCTTTTCTTTGATATCTCCTGTATAAATTGAGTTGTATTCTTTATCCCAAATAGATGTTATCCAAACATGAAAGCTTTCAACTGCAGTTCATTAATATTATTCTTTATTTAGTCTATACCTACTATAAAAGTATGAATAATTGGTAATGGTTTCTTCCCTTTTTTGTGTGTCCAATATTACCCTTCGCCCAATAACTTATTTGGTGGATAATATGGTAAATATACATTACAATAACAATAACAAACTAAAAAAAAACGCCACTTCTATGATATAATATTAAATAATAATAATTATTTTACTTGTCCACTATCATTTTAATGATAATTATATTTTGTGTTAAAACAAGTAATTAGTTAATACATATTAATTAGAATAATTATTACTATGAAATAATATTAAATAATTATACTTATTTTACTTGCCCACTACACTTTTAATGATGATTATTTTTTGCCGGTTACAATCAAGTAATTTGTTAATACATATTAATTAGGATAATTATTAATGCAATATTAATTGAACTATTAGGATTCTTGAATGGAAAAGGGGCATCCAATTCCACCGGAATGTTAAACTTAATTAGAGTATTAGACAAGTCAATTATACAACAAAGCCCATGCAATTCCCCTCAATAATTTGCATAAAGGTTACATTCATGACACACGTTTTGATTAAACTAAAAAAAAAACAAAAAAACAGACCCTTCAATATATCATGTAATTCCAAATATATATAATGTGTGTGTATATATATAATGTATGAATATTATGAGATAGTAAATAATCGTATGATGTTTATTAGGAGACTCATCAAAGAGGCAACAAAATGAAGAAAATAAGGTTATTTAAATTCTTCCATCTTTGTTCTTGCAATAGCCTCTACAATGTTTAATTCCCCATGAAGATACTTTATCTTGTTTAAAGTGTAAATTTAATAACTATTAATCCAATTTATCATTCTTTATTCCTTAATTTTTTCTTTATGTTTGTCTGTAGATCTCGAATACAAATTCGATGAAACCTTCTATTTGACTCATAATGGGTGGATGAATAGTGCATCCTTAATATTTTCATTTTTTTTTTTACAATTACATCACTTCTAATTCTAATTGCATTATTTATTTTGATTCTCCGATAGCCGCCTCAGATCATAATATGGAATTGGTTCACCATCAAAGAGTACATGATCGTTATTTTTTATAATCTATTATTATCTATTATTACACTATTAGAATTAACTAAATTACCTTATTCGAAAAACCTTTATTTATGATACAATTTTCAAATCTACAATAATAATTATATTTTAGTATGTTATTTTCAATTTGTATTAGTACAAAGTTCGTATTTTAGTGTATCAGTTTTAATGCCTCGATGTGTTCATTTATTGGAATATAAAATTTAAATACAATTTTTGGCTTCAATCTGCTGGTTATTCGACATGGAGTGCTAAAATTGAAGATTATGTTCACCCGATCATTTATTTTCAACGACATTATTTTGCATGAGATGATCCCGACTCATTGATCTATATAGTGGTTTCCTGGAGGAATTCCAGACTGCATGCTTATTTATAGTATACATTTCAAAGTCTGACACGCACTTTGGATAGGAATAAATTTATTTTGGATTCGAGGTTAGCCATTTGGACTTCAAACGACCGTTCTCCAAATATGGAAAAGTTGAACGTGTTCACGTGAAATCTGGTAATAGATGATTTCATTTTTCATTCCGGTTTTTTTATGTATTACTTGAACTGTAGTTGTTGGATTATATTTAATTTTTTTTTCTTAAAATTGAGGATGGTTCTTAAGTTTCTTCTATGTTACACTTGATTAATCTTAAATATCCATAACTATTAACAAACAACAATATTATACAATTTATGCCAAATTTGTAATTACGAGGAGTGATATTCTTTTTACAGTTGTGGAGGGATACCCAATGTATTAGTTACACATTACTTACATTTTCATGATACATGTGGGCAATGAATTTTCAATGAAGAAAATATTGAAATAAAAATCAAAATAGATTGTTGAATCACTCCATTATTTTATAATGATTATTAAACCAAATGAAAAATAATTTCGATCAAAGACCACAATATTGTTAAATAAAATGAAATTCCCTTTTTTACGATACGTTTAATCGTCAATGAGAAATTGTATCTGAGGGCTTGCGAAGTTCGAGGTTCACTAAATCTCGAGTCCAGATTCAGTGAATTTTTTCTCAAACTCATCAACACCTCGCCTGCAATTTCAACCTGTATCTACAGCCCCAACTCTCCGATGTGAAACCCTTAATATCCCACCAATGTCTCCCATCAAAGCCGCAACTCCGATCAACAAATTTATTGAAACACAATAATACAATACATAACCAGAAATGTCCCCAAATTCTTGCACCATTCTGCCACAACATTGTGCTTTTTGATTGTTTGTCAATTTCAATGGTGGTATTTGTGAAGTTTCAATAAAAGGGTGACATTGAATAAATAAAATTTTATTGTTTAATATTCTTAATTTATTTAATGTTAATAGTCATGTATTGTGTAATATTCTTCATTTATTCAGTGTTAGCAGTCATGTTTTAGTTTTTGAATTAAATTTTTTTTATCCCATAATATTAATTTGAATAAAACAGGTTAAAAACGTTTTGCACCCGTGATTTATAGCCTATGTAACCCTTAACCCTCCCTTTTTTTTTTGGCCAAACTCCTTTTATTACATTAAATACTAATGAAAGTATAAGGGGGTCTGGTTAAAAACATCGTGGGCCTAACACAAGGAAAACACTACCCCTAAGAGATCAGGAATAAAAACGGACCAAAAAAAAAAAAACCCTGCTACAATATTACACAAAAGCCCCAAAAGTGGGTAAGAAAATAAATAACTAAAAGAATATGCCTATGTTGATTATTGTAACTCAAATATAAAAAAGGCTCCATATGGGGTTGGAAATGCCAATATCTGAAATATCTCACCACGACCTTAAATTATTCAAGTTTTGCGCTCTTCTCCTACGTTGAGATTGATCCATATTCATCTAGAGTTTCTGCGACTGCATTCCAATCCTTATGGTCGCAAGTCCTATATCACAAAAACATCACATCGATATGCAATCAATACTGACCTAAGAAGGTCGTTTGCCGAAAATAATTAATGAAGGTGATAGTGATTATGCGCCCATGCCGCAAGGGGATCGGCAACCGATTTTTTTTGTCTCTACACACGTGAGCACTTGAAAGCTGTTGCATAAGATTAACACATTGATTATTTTGCATCAAGTATTTTACATCTTAAGTTTTAAAAAATAATAATAAATGAAATAATTGAAAAATAATTCACATAATTTATCAAAAATATCAATTGAAAAGTCAATGCAGTATTTGAAATTGTAAAAGTGTATATTTTTTGGGATAATAAATAGCATAACCATACAATAATTATTGGATCATATAGAATTTAAAATAACTAATATTAAATTATTGAAAAAACATTGTTAATAATATATATTATATAATAATGAATGAAAATATATTTTCAGAAATTAATGAATTAAAATAAATAAAAATACTTAAGTTTGTTCAATAACTTACTTCTTAGTGTTTTTAAAATTTTATTTGTTACAAAAACAATTAGATGTTATGTTATTGCATTTGTACCTAACGCAAGATAACATTTTTAAATATTAAGATATGATATTTTGTTAATATATATTTTAATAATATAATATAATTATTCTTTTTAGTTATTCTATCCAATAAAAGATACATTGTGAAGCTATTAAAATTTGATATACAAATTAAATGTTGTTTTTTTTATCAATAAATTAAATGATGATTGAGGGGTAAGTGTTACAATTAATACTTTAGATGGTAAGTGTTACATATGGTATAATTTAGAGGTAAAAGATATGGTACAATTTAATATGGTATAATGACTATAAAAAATAGCGGGATTTTTTTAGTTTTTAATACTACAGGGGAGTGAATGCGACCTTTTTGATACTACAGGGGTGCAAACTCTATTTTACCCATTTTCTTAAAATTAAGGATGATTTTTACTGTCTTCTATGCTACACTTGATTAATCTTAATTTCCCATACCGATTGACAAACAACAACATTATACAATTTATGCCAAATTTGTAATTATGAGGACTATTTTTGTTTTAAGTTATGGAGGGATATCCAATGTATTAGTTATACATTACTTACATTTTCACGATACATGTGGGCAATGAACTTTCAATGAAATCTAACGCCCATTTAGAAAACAAGACTATTCACAACATTACAATATTATGAATAAAACTATTTTTCTTTGTTTTAGCTAATATTGCTCAACAACTTTACAGATAATCCCCTTCTTTATCTTGTTTGTGTAACAAATTTGCATCTCGCTCACACCATTCTTAAGAATGCCAAATAACATGGCGTCAAGATATTATATATTTATTACGACACGTGCAACGCACGTGCACTTTTCTAGTACTTATAAAAGGAGGAATTTTATGGTGGTTTCTTCCATTTTTTGAAGAGGCAAAAATACCCTTTGGCAAGTTCAAACCTTTAAGGACAATTGAGTAATATACACTACACTGATTGTTAATTATTATACATTAATATTAACTTATGACATTAAATAATTATATTATTAACTATTGCCAAATATAGTATGGACAAGATTAAATTAACAAGGTCAATTTATGCACGTACAATAGAATTAACGAAAAAAATAATACCAACATAACAGTTTAAAATTATTTTTAATTATCTTATCTTAACATATATCGCTATCTAAAATGTAATTAAAAAAGACTCTTCATTTAATTAGTTAGTATCAAATTTCTTCAGTTGAAGAATTTTTATCACTCTCCGAATTTTGAATATCTATGTTTACTAATAAAAAAATAGTTTATAAAATTCATAATTTTATCTATGCCAATCAGTAATTACTTTAATATGTAAGATTAGAAGTACGTGTACTATAAATAAATAAATAATTAGTTTAATTTATTTATAAAAATAAATTTTAATTTCTCATTGAATAAATTTTCTATAATTCAGGAATACTCAATATTGATAAGGAAAAACTGTCTGATTCCTAATGATTGTTCAACTAATTCCTAATGTATTTATTAATATTTAATTAATAGCAATTTTATTGAGCTGGGAATTTGTATAGTCTCAAGTCTTTAATCTACATTCATTATTCATTATACCCCAAACAATTTTTGTTTAAATAAAACGGCATTAAAGATAAATAACATATGTTTTTGTAATCTATTTCATGCTCTAGACATACGAAAAATAAGGTTACGCCATGATCCACCACGGCACCACCACCACCTACGACTATAAAAATGTGGAGAATCAGACAGGAACCATTGGTGGCTACATAGCATCTTACATCGATTTTTCAAGAGATAGCTCTTCGCATTTGCGGTTTCAATGCCGGCAATGCCGATATGCACGGTGACGGGAATGAATTTAGTAATTATCAGACAAACTACGAAAAAACCCCTGATGTAAGTGAAATTACAAAAATCCCTCATATTTGCGTGATTACGAAAACCGCCTGAGGTATGTTGTCGTCTTACACAGTCTCCCTACGATGTTACTTTTAACGATTTTTTTTTATTCCATGGAACATTCATCTGAAAAGGTCATTTTCGCTATTGTTGGGTAATTGTAAGCATATTAATTACTTAGGGGGCACAATGTAATATATTTAAAAAAAAACCGTAGTTACTTTTAATTTTAAAACTATAATGTGTTTCTTGAGTTTATAATTATTAAAAATAGAAAATATATGTAAAAGAATTAAAGATATCTTGTACCATTAAAAGTTTTTATTCGTTTTGTATTTGTTTTGTTTATAATTTTATAATTATTTGTATAATAAAATCATTTCACATATTTTGGAAAGATATTCCTGTATTTCTTATTTTAGGTTAAACATATTTTGATTATTTTTTAATAAATTTCTAATAATATTTCAATTTAAAACAAATAAAATTTAAAAAGTATGCATTAAATATAAATAAATTATAAAGAAAAAAATTATTTTATTCGTCAGTAGTAACACCATAGGGGGCCTGTGTAAGAAGGCAACATACCTGACATTACCTCGAAGGGTTTCTCGTAATTTATCATTTATTGTTTTTCAAATAACAGAAGGGTCGAACGGACAATGTACATTTTCTGTGAATTTAAACAGTCAAACGCTGGTCAGAAGAGGATTTTTGTAACTACACAAACATGAGGAGGTTTTTTTTTTAATTAGGCTTTATCTCATGGGGGTTTTCATAATTTGCCCTAATTATTATAAAGAATACATGTAAAAATTATATATTAATTATTTGTTATTTTACCTTTTTATGTTGGCTTCTATTTGTTATATATTCATTTCTTAGGTGACTGATTTGACTTCAAATTTTCTAGACCACGTAAGTATTTGTTGACTACAACAAATATAATAACACCTCAGGCTAGACTCAAATTGTAAATTTGAAGGCAAGTTCTCGAGATTTCAATACTTCCAGTTTTAATTGATAAATTTGATAAGTTTTCGTTATATTGTTTCTTCAATAATTGAAGATTTTTTTGATTAATTTTGGAAGGTTTAGTTCCAGTTTGTACCCTCGAGATGTAGCATTTTGGCACTTTGCATCGATAAAAAAATAATATCACATTCACCCCAACATAAGTTTTAAGGTCAATGAAGATAATTTCATGTTTTAGTAGCATTTATAAATGAAAATTTTCTTTTATGTGATAAATATAATTCAAAAATAGAATTATGACGAATAAATTACAAATTTATTGGATATGTACCACTTTTTCAGAATTGGTAAAAAAAAATGATGATTTTTTTGTATGAAAATGGTACTTTGTATGTAAATTGGTGAAAAATAGTTAAAGGATAAAAATTTAAAAAAAAATAATACTTTGTATACATAAAATAAATATTTGTGTATGGGTGTAGTAACCGATGGTATTTTGATCTTTGCAATAGTATATATTTTTGTGGTGGAAAGTGTCAAGTTAAATTGTTTAGTTCTCCCCACCATTCAACCATTTTCTCACTAAGTTACTTGAAAATTTCCGCAAATTATATATATATTTTTTTACTAAAGATCAACCAAACAAATAATTTGCTTAGAGAATTTATCTAAAACAATTGGGGTGCAATGTGAATGATTAGTTACCTTTTGAGAGTGCAAAGTGTTGAATGCTATATTTTGAGTGCCAAGTGGAATAATTAAGTCATTTCGGAAACAGAAAAAATGAAATGAAGTTGTAAAATCTTCACAATATTTCAATTATTTTGGTGACATGTTTAGGGTTTAGGGTTTAGGGTTAACATATACCTCACTACAAATATTGTTAGTTTACTCATTTTCTTGAGTTACAATTTCAATTTTGTCTTTTTGGGTTATGAATATGATCACATGTGGTGATAATAGATGTTTCCTTGTGTTACATTATATTACAAAAAGAATTTGAATAAAGTTTGTATAAAAATTAATCACGTCACTGAAAAACATTACTGCAATGATATTGATGACCCACAAAAAAAAATATTATTTCACTCACTCGAAATTTAACTTGAAAAAAAAATGAAAAGGAAAAAAAGGTTCAGGGAAATGGATCAATAAAATCCATGTTCTTGTAAACTTTTGAGAATTTTTCTTGCTTACTATGTGAATCAGAAGTCTTCTTGACCTATAAATCAGAAAAATCAGTGTAGTTGACTATGTTTCTATTCCATGTCCACATTGTTCCGGTGGAGCAGTTGAACAACTAACTTTGTTTCATATCTTTAAAAAAAATTCAACTCAGTCCCCAAATTGTAAGGTTATTATTAAAATAAGGAGATATATTCATAGCTTACACTTTCAACCCTCAATTGCGATTTTCTTCATCGTTTCACCATTCCGCAATTTTCCAGGGATTTTTAGGTATTGTTGCAAAATTATTGTGATGTAATTTTTGGAGTTCGCTTCAAGATTTGAAAACAAAAATTAAGATACAGAAAATAAAAAATAATTAATGGAATCATGAATACAAATATAAATAGAAACTATATGAGTCTAAACATTTTATAAGATAATATTAAAAGTTAAACTATAAATACCTTAGCTTTTTAGGAGTCAGTAAATTCTATTTTCAAAAAGAAAAATAATGACAATAATAATCTTTATATCCAAGAAAATATGATAGTGTTCCAAGAAGAAGTAGCAAGAAAAAACTAATACATATAAAAAGAAATGGTTAAATAACATTTTCCAATGATGATCGATGTGAAAAAAAAAAAGCAAGATGAAAGAAAAAAAGAATATTAAATCGAATATTGAACACAAATATAAGTAGAAATTATGAATCTATAACATATTGTAAGTTTGACTAATGAATAATATCAATATACTCCAAATAACTTTGATATTTTAATTTGTAGCATTATTTTGATCGAATAATATGCCCAAAAAAACCCCGATTAAATTGACACAAGACGTGCAACGCACGTCCACCTTCCTAGTTATTAAAAACTCTCAAATATTTTAATTGCATCTTACACCCTGGTAATAACATAGATTGGTGACTTGCACCCCAAAATTCTAAATTTGGCAAAGCGCACCCTCAAATTATTTATCTCTTGACAACTTGCACTCCGTGTGTATTTCTTGCGAGATTTTCATTTGAATAATGGCAGAATTGTCTTAAAAATATAATATTTACTCTTCATTAGGGATGGCCATGGGGCGGGTTTTGCATTCCCCGCACCCGCCCCGTTAAGAAACCCGTTCACCCGCACCCGCCCCGCCCCGCAACGGGTATAAATTTTACCAACCCGCACCCGCCCCGTAGAAAACCCGCGGGTACCCGCCCCGCCAAAAAACCCGTAAAACTGAAGAAAAAAATTAAAAAAAAAAAGTTTAATAAATTGATAACCCTAATAAAAACAATAATTATAATTCTAAATCCAGATTAATATATATATATATATATATATATATATATATATATATATATATATATATATATATATATATATATATATATATATATGCGGAGTGAATATGGTGTCGATACTACTGGGCATATATATATAAACACGCATCCGCCCCGAACCCTCTATCGGGAGAAAAATAAGAACCCGTACACCTCCCATTTTTTTGCGGG
>NW_012193191.1:33103-141653 GCF_000504015.1 Erythranthe guttata
TCTGAGACAGTATTAGTAGTCAAGACAGTAATATTAATTAAAATATTTTTTTTCTAAGAAAAAACAATTCAAAAAAAAAAAAAAAAAAAAAAAAAAAAAAAAAAGTCAACGCCGGAGACCGGCGGTCAACGGTGGTTGACCGGCCGGAAAAAAAAAGCAGGAAAAAAAATTTCAAAAAAAAAAAAAAAAAAAAAAGTCAACGGCGGTCAACGCCGGAATCTGGCCGGAAAAAAAACAGTTCAGAAAAAAAATTATTTTCTGAAAAAAAAAACTTTTGGGGGTTAATGTGATATATTTGTTAAAATCCGGGGTCAATGTGTAATATTAAGGAAGTTAGAGCATAATGGGTGGAATTGTTAAGAATTATATTATTGAGGGTATTTTAGACTAAAGACATGGGGATGGGCTTAATTGAGAGACTGTTTTTTTTGTGGACTAAAATGCATTTAAGTCCCATGTGATGGGCTTTTTTGCCATTTGCCCTTTTTTGAATGTTTATTTTTTCACCAATTCGAATACTTCTGTAACGCAGATATTTTGAACTTCATAGGAATGTGTTGAAACATCCTCGTACTAAAATTGTTTTCTTGTTTTTGTCACTGGTGGAAGCATCTTTATTTCTAAATCAACCAACAAACAAGTAACAATATAATATGCATAATACTGAATGCAAAAGAAAAGAACACTAAAAAAAACAAAATTTGAGAAACGCAAACAATATATATGCTATAATAATATTTCAAGATGTGATTAAGACTAGTGTTTCGTTGCTGTTATTGAGTTTCTTAGTCACCAATTTGCTGATTCAGTAAGATCATAATTGGTAGGGAAAATTACAGCAATCCCTGAGATAAGGTTAAATTACGAAAAAACCCTTCTAGTTTGCATAGTTACTGTCACCCCTCAACTGTGTTGTCTTACGAAAAAACCCCTCCAGTTGGTAAATTAAGGGGTGTTCAATAGGTAAAATGGTACCGAAATTTTGGTAAGCCAAAATTTCATACCGTTTATCATATGGTCGGTAAATAATCGAATTACCAAAATTTTATATAAATTATTTAAGAATTTGATTTTTTAATTTTTTAATTTTAGTTTAAATACTAACATTTTATATAAAACTGTATATAAAATAATGAAAAACTGAATATCGAACCGGATTACTGGTCCGGTAATCGACATGTACTGTTGAGTGTACATTTTACGCTCAATACGTTCACTTTACGTGGATCTTTTGTTTAGATTTAATTATATTTGTGCTTTAATTGATTGATTTTGTGTTTTATAGGTGAAAAACGAGAATTTGGTAACCATGAAGGAAAAAAGATCAAAAAGAAAGGAAAAAGTTGCAAATAAGGAAATAAATCAAATTAGAAGAAAGAATATCGCCACAACTTTGGCAGTGTCCACCATTTCGGGCATATCTCTTTCATATGAACTCCGAATCAGCTGATTTTGGCGGCATTGTAAAGCTAATTTCAAGGGCTACAATTCTTATTTACACAACATTCCAAACTTCGGACTCCAACATGGCACAAATCGACGAACAAATCCTGATGGGGGAAAGTGGCGGAAATTTATTCCTATTAGGTTTCCACTACTTCCTTATTAAGAAAAGCCTATAAAAGCAACACATCTCTACACCATAAGCACGAAATTTTAGACCACAAAAAGCGAAGAACGAAGATAAACGAAGACTCAAGCATAGTTTTTCTTATTTATTTTATTTATTCTATTTTGTTCATCATAAGAATAACGAGTAGCTAAGTTTTTAATCTAGGACTTTATTCGAACCCTATGTGGTGATTTGAACCCATTTTTCTAATATTATGCAAGTTTAATTCCATGATTATTTCTTCTATTTGATCTTATTTAGCGCCTGAACGTAGCTAATTTATGTCGCTAGTGTTATTATTAGAATTGAATCGACAGATCGTTTTAATAATTAGAACAATGATAGGAGAGTCTTCGAGTACTTTTCACCGGATGAGTGTGTCAACTGCATGTATTATCGTAGACATACAGATAATACCTTAGGTAGCCGTTTACGAGACTTGTTATTTAATGCTTTATTCATAATTGGTTTGCATAGACATATAGTGAATCGTTTATGAATAATAGACTCATAATACACGCGACAGGGGGGTATGAGTAATTTAGTGTCTCGGGTTAATAATCGGGAATCGCAACTTGCATGATAGAGGTTTAATTGGGTGATGAATTATCGCATAGGGGGAAGATAAAATCCTAGATCCGTTTTTATATTGATGTTTTCTCGTGTTTATTTGCTTTTATAATTAGATTAATTATTTAGTTGATTAAATTTGACAACCTTGCGTAGGCTGGATAAAAATCATAATTGTTAGAATTTGGTACTTAGGATTAGATAATTTGAGTATTCCCTGTGGGATCGACATCCGACTCTCACGAGTCCACTTTTACTACTTGTTTGCGATACGTGCACTTGCGTGTTAGGTATTTAGCACCCAACAAGTTTTTGGCGCCGTTGCCGAGGTATACGGCTAAATTATCTATTTATTCTAATATCAAATTTGAGCAATTTTTTTTACTTCAGCCATTTAATTTTAATTTTTTTTTTTTTAAATTTTTTTTTTTTGTTTTTGTTACATGCCTGGTTACAATCTTCGGGCACCTCAAACGGGATATGAATGGCTTCCATCTGACGAATACCTCCAAAACACCTGTGATATGCCTCCGTTTTGTTCAGCATGTGGTGGAAATCATTATTCCAATCAATGTTGGGGATCACCAAAAGCGACAAATTTCGTCGAAATTACCAACGGAGGTTATTGGAACACTTACACCAACACATACGAGCAAAGCTTTCAAGACCAAGATTTGAACGAGTTTCAACATAGAGAGCCACAATTTTCTGATTTTCAAAATTATTATCCCTCGCAGCAACAAACCACTGATGAACAACTTGATTTGGTATCCCTCATTGCCGAATTCATGAAGTCCACTCAAGCATCATTTCGAAACATGGAGATACAACTGGAAGAGATGACGCTCAAATTAAAATCTGAGTCTCTTGAAAATATTCCAGACGAAATCGGCAATGGTTATATCGAAGAAAATTCGGGTGAAGCCTGCGGTGAGAAAAATCTTCCATGTCCAGAAAATAGTGTCGATATGAGAGAAATAGAAATTACGAAGACACTTGAGGATGATGAATCTGAGAATGCAATCGAGCTAAACTCCAAAGATGTCTCGGAACAAGAGAATAAGGAGATGGATGTGGTTAGTGCAAATATTCAAATTGAGGATCTTATTGTTGTTCATGACGTGGCTTTGAAGGCATTAATAGAGGTTGACAAGAAGGCGAATGTGTTTGAAGTGGAGGTTATACACAGACTTGAGGTTTTTGTGTACCGATTTGAGGGAGCGGGTGATGAAGATCCCATCGTGGCTTCGTACCGATTGATTACAACGAAAAAAGACTACAAGTTAAGGTGGACCGTGACATATTGCAGTGCTATCCATGCCTTGGTTGCAATTGAAGTGATAATGATCATGGATGGATGCGCAATCTACAAGGCTTTGGATTGGACATAACGATTTCAAGAAGCAAAGTCCGGCTGAAGACTTAAAATTTAGCGCTTCTCGGGAGGCAACCCGAGCATTTATCGTTTTTTTTTCTCATATTTTTCGTATTTTTAGTTGTTTTTTTTATTTTCTTAGAATATATATAAGCGTGCAATCTAATAATTTAATCATGTTTGAATTTTTAGGTCGAAAAACGGACACAAAGTGTCCATACGGCCGTCCGAAAATCAAGGCAAAACCCCAGACGGCCGTCCGGAGAAGTTACGACGAATTGTGAACCTACTGCTTGCGGGACGGCCATCCCAAAAACAGTGCAAAACGTGGGACGGCCGTCCGGAACACCCCTGAAAAAAAAAAAAAAATTCGAAAAAAAAAGGTGTTTGCTTGAAAGAGGAAGAGATGGAGGGGTGCAACACGTGGAGACGTTTCGACTAATCAAGGTGTATTCTATCCTTAAACTTCGTTTTAATTACATTGAGAACGTAACAATGTAAATTTTAAGTTTGGGGGTGGAAAAACACTTTTTATGTGCTTTATAGGCTTTAGATTGCATGCTTTAGGATTTTATTTCTTTATAGTCGTTTTCGTTTATTTATTATTTTCTTTAAAAAAAAAAAATTGCTTGAGTCGAACGCATCGATGAGTTATGATGATGAGAGATGATCAATGTTTGATGATGAAATTGCTTGTTTTTGTTGTGATAAGGATTAGATGTTTGTTTAGCTTTCGATTCAACGGAACTTAGAAACAAATTATTTCTAGGAATCACACTTTGTGCATTGCTTTGGTTGAATGTTTTGTATTTTAAATTTGGACTTAATTTGTGTTAGATCATGCTATGTTCGGGTTTAGAACTCACCTTAGGAAATTTATGATACGAAGTATTGAGTAGTGAGTGATTTGGGATATGATTTGGGCCTTGTTTGAACCGTTTGAGCCTTTCAAGCCGACTTGTTTATCGTAATTATCCTTAAAACCTTGATTTGACCCTCGGAGAAAAGGTGTTCTTTCTTTTAGCCAAAGTGTATAAGGTAGAAAAGATGGAGATTCTCGAAAATTACCCCTTGGAGTTCGGTTGAAATTTTTTTATAAGATCCTTCTTCTTCCCCGAAAAAAAAAAAAAGAGAGAGAAGAAGAAGAGACTAGAAGGGAGAAGTAAGGACTAGTTGTTGAATTGTTTTGAAAGCTCGATCCATTGTCTTAAGAGCAAAAGTGGAGACTTTTGAACTCTTAAGAATTGAGTTTATTAAAGTCCTTAGAGGTGAATTCATTGTTTCAAACGCTTATATTTCAAATTTCGGCGTAATCACCTCAATTCAAGAAGAATAGCCACATATACCCATATTTCCTACCTCGAACCAAAGAGCCTAACAATTGAAAGCCAAAAAGCCCCAATGATCCCAATAGCTTAATGTTCGATATTAGTAGAGTAGAATAATTTGGTGAGTATTTGGAGTCAAACATATGCATGTAAGCATAATTTTTTTCTATCTTTAATTTACAAATATTGGATGCTTGAAGCAATTGCATGAATTGTGGTTTTTTGTTATGGTAAGTGACTAAGTGCTTTGAATTTTGAGCTTGCGAATGCCTAAGAATTTTCATTATAATTACAAGTTCTGAAAACATGAAGTTGGTCATTAATCTATGTGATGAGATGCGGCAGTTGAGTTATTTTCTTGCTATTAGATTTTGCTTGAGGGCAAGCAAAAGTTCAAGTTTGGGGGTGAGTGTAGATTTTACGCTCAATACGTTCACTTTACGTGGATCTTTTGTTTAGATTTAATTATATTTGTGCTTTAATTGATTGATTTTGTGTTTTATAGGTCAAAAATGAGAATTTGGTGTCCATGAAGGAAAAAAGATCAAAAAGAAAGGAAAAAGTTGCAAATAAGAAAATAAATCAAATTAGAAGAAAGAATCTCGCCACAACTTTGGAAGTGTCCACCATTTCGGGCATATCTCTTTCATACGAACTCCGAATCAGCTGATTTTGGCGGCATTGAAAAGCTAATTTCAAGGGCTACAATTCTTATTTACACAACATTCCAAAATTCGGACTCCAACATGGCACAAATCGACGAACAAATCCTGATGGGAGAAAGTGGCGGAAATTTATTCCTATTAGGTTTCCACTACTTCCTTATTAAGAAAAGCCTATAAAAGCAACATGTCTCTACACCATAAGCACGAAATTTTAGACCACAAAAAGCGAAGAACGAAGATCAACGAAGACTCAAGCATAGTTTTTCTTATTTATTTTATTTATTCTATTTTGTTCATCATAAGAATTACGAGTAGCTAAGTTTTTAATCTAGGATTTTATTCGAACCCTATGTGGTGATTTGAACCCATTTTTCTAATATTATGCAAGTTTAATTCTATGATTATTTCTTCTATTTGATCTTATTTAGCCCATGAACGTAGCTAATTTATGTCGCTATGTGTTATTATTAGAATTGAATCGACAGATCGTTTTAATAATTAGAACAATGATAGGAGAGTCTTCGAGTACTTTTCACCGGATGAGTGTGTCAACTGCATGTATTATCGTAGACATACAGATAATACCTTAGGTAGCCGTTTACGAGACTTGTTATTTAATGCTTTATTCATAATTGGTTTGCATAGACATATAGTGAATCGTTTATGAATAATAGACTCATAATACACGCGACAGGGGGTTATGAGTAATTTAGTGTCTCGGGTTAACAATCGGGAATCGCAACTTGCATGATAGAGGTTTAATTGGGTGATGAATTATCGCATAGGGGGAACATAATAGATCCGTTTTTATATTGATGTTTTCTCGTGTTTATTTGCTTTTATAATTAGATTAATTATTTAGTTGATTAAATTTGACAACCTTGCGTAGGCGGGATAAAAATCATAATTGTTAGAATTTGGTACTTAGGATTTGATAATTTGAGTATTCCCTGTGGGATCGACATCCGACTCTCACGAGTCCACTTTTACTACTTGTTTGCGATACGTGCACTTGCGTGTTAGGTATTTAGCCCAACATATACCGAATTTTCGTTTGATTCGGTACGGTCGGTTTATCGACCGGATGAACACCCCGATGTAAATTTGACCACATGAGGGTGGACGTGTAAGGCAATACATAGTTGGCGGTGGTTGTAATTACGCAAATTAGTAACCGTAATTTGCCCTAATTAGTATATAGATAAGTACTCTTTCCATCCAATCATGGTACCAACTTAACTTTTAGACAATTTAAATATTTTTTAAACTCTAATGATTTTTTTTTAAATTACTTTAATTTGTATTTTAAGCCTTTTTCTTTTTCTTTTTCTTCTTTGATAAATAAGACTAGTGCGAGTTAAAGTGACAAGTAGCCATAAGATAAAATGGAAAATATAATGGAAGGGAATCAAATACTAGTCTTTATTACCTCTAGTGGTCTATAATTAAAGAAAAGGTATCAGCATGTGTTACTTTTGAAGCTAACCATGGTTAACTTTTTAGATTCGTGATATATCAACATCAATTTGCTTTATTATTTCATAGTCAAAATTTAGTATTTTAAAGCATAGCCAAAATCTACAATTCAGCTCATTTACTTTGTCCCATTAATTAATTATTATGAGTTTATAGACCTATATATGTTATATGAAACTGTTAATAAAAATCCTTATAATGCATTTTCTTTAGGGGGTTTTTGCTATATTATTATGAGTTTATTGCATTCCATATAGACTTAGGGTGTTTTTTGCTAATAAAATAACATATGGGGTTCTCTTAACAAATTAGTGAAAATATAAGGTGCTGAATGCAATAACACAAAAAATAATGTCTGTTGAGTAAAAGAAGCACGAATTATGTTGATGGGAATCAGCATATAGCTTTACTTTTGGATTGAACCATGGTTTGAAAACAAGAAAAGAATCTGATTTCCAAAACTTCCCAGAAGTTGTTACCATTTCCAATTTCCTCAACAACATCTCTCTCTCTCTCTCTCTAGATCTCTCTCTCTCTCTCTCTCTCTCTCTCTCTCAACAAAACAACAATGGCGGCTGAAGCTGCGGTAGGAGCTGCAGTTCAAGTTTTACTTCAAAATCTGATCACACTTTCGGAGGAGCAAATAAGCCTCGTTCGAGATTTCAAGAAAGACCTGAAAAAACTAAAAGATTCTCTCTCTATGATTCAAGATCTCTTGGACGATGCGGAGAAGAAGCAAATCACCGAAAAAGCCGTCAAACGCTGGTTGAAGAAGCTCGAAGGTGTCGCCTTCGACGCCGATAACGTCTTGGATGAGCTCAACTATCAAAATCTCTCCAAGAAAATCCAGACGCAATACAAAATGAAGAAAACGGCGCGTATACGATGCTTCATCCTCCCGCAATGCGTTCCCGATGCACGTCGTCTAAAAATGGCACGTAAAATCAAGGATATCAATCAAAACTTGGAAGAGATCAACCTGGAGGCAACCAAATATGGCCTTCAAAAGTCAATTGCAGGTGCACATGCTCCGCTTACTGGATCATCTGCAGGCCGGGAAACCGACTCGTTCGGTATCGATCCGATTTTTCTTGGAAGAGAAAATGACGTGTCTGCAATTGTGAAGACGATGACTACTCTTCCAAATGGTCAAGTACTCTCTATCCTCCCTATTGTCGGGATGGGTGGACTCGGAAAGTCAACGGTAGCTAGACAAGTATTTGATCATGAAGAGATAAGGGCACACTTCGATAAGCATTTGTGGGTGCATGTTTCTGAAAAATTCGATGCCGTGATTCTTCTCAACAAGATTCATACTTTGTTAACAGAAACAAATGTCGAACTCGGAGCCAAACAAGCTCTTCTGGAGAAGATTCAGAAGCATTTGGGAGGTAAAAAATATCTACTTGTCCTAGACGATGTTTGGAATGAAAATCAGGAAATATGGGATGATTTTATTAATCCCTTGAGAGGGATTAGTTCTGGGACAGGAAATGGCATCATTGTTACTACGAGAAGTGAAATTGTTTCTTCCGTTGTGCGAACACTTCCTGTGCATCGACTAAAAAACTTGCCGGAAGTTGAGTGTTGGTCCATAATCAGAGCAAAAGCCTTTAGAGAAGATAATAATATTCCATCACAACTGGAGACAGTTGGGGTATCTATCGCAAAAAGATGTCAGGGTTTGCCATTGGCGGCAAAAGTGGTGGGGGCATTGTTGCGTGATAAGAATATCGATGAGTGGATTTCAATTGAAAAGAATTGGCTCTCCAAGTCCGGAAGTGAAAATAATGTCTCAAATATATTGAAGTTGAGTTATGATCATTTATCGTCGCCATCACTCAAAAAGTGTTTTGCGTACTGTTCAATTTTTCCTAAAGGATATAACTTGGACAAGGAAAGGTTGGTTGAGCTTTGGATGGCAGAGGGATTTCTTGGAGGAAATGACGATATGGAGATTGTCGGCAACAAATTCTTTAGTCTTCTCCTACAGAACTCATTGTTACAAGCTGTGAAGAAAGGTGATTACAACAACACAACATATTATAACATGCATGATCTTGTTCATGATCTAGCATCATCTGTTTAAAATTCAAAGACAAATAATGTTTGGGACGAGGGGTACCAAGTTCGGTATATCACCCTACAATCTACCGATGTTGAAACAGGTCGTATCCTAAAAGAACAAGCAAGATATCTTCGTACATTATATTTCCATGGTAATGTACGTGATATCATGTTGTCGGATTTCAAATGCCTGCATGCTCTAATTATCGTGAGAGATGGTGTTGAAAGCAATGATGATCAAGAGTTGCCAAGTTCATTCGGCGAGCTGATACATTTGAGATGTCTTGACATTTCAGGCATAAGGATTAAATGTTTGCCAGATTCGATTGGTGAACTCTATCACTTGCAGACATTTAGAGCAAGCTATGTTTTGGAGAAGATGCCAAACACAACGAAACACTTGACGAGCTTGAGACATCTCCACATTCCTCAAATAGAATTACCTCCGGAGATAGGAAGATTAATTTCTCTTCGAACACTACCATACTTTGTAGTGGGCGACGAAAAGGGTTGTGGAATTGGTGAGCTTGGAAGCTTGAAGAATCTTCGGGGGGAACTAGATAATTATAATCTTGAAAAGGTGCATAGCAAAGAAGAGGCCGAGAGTGCAAATTTATCACAAAAGCAAGACATTGTCCAATTAATGCTTCGTTGGAGTACTGAAAATAGAGAAGGTGAAAATTGTGACGAGAGTGTGTTGGAAGGTCTCCAACCCCATCCAAATCTAAGAATTTTAAGGATTGGTGGATTCAGCGGAAAACGTTTTCCGTCATGGTTTTCGAATTTGTCTGGGCTTAATAATTTGACGATGATAATGATTGCAAGGTGCAAAGAATGTGAACAAGTCCCGACGTTAGGGCACTTGCCGAATCTCAAGTCTATTCTTTTAAGGGGTCTAGACAATGTGCAAACCATAGGTTCGTTATTCTACGGAATCGATGACAATTGTAGTAGCACATCAAGCAACAGAGTTTCCAAGACGGTGTTTCCTGCGCTTGTAAGGCTCGAGTTGCAGGGAATGCCAAAACTGACGGAATGGTTAGAAGCGGAATTGCCAAGTGCAGTAGACAATCAAGAATTGGTGGCATTTCCTCGCCTCGAATACTTGGAGGTCCATGGTTGCGAGCAATTGATGAGTGTTCCAAGTCACTTCCCATGTCTTAAAGAATTGAATATTATTGCCTTAGATAGCGAATTACCTTTCACAAGTATATGTGGGATCAAATTGAACTCGCTTACAGAGCTCCAAATTTATTCAATTGATGGATTGACGTGTCTCCCGGATTGGTTATTGAGCAACAATCAAAATCTTAGGAAGTTGGCGATATCGTATTGTAACAACTTAACGCATCTAGTTCCGCGCTTGGAAGGTGCGGGAGTTTCTCTTAGGGATTTGTTTATATATAATTGTCCGAAACTCAGAGAATTACCGGATGATCTACACAGCCTCAATGCTCTCGAGAAGTTGAATATAACTGGTTGCCCGAATCTGGAAACAATACCTTATCCGCATGAAATGATGGAGTCATCCCTCGAGAGTTTGACACTGAAGGGATTGACGAATTTAAGGAATATGGAAATGGTGATTGGGTGGTATTGCTCGAATAAAATGCCTCGCCTGTCGACACTAATTCTTGATGTTCCGATGATGAATATGATCACCACTAATTCATCTTCCTTGTCGGAGATTACAGCTGGTTCTTCTTCTTCCGGTCATGACAGTAGTTTGCGGTATTTAAGCATCGATAGTACAAGATGCGATGAGTACTCAAATTCATTCGTTGACGCCATTTTGAAAGCATCGACCAAATCTCTTAATATCTTGTCGTTGGCAGGGAATAATTGTGACGACCAAAGTAGTGGTTATCTACCGGATCAGATTCAACATCTCACTGCTCTTTCTAAGCTATTCTTACACGATTTAGGAAATATACAAGAATTTCCTGAATGGTTTGGGAACAACAACAGCTTTTCGTCGTCTCTGCAGCTATTACATATAAACAACTGCAAGAAGTTGCGACATTTGCCATCCAAGGAAGCAATGCTACACCTCACCAAATTAAGTTACTTAGCTGTCGGTCGTTGTCCACTATTAAATTTAAAGAAAATACGAGAAATAAGTGATGATGATGATTCAGAGTGGCCCAAAATTTCTCATATCCCCGAAGTCTATGAGGATGGGAATCAAATACCAACTCATGCTCAGTAAATGTAAGCATACTTATTACTGTTTTATTATATTGTATTTACATATATTTCGGAACAAATTATGTATGTCAGCAGATTATATATTGTTTTCTTTTTCTTTTTGGTTATCACATCTCAAAATCTGCGAATTTAACTTCAATAGGTCGCCGAAGGCATACAGCACAAATAAAGTCGAGACAGAGCAGCAGCGAAAACCATCTTTTTTTGTTGAACTTAAGAGTTTAATTTACTTTGATATATACTGTAAGTATGTCACAATTTAGTTATTAGCTCGAAATATTTTACTTTTGCCTTGTTGAATTTGTGTGGTCATTGTTATGAAATAAAAACTTGCAAGCTTATGCGTTATGCGACTTTTTTCATTTGGTTAGGTGGATTTCAAATCCACAATAATCCCTCAATAATAGTTCGAAATTATAATTGAAGGATTTGGAATCTATTTTAACATGAAATTCATACAAATGAGCCGGCTCGTGAGCTCACGAACAACTAATAACAAGCTCGAGCTCGAAAAACTCGAGTTCGAATTCGAGCCTTTTTCGAGCCGGCTCATCGAGCTCACGAGCGGCTCAGCTAGTTTACCACCCCTAATGTTCCATTTAATTAATTCTTACCAAAAATTGGTTATTATGATTCACATATAGTAAACTACTTATTAATTAATAATTACTAGCCAGTATTACCTAATTTTACATCATATGTAGCTATATAGTATAATTTTATTTGAATTCTTGTTGGATCAATCCTTTTTTTTAGGTTTGATAACCATTCATTTGGGTCTTAGATTTTATCAGTATAAATTGACAGAGAGAGATTGGAACAAAAATTGAAATCTCAAAAGGGCTACAACTCTGCCGTTGAGTGACATTTTATAGAAAGCTATTCAGGGGGGGGGGGGGGGGGGGGGGGTGGGGGGGAGGGGGGGGTGTCAGAGAGAATGTGAAATTCGATGACACGACGAAGGAAAAAAAAGTAGCATAAATCCACAGTATGTCCGAAGGCAAAGTAGCCATAATAATATCATTCCCATCTTCTCATTAAATCCCTCGTTTTGACTATTTAGCAAACTCGACATGAACCAACTTTTACGGAGTTTAGACCTTCCTGCATTGATGGATTGGAAAGAGGAACGATATTAGCAAAGCTTGCGTATTCATTCCAATAATCAATTAGTAAGAAATATCAGCCGCTCTTTTATTGGTGAACAGGAGCTAGCAAATAAAAAAACCCGAGATAATTTCAGATCGCAAAACACGAATAAAAAACAACAGAGAATAAATAAATCAAGACTTGGGTCGAGAAAGTAAATTTTTTTCAGAAACTATTTGGGTATTATTTGACACAAGTAATTGGAAGACGTAAAAATGGAAGAAACCACTAACTACATTCGTCCTTTTACAAGAAGTATAGATATAGATATAGATATAGGTATAGATAACCTTACTGTAGAGACAAGTAATAGCAGCCTTCTTCACAAGTACGGTGGTGTTGACTCGACATATAACTCAGTCTCGTCCCCTTCATCATCCTCCTCGTCTGCATCTACCCAATTGCTTCGATGGCGTTGTGATAAAACATGTTCTTTAGTAATGCCTACACCATCTATACGAGTATGAAAACGATAGTTTTACTCAGCATTTCCAACAAATAAGTAAGCTTTTAAGAATAATCGACATACCTTGCGTCTGTCCTCGAACATCTGTTTCCATGACATGGCAGCTAAATTCATTCGGTCAAGAAACATCAACACCAATTATTTCAGAAACTGCATCCTATTTTCTACTTCCACTCAAATTTACATAAAATATATATAATATATATATAGGGCAAATTAGGGCCACCCCTCTGAGTTAAGGTCAAATTACGAAAACCCCCGTCCTGTTTGGGTAATTACAGCCACCCCCCTCAACTATGTATTATCTTACGAAAAACCCCTCCTGGGGTAAATTTAGGGATGTTAATTCGGTAAAAAACCGAACCGAAATTTCGGTACGCCAACATTTCACAGTGTTTACCAAACCGAATATACGATTTGGTTCGGTAAATAACCGAATTACGTAAATTTTATTGAAAATATTTAAAAGGAGGGGGTTGGCTGTAATTACACAAACAAGAGGGATTTTTTCGTAATTTGACTTTACCTCGGGGGTGGCCGTAATTTGCCATATATATATATATATATGTAAGGATACTCCATCTGACGAGCAGGCATTTCGTCACCAGTATTATCTAAAGAAATGTTCATGGCATCAATCCTCTGAATTGTAGTCCCCTGGTCATTGGTATTTTGATTTCTTTCCCTGATGACTCGTCTATCAGCAGAAGTAGAATCTCTTACAGCGCTTCCTGCATGTGGATCGGTTCATGACACACACACACACACACACACACACACACATATATATATATATATATATATATGTATGTATATTTACAGTTTTAACATTATACACAATAAATGGTGTTCTCACCTGAGAGTTCAGACCAAATTCTGGTGTGATCCGATGGATTCTCACAAGTATTTCCTTTTGTACCCTGCTGTTCCGGGGCCCGGTTATTGGCCACTGTTGGATGAGGTTGAGAAGAATTTCCACCGTTATTGAGTTGCGACACGAGCATGGTGGCAAGTACAAGGGAAGCATCAAAGTTTGAAGTCGAACCGTCGTCGTCTAACCCGAATTTCGGTGCCATCAGTATTGGCCTGACTTCTCCAATTGTCAGATTGTATTTAACAACAACGGGATTAAAGTGAACAATTATTTTCTAAGTCGAGTTGAGCAGCAGATAAGCATTAAATAACGTGATTTTCGACTATTATATTTTAGCTGTCTTCCGTTATTGAAAAAAAGAGGGTCAGCTTCACAAATAAAGTAAACGAATAAAAGGGCTTATCGAATATATTGAGCACTGGAAAAAAAAACGACTCTTACTCTCCAGCTTTATCAAGATACAAGTGTACATCAACTTCACATCCCTCACAGTATGCAAGAAATGCCTGGAACAAGAGAAAATTCAAAGAAAATAAGTGCTGTAGACTATGGAAATAATCAATTACGAAAATTACTTATCAAAAATTCTAAATTAGTAGTCAATTATAGAAGGGCAAATTACTGCCACCCCCCTGAGTTAAGGTCAAATTACGAAAACTCCCCTCTTGTTTGGGCAATTACAACCACCCCCTCAACTATGTATTATCTTATGAAAAAACCCCTCCAGAGGTAAATTTCGGTACGCCAAACATTTCATACCGTTTACCGAACTGAATATACGATTTGCTTTGATAAATAACCGAATTACATAAATTTTATGTAAAAATATTTAAAAGGAGGGGATGGCTGTAATTACCCAAACAAGAGGGTTTTTTTTTCGTAATTTGGCCATACCTCAAGGGGGGTGATCGTAATTTGCCCATTATAGAATGTTCAAGTTATAATGTGTATAAAAAGTTTGTAAGTTGATGAAAATCTGCTCGTATGTAAATCGGTATATAGTTGCATCACCTTCAGCTCCTTAACTCCAAATGTTACGTCAACGGGATCACCAGAGTGAGTATACTGGACAAACTCTTCGGTAGGATCTATCCAGAGCTGAGTGTGTAGCGACGAATCATTTTCTGCAAAATTAAGATATATTTCTGAATAATAAACTTTTTTTTAAGATTATTTTAGGGGAAAATAAATCATGGTTACCTTTGGTGGGATCTAAGTAACTTCTAAGTTCAACGGCTTTTCCGCCAACCTCGTCAGCAGCATCGAGAGGCAATGCAGGCAGTTGGGTTGCAATGATTGTAATCTCTTGAAGGGTTGATTGAAAATTAGACAGTAATCTGTTGAGATCACGAGGCCTTACAACAAAGCTGCTCGGAAGCTTTCTTCTATCAAGCGATAGATGTTGTATATCGGGTTCGACGTTGCACGTTATCCAATACGATTTTCTCATACCTGTAAAACTTACAAGAATAAAAAGCAATAAAAGATTCATTCACAAGTTGTAATACAATCCAAGTTTTTCATTAAAATTTATAAAAAACTTCACAAACTTATATTCAAATGCATTCAACCATCGTTCGGTTCGGTTTCGGTTGGACTATCACTAACTATTATCACAGAATAAATAACGGACACCAATTGCTGTTGTGTAACTAAGATTAGGAATGTTTGTGGCAGATACATTTATCAACTTTGACCATACAAATTGATATAATTCTCTTGAATGGGCAGCTGCGCAACTTACAAAAAAACGAGCGACGGAGGTTAAAATTAGACAATGGAACATTCATCAAATGTCTTACAGTGAGGTATAAGAAAATTTAAACCCAATAAAAAAAATTCTAATCACCGATCAGGTGAATACAATTTACTCGGTTTAAATGTTTTTATGCCTCGCCATAAACATTTAATAAATGTTTCATTGTCTAATTCTAACCTCCGTAGCTCGTTTTTTGCAAGTTGCTCGGCTGCCCCAACTACGAGAATTATATCAAATTTATCTTCATAAAAGTCGTTCGTTCATCCAATTAAAAACAAATCAGGCTAATATGAAGCTAAAAGGATTTCATTTCATACCATTGAAGCATTCCAAAGTCCACTGCACCTTCGACGAATCAGAATCGGGCAGCACAACGTTCAAATGATCGATACTAGCAATCGGAGTTCTCAGAACCGAACATATTGCCTGCGTAAAACATCATATCAGAAAGTAGTATCGTATCTACACCGAGGGGAAAAAGAAAACGTTATACCTTCAAAAGCACGCTGCATTGGACCAGGGCACCAGATACCGAATATACATCGAAGAAATCGGGCTTGAATGTTATGGATTGATAGGCCGATCTTGATGAATTAAGAGTATGAAGAGAGAGCTGCCATCAATTAAAAAAAAATTACAAAAATGAACAAGAAAGATACAACGATTATCGTCAACTCCAACAACTCAAAACACGATTATTATCATACTACTGAATAAATGAATATATCAAGACCTCATAGATTCTTTATGCTTCAGCCACAGATAACCCAATAAGCAACGAATTCAAAAAAAAAAAATTAAAAAAAGGGTAAATTACGAAAACCCCCCTGAACTTAGGCTAAATAACGAAAAACACCCCCACCTATCCGTAATAACCAAAATCCCTCCTCTGATTAATTGTTGATTGATTTTTTTAGTAGAAAATGTGTACGGTCTATTATATAGGTGAGAAATAAAAGAAAATATCTGAAATTGCGTAAAGTCTATTCCCAGGAACCAAAAAATCCGTGAAAAGTCACACTGTAAGGAGGGGGGGTTTGGTAATCACGAATATGTTGGGGTGTTTTTCGTTATTTAGCCTACGTTCGGGGGGTTCGTAGTTTACCCAAAAAAAAAGGAAATTCAGATTATCAAGCGTCCCAAAAATCATCCTGATTTTATTGATGGGTCTCACAGATTAGGGCAAATTGTATAGAAATTCATGACAAAAACCAGTGCAAAATTTGATTTCAAAATCCTAACACTTAAAATTTCATTGCCACCAAAATCTACTGTGAACCACAAGATGTTAGAACCCTAATTAGCCATGATTAATTGAATTAAAAAGAAATCAGAGATAATTAATTGAATTGAATTAAACGCAACAATAATTGAACCTGAGAAGGAGAAGACTGAAAAACGAGTTCGTTGCCGATGCGGGCGAGGCAGGTGATGGAGCGAGATAGGGTTTTCAGTGAACTCCCACTTATACTAAACTCCATTTTTCGTCTTCAAATTAATGGTATATTTATGGCGGGAAGAGGGTTTTTTTTTTTTTTTTCTTTTTTTTTTTTATGATGCGCTTGGGGTATGGAATAGTAGTTTGATTCCTCTGTTCTAGGTTGAAGTTAAGGAAGATGAATGGGGAAATTACAGTTTTCACCCCTCAAGTTTTCACCGATTTCACATTTGGTCCCTTAGGTTCATAAAACACATTTGGTTCCTCGTGTTCCAATAATTTAACACTTAGTTCATTGTCATCAATTTACCGTTAGTTAAGGCAGTGATGGGCACACGCTTGATTCCGTTAGTTTTAACGGAAATGACTAAAAGTATTGAATTTTTGAAACATAAGAGACTACATGTGAAATTAATACAAACTTGAGGAGGGATCAAAATTGTATTTGTCAGGAATATGAATAGTATATATAATTAATTGCTTTGGGTTTAATTTGGGGTAATTGACATTTTGCACCCTCCAATTATGCTCATTTGGCACTTTGAGCTCTTAAATTAAAAATATGGTAGATAGCACCCCTCAAATTAAGATTTGCTTGGCACATTGCAACCGAAGACACTTTTCGGCTCAAATTTGTGTCCGAAAAAATGATTTTAGCATAATTAAATGGGCAAAATGGTCAATTACTCTTAATCACATCCGTGAACGAGGAATAATATACATATTTTCTGTAGTTAAAAAGGTTGGTAATGAATTTATTCACAAATTTACCATTTCAGTTCCCCCAAAATCTTTTTATTGTACTACTTTTGGATTTTGGGGTGCACTATGCTAAATAAATCTTAATTTGAGGATGCAATTTGTCATATTTTCAATTTAAGGGTGTAAAGTGCCAAATGAATATAATTGCAGGGTGCAAAATGCCAATCACACTTTAATTTGTAAGACAGTATTTTTTTTTCTTAAATGTAATAAACATGAAATAAATCAAATAAGTAATTATTATTTGAAAATATGTTACCTGTTTTTAATTGTATACCTACTTAAAACATAAGAGGGCTTTAATATTTCTAATTTTATGAAAACTAAATTTTACCATAATTTCATTTTTATATGAGTTCATAGTTATATCATATATGATTCCAAGTTAATAAATTATTTAGGGCTTGTTTGGTTACTGCTATAAGGTGCTACTGATTAAATAGTAGATGCTAATAACATGTCCGGTTGGTAAGATTCACAATTTTTCGGACCCGCTATTAAAATCAAAGCCCGCTATTAAATGCTACTATTTCATTAAATTAGTAGCACCCCTGAGATTAATTTAATAGGAGGTGAACGGAAAAATACAATTTTATTCTTAAAATTATATTTTATTATTGTAAACAAGTGGTTTTAAAGACAATTCATATATAATAACTGTTTTCAACAAATTTAATAGAAAATCCAATCTAAGAAATCGAACATGCTACTAACTAAATAATTAATTAGTTAGTAGGGAGTTAATCCAATCTCATGTAATCCAATCTAATCCAATATAGGTAACCGAACGAGCCCTTATAGCAAACTTTCATGGATATTATTATTAATAAATTACACCTTATTCATCACATTGCATTATCCAAACCATCCTCCTTACAATGCACGTGCTATGGATTCCGGCCAATTTTGGACAAAAATGGAACAAATCGCTACCGGTGCTACAAATAATAGAGATTAAGTATGTCCGTGCAACTTTTTTCTATTCAGTGGGTAAAGTGCAAAAATATCCGAAGTTTAGGAAATTTAATGATGTTTACCTATATATGATATAACTATGAACTCATATAAAAAATGAAATTATGGTAACATTTAGTTTTCATAAAATTAAAAATATTAAAGCCCTCTTATGTTTTAAGTAGGTATACAATTAAATTAATAACATGTAACATAAATTCAAATAATATTGGGGCTCTTTGATATAACCCCCAATACTTATTTCAATAGGGAGATGCTCAAACTATTTTGCAGCATTTGAGAAAAGGTTCATTCCTAATTTCAGCCACCCATTTTTCCAATTATGTCACTTCCACCTCATCAAACAGTATCACCAATTATGTCCTGCCACCTCATCAGCCGTTTTTTTATTCTTTATTTTTTATTTTTATTTTTATTATTTTTTTTTAAAATTTTTCTATTTTTTTTTTCATTTTTTAACTTTTTTTTTCTTTCTATCAAGTGTATTAATCGACTATGTGATATAAGCAAGGTTCTAAAAAGCGGTAATCGGTGCGGCGGTGATTAATCAGTGATAAATCGGAAATAAATCAGTTTTTAAAATTTAATATAATATATTTCTAGATATTATTTATAAATACTCCAAACATATATAAAAAAGATATTTAAACATAGTTATATCTCCATCATGTATATATTCTAATAACATAATAAAATTTTAATAATTATAAGATCATAATACATAATATCCTTATAAAATATAAAAAAAAGGCGAATTTTTTGAATTTACATTTGTTCTTGACCATTCCTAGCATACATCATTAGTTATTTAACAATAACAATTAACTTAAACAAAATAAGGCATAAACTCATATTTTCTTTTATTAAAATCCAACTTTTATATTGAATTATAAAGAATAAAAAAAATTAAAAAATAAAAAAAAACCGATTTTTTACCGATTTTTGGCCGATTTTTGCCACCGAGTTTGACCCGCCTTAAATGTTTGACCGCCTAAAACCGCCTCACAGGCAAAAAACCGATTTTCAAACCTTTACACTAAAATCGTAAAGGTTTTGGACCGCCTCCGCCTCGGAGACCGATTAATCGGCCGCCTCGGCCGATTTTTAGAACACTGGATATAAACATAGTCGATTAAGAAAATGACTACTATAAAAAAAAAAAAAAAAAAAAAAAACACAACTATATTTAGATAACAAATAATATACATAAATTGTAATTTATTTATTCAAATACGAGTCCAAAAACGAATTAAAAAAATGAAATCATGTAACCTTAATCGACTACCAAAACAGTCGATTAACACTTTAATCAACTACTAGAGCATAGTCGATTAATTTAATCGACTACCGGAAAAATACATAGTCGATTAAGGATCCAGCCTCCGCAAATTTCTCTACCCGCACCGTCCTCCGCCTAATCTACCAAAAAACCATAGATATGCTCCTCGTCGTCACCACGCCGCCGCCACACCACACCATCACCACCACACTTCTATATTCTGACGGTTTGTAATGACAAATAAAGTAAATTACAACCCGCACTACCAGCCTAAACAAAACCACCACCATCAAATCCACCAAACCTAAGCCACCCAAACCCAACTTTTTTCATGACCACCGTCATATCCAAAAAGAGGCAGCAAAATCAAATTAAAAATCCATAACCTGCGGCGACGAAGAAGAAATCTTCGTAAATTAAAATCGAGAAACTGTGGTTAACCCTAACCGTGAACGCATTATACATCTCAACCTTCGATCTAATCTTGTAAAGAGGGAGAGAGAAGAGAGGGAAGAAGTTAAGAGTGAGAAAAGAAGCAGATCGAGAAAAAAAAAAGAAAAAAAAACGATGGAGAAGGGAGAGAAGAGAGCATAGTGAATGTAGATTGAGAAAAGGAAAAGGAAAAAATAATATTAAAAGAGAAGATGCCAAAATTGAGGTTTAGGAGTAAGGATATAATTAGTAGTTACCTTTATTAATTATCCAAGCTAACAATAAAATGGGTTTTCTCTAATTATTTTTTGGAGGAGATTTTTCTTAACTACATTTCCTAGATGAGGGGGTCCTGCTAATTTTGCCAATTGTATTTAGTTATTTGATTTATTTCATGTTTATTACATTTAAGGATTAAAAAAAATACTTTTGTCTAACAAATTAAACCCAAAAGCAATTAATTATGTGAAAATACAGTTTTCATCCCTTAAGTTTGCATCGATTCAACATTTGGCCTTTTTATGTTCACAAAAAAACACTTTTGATCTCTCATGTTCCAATAATTTTAACGGTTAGTCCGTTAGTTAAGGCATTGATGGGCATACGTTTGATTCCGTTAGTTTTAACTAACGGGAGATTGACGCAAAATGACTAAAAGTATTAAATTATTGAAACATAAGGGACCAAATGTGTTTTTTATGAACCTGGAGACCAAATGTGAAATCGGTGCAAACTTGAGGGGTGAAAACTTTAATTTCCCCAATTAATTATATATATATATGGGTTAATCTAAAAAATGCCCACGACAAGTGCACTTAATTACTCAAAAAAAAAGGTACTTAATAAAAAGAGGGACATCCAACTGTTTTGTCTTTCAAATAAATCCAGCTCATTCATACTTATTTGCAAATAAGGAAAATCATTTTATATATACCAAAATTACCCAATCAAATAACTAAATATTATTTGAATTTATGTTACATGTTATAAATTGTATACCTACTTAAATAATACGAGGGCTTTAATATTTCTAATTTTATGAAAACTAAATGTTACCATAATTTCATTTTTATATGAGTTCATAGTTATATCATATATCATATTTAATTACAGTATTTTATATCATATATATATCATATATATTAGGGGACCCAGGATTAGAAAGTAGAGGGGGCGGACTAAAATTTCAGGGTTCGGGGCAGCGGCCCGAAAAAAATTTTAGGTTCACAATATTGCACTTAATGAGATTCGTGGCACCGTCTCATATTATTTTTAGAGACATTGATATAAAAAATCAAAGATCGATAAGTAAATATTCATAAATTTTATTTAAAATAGTACAAGTTTTAACAATTTTATTTTATATTTTTATAATGAATATGATATATATATCTATAATTTATATAAAATTATGGAGAATAAACAAAAAAATTAAGGGTTAAGACACATATTTATAAAACCTTTGGGGGGCCAAAAGTAATATTCAAAAAATATAATGTCAAAATAGCTGAAAAAGAAAAAAAAAATTCTTGGGGGGTCAACTCCCCCCACCCCAGTAGTATATATATCATATATATCATAGTTATATCATATATCATATGCGACATAGTAAACGTATCGCAAACATCAAATTTTATTTTAAATTAAAAAAATATATTTTTATTAAAAAATAAAAAAAGTAATGCTAAATGAAGCTCAAAATTGTTAAATGTAGCCGAAAATTGATAAATGCAATCCACATGATTACTAATGCAGTAGAAATTATGTAAATGAGGGGTAATTTTGGAAAAAAAAATACCAAGGTATCACAAAGGATCAATTTCGTGGTGGATCTAGTGCTATTTAATAGTGTTTTGAGAGATCTATTGCTAAAGGCTGTTATTTTAACTAGGGCTGGGACTGGGTTGGGTCGGTCGATTACCAGCCTAAAAACCGACCCATTCGTCAAACCATTTTTGCTCAAATTTGAAAACCGTTGTCGACCCAACCTTTGTGGGTCGGTTGATGGTTGACAACCGAATATTTGGTTCCGGAATGGGTCGGTTGATGGTTTATACCCACAAGCTAGTTCACTTAAAAAAATCAAAATTTGGAGTAAAAATACCCACATTCTGCGTAATGCCACGATGGAATCATCATTTATTATTTCAAAATAATTAATAACACTTTAATGAAAAATATAATCAGGAAATTCAAAGTAATTTCAAATATGCACAACAGTTTTAGTGGAGTTTTGTGGGCTTTTTGTTTAAACTTCAGCATAAAGAAACTCGTGGAAGATTTAGGTCAATTTTTTTTCGTTTGTTGATTGTTTTTAAAATTTAAAATACTAATTATTTTGATAATTTCATAACCACTTAAGAAAACACGGCCTTTATTTTATATTTTTAATAAAATTTTAATAATATAGTTGGATAACCGATAATTATCGGTCAACCAACTTGTGATAATATTAGAAACCACCAACCGACCCATTATAGATGGGTTGGTTGAAATTTTCGACCCGATCCAATGGGTCGGTTAAAAATTGATTATCCGCCTAAAAAAATGGTCGGTAATGGGTCGGTTGGTGGATAAAAACCAACCCAGTCCCAGCCCTAATTTTAACAGATATATAGTTGCACAAGAAATGCACCCAATTCAAATGCACCTACTTTATATTTTTAACTTTTCAATAAAAAATAAAACTTCTCTTGTGTTCAATTTTTCATAAGGATTATAAGAAAATAAAATTTATGCATTACCACATCTCTCACACGAGCATTTGCAATTATTAAATTGCGTTCGTCGTGCGATAGATCTCCCACCGCAACCATGTGACCGCATGTAAGACAGCACGCACCGCTAAGAGACTCTCTCAGTTTCAAGTTCTCTTCTCGAAGCTTCTCATTTTCAGCTCGAAGGTGGGAGTTTTCTTGGTGTCCATATGTCGCCAACAAATATTAAACAAAATTACTTAAACAAAAAAAAATCGATTATAAAAAAAATTAAAACAAAATCATGTACAACAAACCTTCATTTGAGTCCTCTTGTTTTGGAACCAAAATTTAACTTGCAATGGCTCCATGGAACCAAAAAATAATATAAACAACTGTTAGTAAAAGGAAAAAAATTACAACTTCAAATAAATATAGACAATTCAATTTAATGAAAAAACTATTTAGGCTTCCAATCGTCGAATTTGGTGGATAGTGTGTTTGTGGTAGGTTCTTCTGTTCTGCTGCTGAGTTTCATTGTGTTCGCCAATAAAGTTGTTCGAATTCATACTGAAATATTAACGAAGAAGACCAAAAAGGAGACCAAAAGATTCTTGAAATGTTGTAAATATAGAGAAACCGAGACGACTGTGGGCAAATTTATTGAGAATTTCGATTAGAGATTGTGCAATTACATTAATGTTATCTTCTTGTTATTGAAATTTGGGAAGAAAAAAATGAATATAAAAGGGTGATTAATTAGTAGTATTTCATGATTTTATAGGACAATATATAAGAGAATCATTGCTAAATAATATGTATTAAATTTTAAATTTAACCTACACATGCATGTACGCAAATTACGAATTGGCAAAACCGGAATTAAGATTTACTCTACAACGGCTCGTTGTAATAATGCGCTTACCAAACAAAAAGAAAACGACAAAATATTGCAACGATACATTTGCCTCTATAATGCAAGAACAATCATTGCAGACGAAAGATTAATATAATTAATAAATGGTACGTCGCATATTAGATTTATACGATATATGTGATGAATCAGCGGGAAAGATTTCAATATATTTGAGTCGAATAAACTCCGAATAGATTTACATAAATCACACGAGCCAAAATATTGTGTTCACCGCACAATTTTTTTTTTCCTCGAAGTAATTACATTAATTATTATCATTAAGTTTGTTGTGAACAAAAATCTTTTCTTTGTTCCCTTACTATTTAGCCATTCATTTATTTGATATTTGCCCTTAAAAAATATCATCAAAAGAGTTAATTTATAGAAATAATTACACAAAAAGAGTATATATTATGGCAACTTCAGTGCCTTTTTTGAACAAACTATTATAGTAGTGCATGAATCTGTGCATTGAAAGTGCAAGTATTATGTCATGCGCTGCATATTCACATAAAGTTTATAGTGTTCATTTATTTTTTGTGTTGGGTACCTAAAACAAACATAAACTTATATTGACAAAATAGGGTGAGAAAGCTACAGTGGACTCTACTCCAAAAATGGAGAAGTCTAATTTTTTTTTTTTCTCACTGCTCAGTTTTCAGTGTCAGAGTTCTCGATCTAATACCATCGGAGGTGGCACCAACAAACAGCATAAAGCTCACTTCAAAGCCAACAACCTTGGAGCAGACTCAAATCACCTAGGTTTGGTCAACCCTCCCAGAAATCTCAAACACACAGAGGATATATGAACTCTCAACACTCATGTTTCCCTCACTCAAGGTATTTTCTCACATAATTACAAAGAACATATAGAATACGAAAAAAGACAGTTGGAAGAGATTCAAACTGAGTTGATTTCTTACCCCTCTCACAAAGGGTTTACCATATAGATGGAAAAACAATCTGGTCTCTAATGTGGAGAACAACAAAGGAACGCCAATCATCATAGTCAAATGGGTGTGTCGCAAAAAAAATGCCAAAAACATTCAATGCGTTGGTACGACCAGAGGAGAGAGAGAGAGAAGAGAAAGACTAAAATTAGGGTTTCTGGAAGAGGCAGGGGTTCAAACCCTGAAATGAAGGGCTAGGATCAAACAGATAGAATCAACGGTCTAGATCAAGGTTCTGGAAAATTCTATAAGGGTTTAATTTGATCGAGAGTGGACCTTAAATGAGTTGGGCTTTATGTTGTAGGACCGCCTCAGATAAAAAAAGGTTAAATGGGTAGAATTAAATATAATTAATTTTGGCCACAAAACTAACATTTTGCAACATATATAATCAAATTAGATTCATATAATTATTGAGGTTAAGTTTCAAAACATTTTTTCAAACTAGATTATATATAATTTGAGGTTAAGTTAGATTATATATAATTTGAGGTTAAGTTTGTACGCACTCATACATATTTTGCAACTTCTGTGCATTTTTTAATTCAACTATTTAGTACGTATATAGTGCATGAGCTCATGCATGCAAAGTGCAAGTTTGTATCAGGTGTACGTAAAAATACTTTATATATGTTTAGTTTGCATTATATTCGTCAAATGAATTATTATATAATTAATGAGCTGTAAAAATAATTATTTTTAGCCCAGGAGGCATGCCTGATTCTACATGATCCTAGGGTACAAGTTTATACTATGTTATACCGGGTGAAATATACTGGGTAGATCTTTACCATTTATATACACACACCCATATTGGTATGTGTAGATCAACGGTAAAGAATCACCCAGTGTAACCTTCTTCACCGAGTATAGCATAGAAATAACCCTAGGGTACGGCTCTGATAATAATTTTTCGAATTGATTACCTATTATCATATCAACAGCTACTACAACATAAGTGACATGTATATAAAACTCAACAAACCTTACAAAGATCAAGTATGAAATCAAAAGACATCAAAATGAAAGATTTAAGAAGGTATGCATTTATGTGTTTTATAGCTATACTATTGTTTTTGGAGAAAAAAAATTGCGCAGACTTGTCGACATTTACATGGTTGAAATTGGCAGCTAAAAATCGACACTAAGATGTCGATTTTTGGCACCAAACTTGACATAATCAACATGTCGATTTGTTTGCCAAAAAATTGACACTAAGGCGTCGATTTACAACATATAATTTCGACATCTTGATGTCGATTATAAACAATTTTAATTTTATTTTTTTCCTCTCATTTTTAGATGTCGAAAATAAGTCGCCCAAATCGACATGTGTCGGATTACTACAACAAAAATCGACCCGCAAATGTCGAGTCCTCCCCTTAAAAAACGACATTTGCAGGTCGAATGCACGGTTTTGATACGAATTCACCCTCCAAACAACAATTCTTCAACATAATTTCAAACAATTTATCAAAAAAAAAAAAAAACATAATTTCAAACAAATATGTGCTAATGGATGCTTCTTAGAGGGTGTTTGGCTAAGTCTACAAAATGTTAAAAGAAACTTATAAGCTCTTCCAAAGTGTTTGGTAAATTTAAAAAAAAAATCTTAATTTTTTTTAAATAAATTGTTGGAGAGCAAAATAAGGTCTTTTAAAAAAAAATACATTTACCCCACCTTTTTATTTAAAATCTTATATTGAGTAAAAATAGGAAATAAGCTCATTATCCAAACATTCTAAAAATTAATTCTAAAAATAAGATGTAACATCTTATCAACTCTTAAAACATCTTATCAGAAGTAAGAACTTATCAGTTGTTTAAAATAAGTTTAGCCAAACACTCTCTTAATATCATTTTCACAACACTTCAATGATTAGCAGACAACTGGTGGATGCTCATGGCAGCGGTGGTACTGGCTTGGGCGGCAAGTTTGCGGCAGCAGATTGGTTTGGGCGACGGGGAAGGCGAAGGGTTTAGGGGGAGTTTATTTTTTTACTTTTTTTTTTTAGCAAAATACTTGATCTATTATTTGGTCTTGCATGAATAAACAAAAGGCAATTTTACTATATGGCACATTTGTCATTTTATCTTAATAAAATAGAATTTTTTTTTGTTTTCTTTAAATTTGGTTTTACACTTATTGAAACTAGTATTGCGACTAGCCGCGACCTTAAAAAAATCATAAAAAAGGTTGCAACCCGTTGCGATCAGATAAATCATCACTTTTACTTCTTTCTTTTGAGGGATATTAGAGTAATTGTCAATCTATTATTTTGTATTCGTTAAAACTAATACTGATATACCTAATTGGACCGACTCAATGGGCCCCAAGTTATATAATAATTGGGCCCAGTGCACGAAAGCACAATTGGGCCCGTTACACGAAAGCCCAAACACCTTCAAAATAAGGCTTGGGCCAACAAAGTAAACCCAACCCAATCAACGACATACAAATAGAGGTTTTTATTCATTTGTTAAGGTACGTTCTATTATTCACAAGTATTTTAGAGTGCATATTCTCTCTACTATCTCCACGATCCGTACATCTGACTTGAGCGTCAAAGGGGTTTCCGCCGGATCAACCCACGGCTTAATTCACGTGTGTTCATTTCGCAGGGACCTCAGGATCATTAAATTGGCAAGCTACTGATCCGCTTTGCTCTCCTAGCTCGTTTACCACACTACCCCAGGTGATCTAAGTAATTAGCATCATCAAATACCATAGGGCATGTGTAGACGGCAACATACCTGAGGGATATTTTCGTAATTAAACCTTACCTCAGAGTATTTCTCATAATTTACCATTTATTGTTTTTCAAACAACAGAAGGACAAAACGGACAAAACACATTTTTCGTGAATTTAAACGGTCCGACACTAGTCAGAGGGGGGTTTTCATAATTACGCAAAAATTGAGGGGAATTTTTGCAATTATGCTTTACCTCAAGGGGTTATTATAATTGGCTTGAAGGTAGAGACAAGTTAGACGAAGGGGGCCTAAAATTGAATTGAATTCCATTCAAACCCCCCCCCCCCCCCCCCCCCCCACCAAATAGAACGCCATTACGAAATTTTCAATCAACACACACACAATTTCCAGTTCAAGAAACCTTTTTTCTTGAATTTATCACTACTTTTGAGTAATGGGTTCTCGCCAGTTCTTCACCATATAGAAAATCTTCACACACACTTTTGTGGGATTTGTTAAAAAGGTTTGAAAATGGAGGCAGCGAAATTGGAATTGGAAGAAACGCTAATGGTTTTTGAGGCATCTCTTTCTCACATCAAATGGAGGCTCAAACCTTCTTCCAAATCTCGTCTTCAAACTGGTTATTCATTCCTCTCTCTCTCTCTCTCTCTCTCTCTCTCTCTCTCTCTCTCTCTCTCTTGTTCATTTCGCTGTTACATTTGGGAATTGGGTAAATTACGAAAACCCCCTGAACTTAGGCTAAATAGTGAAAAACACCCCATCGTAATTACCAAAAACCGCCTGAGGTTTGTTTCCGACTTACGCCATCCCTTTGTTGCGTGACTTTTCATGGATTGTTTTGATTCTAGGGAATATGACTTTACACAATTTATGATATTTTCTTTTATTTTTCACCTATTCAACAGATGGTACGATAGGTTGTACACATTTTCTTTAAAAAAACTCGATAACAGTTTTGATCCGCGGGGGATTTTGGTTATTACGGATAGGTGGGGTGTTTTTCGTTATTTAGCCTAAGTTCAGGGGTTTTTCCGTAATTTACCCATTGGGAATTAAATGACTGGGTTTTGTTATTCTGTGGCCATTTGAGCGCACCCTTCTCTCTCCCTCTCTCCCTATTTTTTTTTTTGTTTATTTCTTTGTTACATTTGGGAATTGGATAAATTACGAAAACTCCCCTGAACTTAGGCTAAATATCGAAAACAACCCACCTATTAGTAATTACCAAAAATCCCCTGAGGTTTGAGGTTTGTTTCCGTCTTACATCAATCCCCTTATAATGCGACTTTTCACGGATTTTTTTGATTCCATGGAATAGACTTTACACAATTAGATTTTTTTTTATTTCTCACCTATTTAACAGAAGGTATAATTATCGACAGTACACATTTTCTGTTAAAAAACTTGACTAACAGTTAATGAGATGGGGATTTTGGTTATTACGGATAACTAGGGGTGTTTATCGTTATTTAGCCTAAGTTCATGGGGTTTTTTCGTAATTTACACTTTGGGAATTAAATGACTGGGTTTTGTTATTATGTGGCCATTTGAGTGCACTCTTCTTTGGTTTGATGGATATTTTCACTAGTTTTAACAATAGTTTTTTTTAATTAAAAAAAAAAAAATTCTTCTACATTTGTTGGTAATTGAATTTGTGCAGTTGTGGTGTTCAATTATTGATGCAGATATATTGGCATTGTGCTCAAGTATGAGACCTTGTATCATGGTTGATTATGGCGGGAAAATGCCCGAATTAGGGCACCGTCTTTGTGCATTTCTCACTCATTGCAAAAAGGTTCTCTTTGATCCATTTTTTTTCTTTCGATTCTCTACTTTCTTGATTAGAATTTCTTGCCGTATATTTCGGTGTTTTGTGGTTCTTTCTTTAACTTAATAGTTTCTTGAAAACCCGGTCCTTGTAAAATTCAAGCATCCACGGAAGAATAAACAAATAACCGAGATAATCAAGAATCGAGCGTATTGCCTAAATAAACGCTAAATGACACGTGCGTAATGGTGGTTTGTAAAGCTGCTTTCTGATTTTATGTTTTATAAATTTTAGCTAGTAATACCTTTGTTGGACTAGTCCGATCGATATTGGTAAATTATATCTATGCAGATACGTGGATACAAGTAAAACTTATAAAAACTCGTCTATCCAATCAGTGTGACTCGTAAAAGGGAGAATTATTTCGATCCTTTAGCACTTAATATAGACCTAGTCTAATTATTTACGTAATGGTGTTTTATACATTGTCTCGATTAATTAGGTTGCTGGTTCTAACTCTAATTTTGCAAGTCCGTACTTTATCCTACTTGTATCTGTACTTGAACAACTTTCAAATGCTTAAATCCCGTTTCGTAAATATTTTTTTTTCCTTTTTCATACGATTGTATGTACTCGAAATATTTTGATTGTACCGAAGCATTCATTAAATTCTACTGGGAAATTCAAATATTTGGATCTATTCTTATTGCATGAATAGAAAAGTCTGTCTATTTTTCGAATTTTATTTATTTAATAATCCACATGGCATGCAATTATACCGGCTAAATTACATTAGAAGCAAGACACTTTTATTCCAATATGAAACGAGAAAACGAAAACATATTATTTAAATTGCTTATTTGTCGTTTTTGTTGAATATATGAATTTCAGAGATTATTAAGTAATTATTGCTAATTAATCATCTCTTAGGTGTCCTCGATTTTCGAGCTTTTACATGTGATGGTCATAGATGAAATGATCTATTTAATTAATGCCCGAACACTTGCGGACTTTGTCAAATCAAGTTTGACTATGGAGACGACGATGCTCTTTGTTGACCTTGAAAACGACCCGCCAAAGGTTTTCACGAAACTATAATATTTTCCCAATATTGTTTTTTTTTAATTCCATGTAATAATAACCGAATTATATATATTATGATATTTCAGCTGATGACGCGAGCGGAGAAAAGCCATGCAACGACGCAGCTTCTCTCAGCTCAGAACTTGTTTTCCTCTGTTTTTCATGCAGACGGAATTATCAGCGATCACTTGCTACGACACGATAGTGGGCCCCACTCTGCCGGAGATGCTGAATCGTTAGTGGATCTAAGTTGCTGCCTTAAGGAATGTGAGGTCACAATCCCATCACTTAACGGGTAAAACTCTTACTTTCGTCTAAATTAATTTGCAATATTTTGTGAGATGCATTAGTGGATCGTCGAGCTTTAATTATCACTTCTCAGTTCTCACCAATGATTTCATGAGCTCTATTTTTTTACTATCGGCATCGTTGATTTACAAACAGTGCAACTTCAAACCCCCTATTGAAAAAAAAAAGAAAAAGCAAAAAAAACTATACAGTTAAACCTCTGTAAATTAATACAATCGGGACGAACAAAATTCTATTAATTTAGCGAAATATTAAATTATGGAACTAATAATTTAGTACGTTTTTATCGAGTCGGGCGGGAATAAATTATTATTTAAGAGAGGTTATCAATTTGTGGAGTATTAATTTTATCGAGGTTCTACTGTATTTTTTTAATTTAATCAAAGGAATTTAAATTATATCTGATGTTATAAATAAGTAGAGTTTGAATTAAGCCAGTTACAGTAGAACCTCGATAAATTAATACTCGATAAATTAATTACCTCGCTTAAATAATAGTTTTTTCTGGTCCCGAATCGGTAAAAAACCTAATTTTTAGTTGGATAATTTAATATTTCGATAAATTAATAGAATTTTGCTAGTCCCGACTATATTAATTTATAGAGGTTTAACTGTATTTGTATTCGAAAAAATAACATATATATGTATATATTTCTCTCAATCTATTATTATCTATATTTTTAAATTGATTAGAGCAGTGCAGTTTATTTGTTATTTCTAATTTGAAATTTTAGTTTTTGATGCAAAGCATAACGTTTTCGGGGCTGAATTTACACGTTGTCATTTTATCCATGAAAAAAGACGTCATTCGATATTAAGAATCTACAAACTAACTCAAAATTTTAGCTTTCGAATTAATTTGTTTGTTATTACAGGTGGCTTCTTGGTTACCCGGTGATTTATTTGTTCGGGAAGGACTACATCGAGCGTGCTGTGTGTAATCTCTCAACCAAGTCTCTTCACATTTATCAATTTTTTGTCGACAGGTGTGTTTCACTAATTAGACGAACGAAGTAGGTTTTTCCGTAATATGATGGCCCTTGTTTTTGTATCTTCCCGGAAAACTGATGACTCGTCTCTTTTGGAAATCGTTTCATAGGGTTGATAAATCCAGCAAAGGACATCAAAAGGAAGAACTAATGAGGTAGGCTTTTTCCGTTTTGCATGCGCTCGCATTTTTTCTGTATTTTTATTTGTTTCGTGAAATCTGAACTCAATTATTTTGTCGAATGTTAGTTATGAAATATCAACTGCAACACCAACTAGAATTATACACATCATTATATTCTCTTTTAAGGGTAAATTCCACTTTCCCCTCGTACTTTGGCTCAGTATCACTTTACCCCCTTCTACTCTTGATTGCATCGATTTGCCCCATGTACTTGAAAAATTGTCCTCGCTGCTAGTTGTCAGACATTTGACCTTAACACCGTTTGATCTAAAGCTCTGAAATTACAAAAACACCACCTCTCTTAGTTTAAATAATTATTAAAAAAACAATAAAAAAATTAAAAAACAAAAAATAAAATAATAAAAAATTCAAGATACAAGAAAACATAGTCCATGTCTCCACGACGCTAACCACAATTTATTTTTTTAATAATTATTTAAACTGGGAGGGTTGGTTTTTTTGTAATTTTCAGACTTAGATCAAACAGTGTTAAGGTCTGAAAACTAACGGAAAACTAACGGCGAGGGCCACATTGAGACAATTTTTCAAGTACAAGGGCCAAATCGATGCAATCCAGACTAGAATGGGGTAAAGTGACGTCGAGTCAAAGTACAGGGGGAAAGTGGAATATACGTTTCTTCTAATAATACCTGGTTCATTTGATCTTAAATCTTAAATCTGAGCGAAATTTGAAAATTTTATTATGTATTTAATTGTTTTTTGTGAATATATTTTATCTTCTTGCGAACAGTTTTACGGTGCCTTATGATTTGAGCATGGAGGGAAGCAGCGAAGCATGGGCGAAGTCGTTTTTCGCTGAGATGCAGGTAAAGTGGGATAAGTGCAAGCACATTTGGGGATCTTTGCATATGGAAGTTAATGCTTGTTACCCGCAAGCAATTGCTTTGTGATAATTTAACGACTTTTTTTCGGTTTTGATGATAGAGATGCAAGCAATTGCATTGTGATAATTTAACGACTTTTTTTCGGTTTTGACGATAGAGATGCGCCGCCCCTTTTTTGTTCTCTTATGTTTTTTCTCCATCGTTGTTGTGTTTGTTTCTTAGAGTTTTGTATTTCGTTCGAAGGAACCGATATCTAAAGTATCGTCAACTTGATTGGGATTTTTTTTTTTTGTCCAATTTGAGGAGTAGAGAAGTGCAATAGTTTTTTGTTTGTTTCAACCCCTGAAATTTGGATTCTATACTAAAAAGGGTTGGTTTGTTACATGTAGTCCGAAATTATTTTTATTTTCGGCCTAAATCATACTTTCCAATTAGGTCTCGATTGGTTACTATTATTACTTTCTATTGGCTAAATAGTACAGTAGAACCTCGATAAATTAATGACCTCACTTAAATAATATTTTCTTCCGGTCCCGAATTGGTTAAAATGTATTAAATTACTAGAATTTTGCTAGTCCCCACTGTATTAATTTATAGAGGTTTAACTGTAGTTTCTATTAAGACGTCCGTCGGACAAGATTAATACACCTAGTTAGGTTCTATCGAGTTTTTTTTTCCAAAACTTTTGTGTCATGGAAGTTTCGTTTTATTAAGTGTTCGGGAAACTTTTTAGCTCATAAGTTAGATTCTTTGGTTGATCTATTTTGTAATGAGAGGATTCCCTTCCGCCACAGTTGGCATTCATTGCCGAATGAAATCGATTTTATTTATAAAAAAAAAAAGTTTCTACTAAAACGGCCATCCGTTTAGTCCTATTAGGTTCTATTAAGAGGTTTGTCTCACAAGATTCGTACTCTCAAACTCGATACAAAAATTAATACCCGGAATTAAATGTTGTTATTTCATTAAATTAGTGTTACACCTCCTCTTCTTCATATTAATATATCCCTAAAGTCGTATCTTAATTTTGTTAAGTAGTTATATAGAAAAATCACATATAATACTAGAATTTAACAGATTTGATACAAAATTTAATCCAACGAACCTAATATAACTAAATAATTAGTTAGTTAGCTTAGAGGATGATACAATATCATTTAATCTAGGGTAAATTACAAACACCCCCCTGAGGTATGGTCAAATTACACAAATACCCCTCTTGTTTGGATAATTGCAACCACCCCTCAACTCCTCAAATTTAGTGGAATCTTCGAGATTATATGGAATATTATCACTTTTGTACCCGTTTTATCCCATTCAAACTCTACATTATGAAGCAAGATGATCATAATATCTGATTTTTAACTTGTATATATTAGTTTGTGGTGCATCGGAAACTGTATTTTTACACAAAACGAATACAAACTAGAGCACATTTCACGGAATCTAGATGATTATGTTGAATTTGGCACCATAAGGGTGGAGGTGTAAGAAAAAATCATAGTTGAGGGGTAGATGTAATTATCCAAAAAATGGGGGGTTTTTGTAATTTGACCATACATCAGGGGTGTTTGTAATTTACCCTTTAATCTAAATTAATCCGATATATAGGTAATCCACAATTTCAAAAGAATAATTGGTTCTTGTTTTTGAGTATTGATGTGATTGATTAGATTTAGTAGAGTAGAATTGCGTATGAAATTGTTTCATCTTTTTAGGATTTAAGATTATATTGTCATTGTTTGTGAAAAGTTGACAAGACCAATCAAATTGAATAGAATTATATATATAGTTCATGTCATATTAGTATGAAATGTTTTTTGTGTGATTTTTATGATTATATTATCCCAAGTATCTAATCTATTATACGAGGAAACAAATTAATAGTTGATTGTATGATTAGCATGGGATCTCAATCCATAAATCGAGAAATGGTCCAAATTGAAAAAAAGAAAAAGAAATTATGGATATAAAAAAAAAGATATTATGAATTAAAACCTAATATCATATGCGTGGTTACAAAAAAGACTATAGCACAACCTCGATTAAATAATAATTTTTGTATGTTTCGTGAAATGACTCAACATGGTTACAAATTATGGATATAAAAAAAAAGATATTTTGGTTCGAATGAGTACACTATTCTCAACATGGTTACATGAACGTACACAAGTTCGTCTTTTATTTTCTTTTGAGCAATAATTTTTTACATCGTTTGACACGAAATAATATTATTAAGAAGACGTCTAGAACATTTTGTGTGTAAAATATTTCAATATCACTACAAAATAAAAGAAAATACACTTGAAAATAAGGTGGAAAGTAGAAACATATTTGTAAACTCAATAATTTAATATTTTTGCAGAATTCCAAATATGAATTTCTAGATAAATATAGTTCAAGTATTTATCTGTGCGAAAACGAAAATGTCTATAGATTGAAAGAAAGTACATTACAATAATAATGCAAACATGTAATTTTTTAAACCGAAATTTTGTAATTTCTTTATTTTTCCAGAATTTAAAAAATGCATTTCCATAAAATTACGACTGAGAGCTTAGACAAATAAATCCGTCGTACATCTAATTATAACATCTATACTTTAGTATAAATTGTATTATGGATGCTTCAATTTTATCATATATTTTCTAAACAAATAAAATCATCAAGGTAAGAAATTTAAAGTTGGTTTTTACATGTATTAATTAATTTATGTTTTTCTTAAACAAATTCATGCATTTATAGAGCAATGCATTTCAATTATAATTTTCTTTTGTTTTGGAATGCTATCCCGTGCAACGCACGGGAATGGTTACTAGTGGATATAAAAAAAAAGATATTATGAATTAAAACCTAATATCATATGCGTGGTTACAAAAAAGACTATAGCACAACCTCGATTAAATAATAATTTTTGTATGTTTCGACTCGGTGAAATTGTATTAGATTATTAGTTCGATAATTTAATATTTCGCTAAATTAATAAAATTTTGCTAGTTCGAACTGTATCAATCATATAAACATTCTCAACCAAACGCCTACAAGAACAATATAATCATCTGAAGAAAAAAATGGAATACAACGCGCTAAATTTTTATTCCGTAATCACAATTAAAGTGAAAATTGTTTCAGCGTTACAAGTACTTGTAAAATCAAGATAGTAAAAACCCTAAATTCTAGAACAACTTGCAAAGCGAAAACTTGTTTTTGTTTTATAAAAAACTCGACTAAAAAACTCGAGATACGAAAAAAAAAAAGAGGAGAAAATTCAAACAAGAGTTTTTATTCCCTCTATTTGGGTCCATTAAGAACAGAAAGAACCTCAGAATGGGTTGGAAGAGCTGGAATTGCACCCTTCTTAGTTGTTGTTATTGCTCCACATGCACATGAATATTTCAACACTTCCTTCAATTTTGCCTCGTCCTGCACATTTAAATTAATCAATTAATTAGTTATAAAGAAAAATTAAAAATGGGTTGTCGATTTTTTTTTTTTTTTTATATTATTAGCAATTCTCCCGGTGCAATGCACGGGGTAGCATTGCAAAAATGAAAAAAAAAAATTAAATGTATAATAGTTAAATTGTATTAGATAAAATTACGCATTATTAAAATAATTAATTGTGAAATTTTAATTACTAAAACTAACATCAATATTTCTACAAATAAATCATACAAATCTCAATAAAAAACATATACTAAACAAAGGCATAAATCAATCAAATCATCGGTGTGTGTAAGAGAGAAATTTAAAAAACAAATTTCAAAACATACAAAAAAGAATTTCTTAGTCAAGTAGGATTTTGCTAGCTGATTTGCTATGAAAGTTATTAGAGAAAAATAAATAAAAAATAGGAGATGATAAAATAATAATAATAATAATAATAATAATAATAATAATAATAATTAAATTATAAAAAATTACAAATATGCCGTTAAGAGTGTTTTAGGGTGCCTAAACAAAATGCATAAATGAATCAAATCATCGGTGTATGTAAGAGAGAAATTTAGAAAAAAAATTCAAACTTACAAAACAAGGAAAAATTATCTTAGTCAGGTAGGATTTTGCGAGCTGATTTGCTATAAAAGTTATCGCAGAAAAAAATTGAAAAATAGAAGATGAAAAAAATATAATAATAATAATAATTAAATTTTAAAATATAACAAATATGTTATTAGAAATTTTTTAGGGATGCTACAGCGTTTTTTACTTTTATATATAAATATTATTAATTTTTTTAAAATAAAATAAAATATTAAACCTGGATAATGGCATGATCATCAACAATCTTTCCAAGAAGGGCACCCACAAAAGAATCACCAGCTCCAGTTGTATCTACTGCTTTCACATGATATGCATCCACCGATCCACGGAATTGCTTCATTTCATTCCACACAATATATTAATTATTCTTTTATTTTTTATTTATTTTAAAGAAAAAAAGAATTCATAAATATGTCACACCAACAAAGCATATATATTTATTTATTCCAATCAATCAATCATGTCATGTCACATCATTTATTTCTAATTTTCTCTCTTTGAAAATTCCTCTAACAAAATTCCTTTAAAGTTTTAAGATATTAGGCATAAAGTCACATGAATCACACCTTCCAAGAAGTGGATGCGATAACAAATACTAGGGGTAAAATTGTAATTGAACTTTTGAATTCCGCCGAATTCAAATATAATTTAAATATATATTTTTAATGATTTTGTCTCCCAATACTTTAATTATTCACCATAGTAGACCTAGGATGAGTAGAATATAATCAAAGGGTTGTTTCAAGAAACCACACCTACCCATGGTATTTTATTTAGGGTATATTACAACGGACACGACGTATGGTTAAATTACGAAAAACTCCCTCATGTTTAAATAATTGTAACTACTCATTAACTATAAATCTTCTTATACATCCACTTTTGCAATGTCAAATTTAGTGAAATTTTGTATATTATATAAAATATTCTCAATTTTGTACCTGTTTTATCCCATTTGAGCTCCACATTTTGAAGCAAGATGATTAAGATGTGTTTATGTCATATTGTTGTGCATCAGAAACTGCATTTTTGAACAAAACACGTACAAACTAGAGAACATTCCAATGAATCAAGAAGATTATGTTGAATTTGACACGAGGATGGACGTGTAAGAAGATAGTTGAGGGAGAGATATAATTATCCAAACATGAGGAATTTTTTCATAATTTGACCATACCTCAGCGAGTTGGTTGTAATTTACCCTTATTATTATCAAGAATTAAAAAAAAGAGAAAAAAAAAAACATGCATAACATACCTTAGTGTAATATCTGCAACCCTTTTCTCCAAGTGTGACCAAAAGCAGCTTCAAGTTATCATGCCACAAAGACATTGCAGATTCATCGTCGATCTTATTGCTTCCGGTGAGGAATTCGAGTTCGACATCGCTAACTTTAATCACATCCGCTTTATTCCAAATGCTCATTATTTGCTCTTTAGCATATTCCGCCGAAGGCCAAAGGGGCAGCCTTAGGTTCGGGTCGTACGAGAGCAATGCACCCGCACTCTTTGCCACCTCCATTGCTTTTATATGCGCCGATCTGCATGGCTCCACTATCAAGCTTATCGATCCGTAATGGAACACTTTCGCCTATATGTATATACATACAACTCAATCAATATTATTACATAAAAAATAATGAAGATGTAATCAAAATTAGACTAGTATTATAACTTTATTTGTTCCCAAAAAATCATAAAGAAGAATGAACGCAAACATTTGTTTGAAAACATACTGCACTCGGATATTGTACCTTAAAAAACATATTGTAAAATGGGAGCTATGGATTCAAAATTTATCGTAAAATGAAACCGTCCCTTCCTAACAAAATTAAATAAAATTGCTGTCGTGGATTTGAAAAGCCTAAGATTTTGATCGGATTGACGAAGTCGAAATGAATAGATGTCACAAGAGTCCAAAAATGGAGAATTCGAGACGACTCTAAACAGGGAGAAATTTAAAAACCACCACAATCGGTAAAAAAACAACTAAAAACGAGAGCTATTTCTTCGAAATTCCTCGTCTTAATTACTCAATCGAAATAAGCTCGATAAATTTGTTTTATCAGACTCAAAATCCCTTCATTAATTAAATCATCCCATCAAATACACATTAAATGAAATTTGAACAGATAACCATAATAAAGAAATACTCCATCCGTTTCAAAATAAAGTTCAAAAAAAAATTGTCCTACCTCCTAAAGTGCACTTAATATGAAAAATAAAAAATAAATTATGACGACACTTAAAAAGAAACTGAGAGAGTAATTTCACTTGATTAATTAATCAGGACCTCAATTAAAAGATCTTAAATAATCTAGTGTGGTAGAGGATATAATAATGGGAAGAATATCAAATTAAATCCCCCCAACATTTTGCAAGGATAAAATTGTAGCGCCATTTTCTTTCGGTGCTAAAAACAAAAACAAAAAATAAATTTTTGAGGTAGATTCGATTCTTACGCCACATACAGATAGATTCCAATTTAGTCAAAAATTAAATAAATGGAGCCCATCTCCCACGAATACCGACACCATATTTATGAGTGGCACAGAAATTTATGTTAGAGAGATAATCTTAACATGTAGTGTTCTACACTCGTTTAAATATATTTCGATAAATTAATAATTCGTTAAATTAATAAATTTGGGTGGTTTTAGACGTATTAGTTTTTGGGGGAAATTATGACTATCCTTTAAAATATGGTTAATTACGAAAAAAATTCCTCACCATTTCTTTTGAATATTTTTACATAAAATTTATGTAATTTGATTATTTATCGAACCAAATCGTATATATAGTTCGGTAAACTATAATATGTTGGTGTACCCAAATTTCGGTTCGATTTTACCAAATTAATACATCTATTTTTACCTCTGAAGGGATTTTTTCGTAAAATAATACATAGTTGAGGAGTTGAGGAGTGACTATAATTACCCAAACAGAAAGGGTTCTCCTAATTTGACCATAATTCAGGGATGAACTTAATTTGGTGTTAGTTGTTTATAGATGTTTATGTTTTCATGAGACTCTCCTTGAAATTTAATATCCTAGTATTAAGAAAATGTATGGATTTTAAAAAGATTTACTAAAAAACAAAAAAAAAGGTAGAAATTAAACAATAAACAAGAAATCAGATCATGCAGAATAATGTAATATAATTTCGAAATCTGGATAAATTTAACTACAGTCAACGAATTATTAAAAGCAGAAAAGAGCACACAGTTTAGTGGCCAAATAGAAAATTTTTCATTTACAATAAAAAAGAATAAAATATTGATTTTGGTGGGCCCCAGTCCTTGCTGGATGCGATGTGGATAAATCATAAAATTTCACTAAATTAACGAATCTCACGCTAAATTAACTTAATTTAATCAAAAATCAAAAATACTAAATCCAGTCAAAATAAGACACCCGAGAAAAATGCAAATGCGCGTGAGATTCACTCATCAGCAGAACAACCAAAAATTTGTGCGCGCGCGCGTGTGTATGTGTATATATATATATATTATATATACATATATAGATACAACTTACAGATTTAATGAGATCGAGATTCAACTCATCGGGAGTGAGCAGCATGTCAGCGCTGGGGTTCCTGTAGAACATAAACTCACGCTCTCCGTCGGCGCGTAGGGTCACGAACGCCAGGGCGGTGCGTGCGCCCTTGTCGAATCTCACGCCGTCGGCGGAGACGCCGTTCTCCTTCAGGATTCCGGCGAGCATGTGCCCGAACTCGTCGTCACCGAGCTTCCCGAGAAAAGCGGCCTTCCCGCCGAGCCTGGCGACGGCGATGGCCACGTTCGCCGGAGCGCCGCCGGGTGCCTTCAGAAACCCCGGCGCCTCCGCCAGCGACACGCCGGAGACCGTCGGCACGAAATCGATCAGCATCTCGCCGAAACTCACGATCAGGCCGTTGGATTTCGCCATTGATGACGTGGAATAAGTAAATACGTACAACTGTGTGTATGCACGGGTATTTTGCGCAGATAGAGATGAGTAGCGCAAATGAAGAAGGGTGAGTTATTTATATAGAGCGGTGAGTCGGGTCGGGTCGGGATCCGGGTCCGGGTCGTTGGTGTGGGTGGGTAAGTAGAGAATTAGAGTGGGGCAAAATGAATTTATTTAATTATTCAACACATGGATTAACTTAATTAATTTATTTAATTATTGGTTGTCATTATTTGGGTGGCGATAATGACGGAAGAACAACTCAAGATTTAGAAAAAAAAATAAAGGAACAATTGAATTTAATTAATTTGTCGCGTGATTGATTACTTTTTCAATTGGTCTTGTGTTGCACGTAAAGAGTGGACGCTCCACAACAAACAATTTGATTTCAATGTACTGTCCTTTTAACATAAATCAAACCAGCCTCCTTTAGTAGTTAAGATAAAATTAAGTAGGGGCTCTTTGACATAACCTCCATTACTTTCTTTAAAGGCGATAGACCCAAAATATTTTAGACCATTTAAGAAAAACCCATGTTCCAATTTCAGTCATTATGTTTCCAGCTTTACCCGCCCGCCACCTTATCACTGGGTCACGCGTTCCGCGCTTTTTTTTTTTTTTTTTTTTTTTTTTTTTTGGTTTTTAATCGACTATGAAGCATAGTCGATTCGTCTTAAATCGACTGTGCTTCATAGTCGATTAAAGAAATTCTTTATTTTTTAGTTTTTTTTTTGTTCTTTAATTTTTTTTTATGTCAGGTTTTTTAATTGACTATAATAAAGCATAGTTGATCAAAAGTCTGCTACTGAAAAATAACAAATCAAAACTGCAAAAAAATACAAAATTAACTATATTTTACAAAAAAACAAAAATATAAGAACATTATAATTGATTTATACAATTGGAATCAATAAAAATTTAACTATTAAAAATAACAAATCACAATTACAAAAAAAATGCAAAATCAACTACATTTAAAAAAATATATACAAACATTGTAATTGATTTATACATTGGAATCAATAAACAAAAAATCCAAAAAAAAAAAAAAAATTAACAACTAGAGTCGGTTAACCTTAATCGACTACTGAACATAGTCGATTAAGCCTTAATCGACTATTGAACATAGTCGATTAAACCATGTAGTCGATTAAGGGCCCTGCCTGCGCGAATTTTTTTTTCTGCGCCGTCTTCCGCCACAATCCACCAAAAAACCCTAGATCTGTTTTTCATCGTCACCACATCGTCGCCACACCACATCATCACCACCCCACTTCCATATTCTAACTGTTTTTACACCAACAAACCCTAATTGCTTATGGGCCTTGATTTACTCCCATCAGTATCCAACTCTTCTTCGAAATCAATCCCTAACAATGACGTGTGCGTCGGGATTGGCGGCGGCGGGAAGCTGGGCGGCGAGTTCCCGAGCGGAGACGGCGGTTTTGAGTGCTGCTCGGAACACCGCCGCCATGGCTGTTGGGTGGCGAATACAAAGACATCTTCCTCTGACCGATAATCCATGGCGTAGGTAATTGCCAAGAGAAGAGAGAAGAGAGAAGACGAGAAGAGGGAAGACGAGAAAAGAAGAAGAGAGAACGGTAGAAGAGAGAAGACGAGAAAAAAAAAAGAGAGAATTATTAAATAATATTTGGTAATGATATTAGGTAAGAGGGTTTTCTCTAATTATTTTTAGAAGGGGGAGTTTTCCTGAGTCATTTACCTAGATGAGAGGGGTCTTGCTAATTATCCCAATTAAGTAATCCAATGAAATCCTCTTACATTATTGAATCTTGGAAAATTCAATAGAAAGCATGTCTCGAAGATGAGATAATGTATGCCTTCTATATTTTAACATAACATTTATGTGTTGGTGATATTAGGAATATCAAATATGAAACAAAATCTAATTGTTTAGTTAATCATGATTAATTTTTCCAATTAAACGAGATTTGGATATTTAGTAGTGGCAAAGCTAGAATTTTCGGCAAGGATGGACTAAAATTTTATGGGGGTTCGGGGATAGAGCCCCCGAATTATTTTAAGAGTTCTTTTTCGAAAATATAGAGCAAAAGAAATAGAAATTTGTATATTTTAATTAAATTATATAAATTAAATTGTATATTATCCAAAATATAATTATTTGAGCTATTTAAACTACATTACAAATCTGTTGAGTGGGTTAATTAAATTTGATTAGGATTAAAATAGTTTAATATGAAAGGACTTAGTAAATATGATTAGCATTAAAATATTGCGTAAACCGGGGTAGGCTTCAGCGGACCCAGAAGTCAACATAGCACCGCCCCTGTTTCCCTAATGTTTAGTATTGTGTCTAATTATTTGTTTATGTTTCAGTGTGGGAAATGACAATTTTACCCCAGTTGAAACCAAGTGAAATGCACCGGCAATATTTGGCGAATAAATTTGCAAGTTGTTCATTTGCATTCATTAAATGCTCAGGAAACCATTTAGCACATTTCATTGATAAAGATTATGGTGACTCATGTAAGGAAGGTTTTACCCTTCTTCTAGATTTGGCCAAGTACACCTAATAAAATCATTTTTTTACATAAAAAATAAAAAATAGAAAATTTCCAACCGTTGCTACTAATTATATGAAGTTGAGTTACTTGAGTATACTCGTGCAACTTTTTCTTTTTTTGTTAGAGGGGCAAAATGAAAAATGACCCTAAGTTTGAGGCAATATGTTTTTTTACATGGTTGTCAGAATCGGACCGAACGATCTGAGTGGTTCGACCGTGACCAGGTAATACACCGAGCCGGTTGGATGACAAAAACCAGGAAAAGCAAAAGTTAGGGTCAATAGGTGAAAACCCGGTTCAAACGGCTAAGAATCCGGAACTCGGAAACCGGTTGAAGACCCCGGTTTTTGTTCAAAACGGCGCGTGGTGGAGAGATCTTGGCGGTGAACGCCGTTTGGTGGGCGGAACTGGGAGATCTGGCGGTTGGTCGGATTAGGTGGTGGGGGGCCGGAAGTGGAGAGGGAAAAAAAAATAGAAAGAGAGAGAATGATATGCAGATTCAAAGAGAGAGAGATAAAGAGAGAGAGGCAGGCAGCTGCTTGTTGAGTGTAAATTTTACTCTCAATACGTTTACTTTACGTAGATCTTTTGTTTAGATTTAATTATATTCTTGCTTTAATTTATTGATTTTGTATTTTATGGGTGAAAACGAGAATTAGGTGTCCATGAAGGAAAAAAGATCAAAAAGAAAGGAAAAAAATTGCAAATAAGGAAATAAATCAAATTGGAAGAAGGAATCTCGCCATAGCTTTGGCAGTGTCCACCATTTCGAGCATATCTCTCTCATACGAACTCCAAATCAGCTGATTTTGGTGGCATTAGAAAGCTAATTTCAAGGGCTACAATTCTTATTTATGCAACATTCCAAAATTCGGACTTCAACATGGTAAAAATCGAAGAACAAATCCTGATGGAGGAAAGTGGCGGAAATTGATTCCTATTAGGTTTCCACTACTTCCTTATCTAGAAAAACCTATAAAAGCAACAAGTACCTACACCATAAACACGAAATTATACACCACAATACGCGAGGAACGAAAATCAACGAAGACTCAAGCATAATTTTTCTTATTTAATTTATTTCTTTTATTTTCTTTATCATAAGAATCACGAGTAACTAAGTCTTTGGTTTCTAGGATTTTATTTGGAACCCTATGTGGGATTTATGAACCCTTTTCTATGATTTTATTCAAGTTTTAATTCTGGATTATTTTCTTCTACTTGTTTTATTAAGTTCATGAAACTGGCCACTTTATGCGTTTTATGTTATTGTTAATCGCATGAATCGGAAGATCGGGTTAATAATTAGAACTGTAGTAGAAGAGCCTTTGTGGTATTAACACAGGAATATAGTTAATCTCTTAGGTAGCCATTATTAAGATTTGTGCTTAATGCTGTAGGAATACAGTAATTGGATCTAGAGTATTAGAATCGTAATACACGCGGAAGCGTGTTATGATTAATTTAGCATCTCAGGCTAATAATCCGGGTTAATTGCTTGCATAATTGAAGGAATTAGGGGAGTAATAATCACATAGGGGGAAGAATAAAATCCTAGACTTGTCTACTTTGATTAATCTTCGTGTTTAAATTGCTTTCTTGTTTTTGCCTTTTTAATTTGCTTTTTAGTTTAGTTTAATTTAGTTAATTCTATCTAAATTCGACTATGTAGGGTGAGCTTGATAATAATTGCTAGAATTTAGCGTCTAGGATTAAGTAATTAAATATTCCATGTGGGTTCGATATCCGAATTTAATTGTCCACTATATTACTTGTATGATCGTTCACTTGCGTGTAGATATTACAACCAACACTGCTGCGCGAAGTCGAAGATGAAGATGGAGAGAGAGAAGTTAGGGGGAAGGGGAAATAAAGTATAGATTAGGAAAGAGAAAATAAAAGTGAGTAAAAAGTTAAATTAATAAAAAGTAGAATTAGTAATGAGTATAGTAAATTAAAAAAAAAGTAGGTTTAATATATAAAAACACAGAAAAATAGTATTTTTTACAGTGTTAAAATTAATAAAATTAATAAAACTAATAAAATAAATATAATCAAAAAACCCGGACTGAAGCTAGTTGAACGGATCTAATCATGACTCAAATTAAGTCCTGACAACTAAGTCCTGACAACACTGCTTTTTCATTAACGTATCGCTTGATTGATTACTTTTTCAATTGGTCTTGTGGTGCACGTAAAGGATGGACACTCCACAACAAACAATTTGATATGTAGGGCTGAGATTGGGTTGGGTCGGTCGATTATCAACTTAAAAATTGATCCATTCGTCAAATTATTTTTGTTCAAATTTGAAAACTATTGCTGACCCAACCTTTGTGGGTCGGTTGATGGTTGACAACCGATTATTTGATTCCTGAATGGGTCGGTTGATGGTTTATACCAGCCACCTAGTTCACTTAAAAAAAATCAATTTTTGAAGTAAAAATATCCACATTCTGCGTAATGTCCGGTGCGATCATCATTTATCTGTTCAAAATAATTAATAACAATTAAAAATATAGTTAGGAAATTCAAAGCAATTTCAAACATGCACACAAGAGATTTAGTGGAGTTTTGGGGGGGTTTTTTGTTTAAGCTTGGGCATAAAGCAATTGTGGAAGATTTATGTCAATTTTTTTTCCTTTGTTGATTGTTTAAAATATTAATTATTTTGATAATTTCAATAACCACTTAAGAAAACACGACATTTGTTTTCTTTTTTTAATAAAATTTTAATAGTATAGTTGGATGACTGACAATTATCGGTCAACCAACTTTTGATAATATTAGAAACCACCAACCGACTCATTATAGATCTGTGGTTATATTTTTCGACCCAATCCAATGGGTCAGTTAAAAATTGATTATTCATCTAAAAAATATGGTCAGTAATAGATCGGTCGGTGGATAAAAACCAACCCAGTCACAATCTTAGATATGAGTCCATTGTCCTTTAGAAAATTCAAAAGAGAGATAATTATTATTATTGATATCATTCCAGTCCTCAAAAAAACTATTTTTTTGCAGTTTCGGTCCCTGGCTTGAATTGAGGGTTGGATTGAAGAAACATTGTCACGTGCGTTGCACATGTCACCCATCCCAACACCCTTCTTACCTCATACTCTATTCACTTTATTTTTATTTTGTTTTTTCAATTTTTTTCAATTGGGAATAACTACAGTTTTCGTCCCTATACATATTATTACTAAATTGATGATCGTCTTCAAACTTTTGCTCCCAAGAAATTAGTTTGCAAACTCACCACTTTTTGGTACTTTTTGATAACCTGGACAAAGTTGTCACGTGCGACGCACGTAATGTCCATTTGGCAGTCAAAGTCTAATTGGAACATACCCACAATCCACCTCATACTCTTCCTAATTTTCTAACCGAAATTCCAAATTTTTCTTTCACTCTCTCAATTCCGCAAACCTTAGCAAACATAGATTTCCAAATTTTCTTTTGATCTCTCAATCATGTAAGCTCTAGCATACGTAATCCAAAATTTCCTACCGCATTTCTCCGTCAATCCATAAACTCTAATTTGTAATCCTTTAAAACGATAAACCCATACTAAATCATGCGTCGAACATTGGCACATTGCTTGATTTGTTCGTTCGGAGGTGGGAATGGATTTGAGAATCAATCCAAATTCCGTTTTTGTAAATTATTTTCTCCTTCTACAATCTGTTTGGGCAAATAAATTAGTGTGAGTTATTTTACTGCATAAAAATATCATTATTTGATTCATCTAATTGGAGTCTTGGGCTGCGCGAATTTCGGACAAGGAAATGTCGAGAATAAGTACTTCACAGCTTGGTTTTACCCCAAATTACAGCAAGTTTTCTTAAATTGTAGTTTAGTTATTTAATTCTGTAAACAAATATTAGTTTTGTCTATTGTTTGTTTTTGTATTTTTTTTTATCTATTTTTTCTAACTTCAAACTAAAAGTGTAATTTAATTTTGATTATTTTGGATTTTACAGTCGAATCGATTAATCCGTGGAAGAATGGTGTATTCGGATCAAATTTGAATCCGTTCCATAGAGAATTGTCTTATCTTTATATATATATATATATATATATATATATATATATATATATATATATATATATATATATATATATATATATATATATATATATATATATATATATATATATATATATATATATATATATATATATATATATCAAAATACAGGAGTGAGAGAAGACACCTCACAACCTAACAATTCAATATTCTTAACTAATTCATGAGCCATAACTTGTTACCCGAGCGCTTAATGAAAGAAAATTTACAATAAATAAAAGAACCCATAGTAGTAAAACATTCATCCAGTGCCCCAAATGATACATTCATCCAGTGCCCCAAATGATGAGGTTGATTGCTCGCCTTGCCGAAGTGCTTCGGTAACCGTCAGATTATCTCCTTCAATCAGGATCAAACTCCATCCTTTTTCTTGAGCAACACACGTAGCATGAATGACCGCATATGCTTCTCCATTGACTATATTTATGACTCATGATTGTATATAAAAAAAATGCAATCAAATATTATTTACATCACATAGGTTTATTTGCATAAAATAGGGACCCTCCCTACACAATTTTGAACTGGGTGTGCCAAATTTGTAGCAACAAATTCTTATCTGTGATTTAGACAAACAAGAAAAACTTGCACAAAAATAATTTTATTGAATTAAAATAAAATATTGCGGGTTACAAACTCTAATTTAATCATCTGATTCTTCTCTCAAGAACAATATGTGTTTGACTTTGAATTTCGGAGTCGGGTCGTTGACTTGATCGTCTCCGGATTTGATTTTGAACTTGAATAACGTCTTCCGAGGGTCTTGCGACTTGAATCTCGGATCGAACGCAAAACTTTGACGGGTTTTGACTTGAAGATCTTGGAGTTCTTGATGGATTTGGCCCTTCAATCTTCCTTCGATCTTGATTTGTTGAACTTTGACGGGTTTCGACTTGAAGATCTTGGAGTTCTTGATGGATTTGGCCCTTCAATCTTCCTTCGATCTTGATTTGTTGAAGAAAGCCCTCGATTTGATGAAGAACTTGATGGATTTGGCCCTTCAATCTTCCTTCGATCTTGATTTGTTGAAGAACGTCCTCGATTTGATGAAGAACGCCTTGAATTTGATGAAGAACGACTTGAATATTGTAGAGAGAATTTTCTCCTACGGTTTTCTTCTTATTGAGTTGTGTTTTGAATTGTGTAGAGAGGGTCCCTATTTATAGTGGTAGAATAAGAGTCCTACATAAAGTCATGACGTGGCGCGATTTGATTGGCTTCCTTTAAATTAATATTTATCTCTTATAATTTGGAAGAGAATAAATAATTCTATTGGCCAATAATTAATTGATAATTATCTCGATAACTTATTTTGAAAGATAAATTATAATTTAATTCAAACACAATTTAATTGGCTAATTTAATTAACCAATTAATTAATTTTATCCGTCTACAAATGCCCCCTCGAGACTTGTTCACGGACAATGCATCTTGGAGTGAATGGGTCTCGATAATTGCTCAACTTCAATTGCAACTTGATCTAGCAAAGCACATACATCTTTTGAAATCATGACTGAACTTAGAGAGAATCTAAGTTGCCTACGTACCCTATAAAGGGATCAAGTCAAAGCTCGTCAAAGTTCAGCGTAAATTTGTAGCAACAAATTCTTATCTGCGATTTAGACAAACAAGAAATACTTGCACAAAGATAATTTTATTGAATTAAAAATAAATATTGCGGGTTACAAACTCTAATTTAATCCTCTGATTCTTTTCTCAAGAACAATATGTGTTTGACTTTGAATTTCGGAGTCGGGTCGTTGACTTGATCTTCTCCGGATTTGATTTTGAACTTGAATAACGTTTTCCGAGGGTCTTGCGACTTGAATCTCGGATTGAACGCTGAATTTTGACGAGCTTTGACTTGAAGATCATGGAGTTCTTGATGGATTTTGCCCTTCAATCTTCCTTCGATCTTGATTTGTTGAAGAACGCCCTCGATTTGATGAAGAACTTTGAATTTCGGAGTCGGGTCGTTGACTTGATCTTCTCCGGATTTGATTTTGAACTTGAATAACGTTTTCCGAGGGTCTTGCGACTTGAATCTCGGATCTAACACTGAACTTTGACGAGCTTTGACTTGAAGATCTTGGAGTTCTTGATGGATTTTGCCTTTCAATCTTCCTTCGATCTTAATTTGTTGAAGAACGCCCTCGATTTGATGAAGAACGCCTTGAATTTGATGAAGACGATTTGATGAAGAACGCCTTGAATTTGATGAAGAAGGACTTGAATTTGATGAAGATGACTTGAATATTGTAGAGAGAATTTTCTCCTACGGTTTTTCTTCCTCTTGAGTTGTGTCTTGAATTGTGAAGGGATGATCCCTATTTATAGTGATAGAATAAGAGTCCTACTTAAAGTCTACTTGATGATGTGGCGTGATTTGATTTGCTCTCTTTAAATTGATATTTATCTCTTATAACTTGGAAGAGAAGAAATAATCCTATTGGTCAATAATTAATTAGTAATTATCCCAATGGCTTGTCTTGCAAGACAATGTATAATTTAATTTATACACAATTTAATTGGCTAATTTAATTAACCAATTAATTAATTTTATGCGTCTACAAATGCCCCCTCGAGACTTCTTCACGGACAATGCATTTTGAAGTTGATGAGTCTCGATAATTACTCAACTTCAATTGCAGCTTGATCTAGCAAAGCACATATATCTTTTGAAATCATTTTGAAATCATGACTGAACTTAAAGAGATTCTAAGTTACCTACGTACCCATTTTTGGCGAAAGTGTAAGTGGCCTCGGCTGTTGTGGTGAGGCGAACGGTCTACCTTGGTCTTCCACGACCTTCTATGATCATTCCCTACCCGTCCCTTTTATTATTTGGGCCACCTGTGTTTGCCCGTATTCTTAACGTTTTGTTAGTTAGCTATTGTCTTTTGTTTGTCAACTGCTATTATTAGCCATATGTTGGGCAGTAGCAATTTGAGCAAAACTCATTATGTACTTCTTAAATATTGTTTTATAAACAGGTAGGGGGTCAAGCCTAACCCCCCACCCTCATCGGGTGTCGTTCTCTTAAAAAAAAAAAAAAAAAAAGTTACCTACGTACCCTATAAAGGGATCAAGTCATAACGTAGTTCAAAATATATCCTTTTGAGGGATGTCATGCACAATTTATACTCATGTGGACAAGGAGAAACATTTGCAGTTTAAGCTCGTGCTGAAGGAGTATTTGACTTGAATTTGTAGATAGTTTATGCTTGTATCAAGGAACCTTGACTTGATTTGGATATATAGATAGTTTATGCTCGTATCGAGGAGCCTTGACTTGATTTTGATATATAGATAGTTTATGCTCGTATCGAGGAGCCTTGACTTGATTTGGATATGTAGATAGTTTATGCTCGTATCAAGGAGCCTTGACTTGATTTGGATATATAGATAGTTTATGCTCGTATCAAGGAGCCTTGACTTGACTTGGATATATAGATAGTTTATGCTCGTATCAAGGAGCTTTGTTTGATTTGGACATGCAGACCTTTTAAACTCGTGTCAAGGAGTGCTTCATTTGATTTGACTTGTCACATTGCATAGGATGTTGTTTCTTCAAAAGACTTGCCTCCGTCCTCATGATCTTCTTGTTCTTCTTCAACATGTTCTTCTTTGAGCTGATATGACTTTTGGAATGAAGGTTCTTCGACTTCATTTGCAGTTATGCTCAATTCCATATCATGTGCTCGAGTGGCCAACTCTTCAAAACTTTTAGGTTGAATTCCTTGAAGGATATATTGGAGTTCCCATTGCATTCCTTGGATGCACAGTTCAATAGCTGATGTCTCGGGCATTCGATCCTTGCAATTAAGACTCAAATTTCTCCAACGGTTGATGTAGTGGATGATAGGTTCCTTCTTCCATTGGCGGGAATTGGTGATCTCAATCATGCTGACTGTTCTTCGAGTGCTGTAAAAGCGGTTGAGAAATTCTTCCTCCAAGTGCTTCCAACTATCAAGGGAGTTTGCCCCCAAATCAATGTACCAATCAAACGCGTTGTCTTTGAGCGATCGGACGAATTGCTTGACGAGGTGATCTCCGTACGTCCCGGCATCATTGCAAGTCTCGACGAAGTGTGCCACATGTTGCTTGGGGTTGCCTTTGCCGTCAAATTGTTGAAACTTTGGAGGTATATAGCCCATTGGCATCCTTAGATCATCAATCCTTTGCGTGTATGGCTTGACATAGGTTGATGGAAACTTCAAGCTTCCTTCCAACTTGTCTTTGATGGTTCCACTGATCAGCGTCATCACTTGATCTACATGAATCATCCCTTCTGGAGAAACTTGAAGTTCTTGAGCTGGAGCCTTCTCGTTTTCAACTGGTTGTTGCTTTGTGGATGTCTCGACTTCGTCTTGAACCTCTATCTGATTTTCCGCAGTGTGACTAGCATCGGCTTTGTCCATCTTGTTGATCAACTCGGCAATTTGAGAATCTCGTTGTTGAACATGCTTTTGCGAGTCCCTCAATGGCCTTTGTCAAACTTGCAATTTTGCTCCTCCATGGTTGTAGCGTTTGTTGTCATGACAGATGCCACCTCTGAGTAGCTTGATGTTGAACGAGGCGTGGGGTTGTGAAATCTCTCGTTTTGAACCTTTCCACGTCTGCAACATGCTTTGCGAGTCCTCAATGGCCTTTGTCAAACTTCAGGCTTCCTTTCTAACTTGGTCTTGATAGTTCCACTGATCAGCGGCATACCTTGGATTCTACATGAATCATCCCTTCTGGAGAAACTTGAAGTTCTTGAGCTGGAGCCTTCTCGTTTTCAACTGGTTGTTGCTTTGTGGATGTCTCGACTTCGTCTTGAACCTCTATCTGATTCTCCGCAGTGTGACTAGCATCGGCTTTGTCCATCTTGTTGATCAACTCGGCAATTTGAGAATCTCGTTGTTGAACATGCTTTGCGAGTCCCTCAATGGCCTTTGTCAAACTTGCAATTTGCTCCTCCATGGTTGTAGCGTTTGTTGTCATGACAGATGCCACCTCTGAGTAGCTTGATGTTGAACGAGGCGTGGGTTGTGAAATCTCTCTGTTTTGAACACTTCCACGATTTGCAACATGCTTTGCGAGTCCCTCAATGGACTTTGTCAAACTTCAAGCTTCCTTCTAACTTGTCTTTGATAGTTCCACTGATCAGCGTCATCACTTGATCTACATGAATCATCCCTTCTGGAGAAACTTGAAGTTCTTGAGCTGGAGCCTTCTCGTTTTCAACTGGTTGTTGCTTTGTGGATGTCTCGACTTCGTCTTGAACCTCTATCTGATTCTCCGCAGTGTGACTAGCATCGGCTTTGTCCATCTTGTTGATCAACTCGGCAATTTGAGAATCTCGTTGTTGAACATGCTTTGCGAGTCCCTCAATGGCCTTTGTCAAACTTGCAATTTGCTCCTCCATGGTTGTAGCGTTTGTTGTCATGACAGATGCCACCTCTGAGTAGCTTGATGTTGAACGAGGCGTGGGTTGTGAAATCTCTCGTTTTGAACCTTCCACGTCTGCAACATGCTTTGCGAGTCCCTCAATGGCCTTTGTCAAACTTCAAGCTTCCTTCCAACTTGTCTTTGATAGTTCCACTGATCAGCGTCATCACTTGATCTACATGAATCATCCCTTCTGGAGAAACTTGAAGTTCTTGAGCTGGAGCCTTCTCGTTTTCAACTGGTTGTTGCTTTGTGGATGTCTCGACTTCGTCTTGAACCTCTATCTGATTCTCCGCAGTGTGACTAGCATCGGCTTTGTCCATCTTGTTGATCAACTCGGCAATTTGAGAATCTCGTTGTTGAACATGCTTTGCGAGTCCCTCAATGGCCTTTGTCAAACTTGCAATTTGCTCCTCCATGGTTGTAGCGTTTGTTGTCATGACAGATGCCACCTCTGAGTAGCTTGATGTTGAACGAGGCGTGGGTTGTGAAATCTCTCGTTTTGAACCTTCCACGTCTGCGCTTGTGTTGACAAGAGGTGGTAAGCTTTTCTGAATGGTTTGAGGCGTCGAGTTAGTCTCGGAGGATGCTTGCAGCTTCTTAGCCATACTTCTTGTACCTAAGCCCACACTTCATGAATCTGAAGTAGCAATCTCCATTGTGAACGTAGAGCAGTCACTGCAACACTTCGAGGATCTTCGAGAGAGAGAAGAGATGAGAGGTAGAGATGTCCCACTGGGCGTGCCAAAATTTGTAGAAACAAATTCTGATCTGCGATTTAGACAAACAAGAAAAACTTGCATAAAGATAATTTTATTGAATTAAAAATAAATATTGCGGGTTACAAACTCTAATTTAATCCTCTGATTCTTCTCTCAAGAACAATATGTGTTTGACTTTGAATTTCGGAGTCGGGTCGTTGACTTGATCTTCTCCGGATTTGATTTTGAACTTGAATAACGTTTTCCGAGGGTCTTGCGACTTGAATCTCGGATCGAACGCTGAACTTTGACGAGTTTTGACTTGAAGATCTTGGAGTTCTTGATGGATTATGCCCTTCAATCTTCCTTCGATCTTGATTTGTTGAAGAACGCCCTCCATTTGACGAAGACCTTTGAATTTCGGAGTCGGGTCGTTGACTTGATCTTCTCCGGATTTGATTTTGAACTTGAATAACGTTTTCCGAGGGTCTTGCCACTTGAATCTCGGATCGAACGCTAAGCTTTGACGAGCTTTGACTTGAAGATCTTGGAGTTCTTGATGGATTTTGCCTTTCAATCTTCCTTCGATCTTAATTTGTTGAAGAACGCCCTCGATTTGATGAAGACCGCCTTGAATTTGATGAAGACGATTTGATGAAGAACGCCTTGAATTTGATGAAGAAAGACTTGAATTTGATGAAGATGACTTAAATATTTAAGAGAGAATTTTCTCCTACGGTTTTTCTTCTTCTTGAGTTGTGTCTTGAATTGTGTAGGGATGGTCCCTATTTATAGTGGTAGAATAAGAGTCCTACTTAAAGTCTACTTGATGATGTGGCGCGATTTGATTGGCTCTCTTTAAATTGATATTTATCTCTTATAACTTGGAAGAGAAGAAATAATCCTATTGGTCAATAATTAATTAATAATTATCCCCATGGCTTGTCTTGCAAGACAAGGTATAATTTAATTTAGACACAATTTAATTGGCTAATTTAATTAACCAATTAATTAATTTTATGCGTCTACAAATGCCCCCTCGAGACTTCTTCACGGACAATGCATTTTGAAGTGGATGAGTCTCGATAATTAGTCAACGTCAATTGCAGCTTGATCTAGCAAAGCACATATATCTTTTGAAATCATTTTGAAATCATGACTTGTAGCGCCCCGCCCCGAGTAGCAGGCACCTCGTGGCGGAACACCACTCAACATGCAGTACATTCAATGACCCCAAATATGCTCCTCAAAATTTCGATGATCAAAATAAAACCCCCAATATCTATACCATCGTGTTTACAAAAGGAGGTTCTATTAAAAGTCGACTTCGACACCACTTACTCTATTACAAAATTCTCGATCAAAGGATTCCTATACGGAACATAAATAGAGATACCTCTCGACGAGACTAATCGGAGGCATACACGAGCTTTAACTCTTAGTATGAAAATTTAGGTATAAATCTTTCTTTTACCTGCGCATTAATATCAGAAAGGAGAAACGAATAAGTCCGAATGACTTAGTGAAAAACATATGATCCATGAGTATGATGAGAATCAACAGAACAAAACATATAACGAGAGACTTTACAAGAATTTCATTAACAGAAGTGTAACATGTACAAGAGTGTAACATGTACGGCTTGAGTTCAATATTTGGTGGGGTCTCCAACCTTGTAACTCCCAACAAATAAAATCATATGACATCCTTATCCCTCCACTCCGTCCCGAGTGGCCACTCGGTCGGAAACAAGCAAGAGGCACGACTGGAACGTGCCGATCCGGCTCAGGAACGTTTAACTCCAAACGAACGTGAGTCCGAACCATCAGGAGGTACCATTCGGGAGACCAGTCATCGTCAGCCCAATACTGCCCGATCGTCTTGCCGAAATGGTCCTAGGGCCCAGCTCCCCCAAGAGCGTCCTCAAGGGTGGGGACAATAGGTTCAAGAATCAATATCATTCCTTTTAGGAATATCAAGTCATTCATTTCAAGAATCAATTCAAGAATCAAGTCAATCATTCACAAGATAAGTCACGATCATGATAATTGAATATCAAGTCTCAGGATAATGAACATGTTCATATTTCAATTCAAGCCAATGAAGAATTGTCGTGAATATGGAATTCAAGAAGAACAATAAATTCCATGTCAGGTTCCAAGAACGAGTATATCAAGATCTCAATGAATTCAATAAACATGAGATTCAAGTTCAAGCCAACAAAATATTTATTCTCGGAAAGCATTCAAGAAAAGATTTTGAGAATAAATATAGTTCAATATCGATTCAAGGAAAATGTTCAGGCCAAGGAATCAAGTATAAGAATTAGCCGTGAACATAGCAACCAAGAGAATTGACAAGTTCAAGATTTCAAGAACAAGATCAAGGTTCCAAGTTCGAGCCAAGGAAACGAATATGCTCGCAGAACATTAAGGATCATATTCCAAGAAAAATATAATCAATGCATCAAAGGATTCAAGATGGAGAATATATTTGGTTCAAACAAAGGAGATATTAAGCGCAGGAAAGAAATCGGATAAGGAGTCATAGTTTCTCACCTGGAGTCCAACGCTAGTGTTATAGAAGTGCTATAGAAGCATCTTTAAGCTTAAACCTTGAGTCAGAGCTTTACTACGCTCAACACCTATGCAAATATTAGAACTAAATAAGATTTCAAACAGTAATATAGCCATATTACCATTCACTATATGACATAGTCAATTTCTTAAACATATACTAAGAATTGCTTCTCGTGGCACTCTATTCAAATAATCACTGCAATCGTCGTACTTATCCGAATGACCTAAATGATATATAAAGTTAAAGATAACATCTGTATCTACAATTTTACTACAGACTTTAATCCCAAATTAACAACATAACCCGTCAATAACAACCCCGAAAGATGAACACATAACCCTGCCAGATTTTCGGATAATTTCGTTTGCTGTCACAGTCCATTTAAAAAATCATAACAAATTGTACGGTTATACAAATTGTCCAAATAATACATCAAATGAAACCTGACAGTTTAATCTACAAGTTTCATGAAGGCACATAGCCCAAATTATGATCCCAACATATCGAAAACAGTCCCGCAAGAAGATACTCAAAACTGCCCTGTTTCCGGTAGATTACTGTCATCGGATTCTGACCTCTAAAACACGTATACTAAATACTCTAATTCGATACAATTGCACACTTACTTATAGGTTACGATGTCCTCTACGAGTTTCCTGAAGGAACTGATTCCAAATTCGCATTCGAAACCCTTCGATTTCGGCTCCGAAAACAGGTGCGGCAGCAGATTTTATTTCCCCAAAATCCCAGCGGGCTGGCTGACTTCTCCGCAAACTCCGGCGACCACTGTCGGTGCAAACCATCGAGAACTACCACCAATAGAGAGCCAAATTCATTAGCTTTCAAACGATGGATCCTGATCAACGAGGTTCAATCTCAAGGCCTCTAAACAATTATTTCTTTGAAGGCCTAACTGCTGAAATTCGAATTATAAGTGATAACTTGTCTTCTTGGCCGGATTCCGGCTGCTGGAAATAGAACACCATCTCAGCCCCGTATCCCTCAACCATGTTGCTATTTTAAGATTTCTAGATTTACTAATTTAAAAATCGGAAGAACAAAGGTTCTAAAGGGTGCTCGGCCGTGAGTTTTCATGGAGAAAGGAAGATATCATGAATATTGCTATTGCTAGAACTGTTAAATGAACGAGATAAAGATTGGGTAATTAAGAAAAGAGAGAGTGAAGAGATGAAGATGGAGAGAGAGAGACGGTGAGAAGGTGAGAGAAGAAGAAGAAACGTGGCTGCCAAAGGAGTATTGTGAATTGACGATATACACGTCAATTCCTATCTCAACTATAAATTATGAAAATTGGCTATAAGGCCAAATTATTTTCTTGATTACCAAATAGATGCCATAACTTTAGATAATTACAATTCTACACTTCCCATCAAATTCGAGATATATTATAATTCCATATCGACACATATCAACTAAATAAATTCAATTATCCCCAGACTTAAACAACTTACATATTTACGGGGTGTTACATGACTGAACTTAGAGAGATTCTAAGTTGCCTACGTACCCTATAAAGGGATCAAGTCATAACGTAGTTCAAAATATATCCTTTTGAGGGATGTCATGCACAGTTTATACTCATGTGGACAAGGAGAAACATTTGCAGTTTAAGCTCGTGGTGAAACTGCAAATGGTGGTTAAATGTTTGAATACCCTATTTGATAACTCAATTGGAGTTGCTATTTTTTGACGGGAAAAGCATAATTATATTAGACACTTGCGCCATAAAAGGGGGAGAGTTACACCGTCCAAAAAATCAAAAGTCTCACACGAAGCAATATCATGAGTTAGTTTGTTGGAATCACGCCTTACAAAAGAAAAAAGAAATAAACGAGAAAAAACAGGAACGAGCTAAAACTGCCTCAAGAATAGCACCGAATGAAGTGAGTAAAGAACCTTGATCATTAAGCTCACAGATCACCGGAAGACAATCATCCTCAATAATAAAGCCGAAGTTTGGGCATTATGCACGGGTGTTAGATATGCTAAAGATCTTGATATCCACAATCTTATTATTGAAACTGATTCAACCTTACAACAGCCTCCGAACACTCACTTTTGTTATCGGGAGTTAAATAGTTGTGCTGACGTTCTTGCAAAACAAGGGACCTCCATGGAAGATAATGATCTTTTGCCTTTTGACTCTTGTCCCAGTTTTCTTGTTGATCTTACGAATAATGATCTTAATTCTGTTTACCCTAGATCTAGTATGAGCTTTTGTAACCACTCCCTGGCTTTGATGTAATTTGTATATTTTGCTGGTTGGTAATGGTAAATTTTTGTTCAAAAAAATAAAAATAATAAAAATAATAATATCAGACCAACTGTTGGCACTATAAGAATAGCTTGTAAAACGACACGAGCTTCTCCCTCGATAGGTAGAACTATGTCAAGATGCCAAAAATTCTGGCACCACACACATTGACCTTCAGAATCTCTAGCAACCATAGATATGTGATAGTGATCTTTACTTTCGGAAACACTGCATCGACATTTACTTTAATCAGCCCTATCGGTGGTGGAGACCAGACAATGACATGAGTCCGATTGGCACTATGCTTCTTCTCAGTAGAGCTTCACAATATGAAGCAATATACGTGTTGCTCCATCCCACGATTTCCCCAAGTGTTTGATATTCCTCTCCATGCAAAAGTTTATTTTGACGATGCCAAATGCTCCAAAAAAACACTATTGCAAGAACAAAATTTTCAACCATTAGCTCCCGAGCCCATCTGCACACCCAAGTCCAAATTGAAAGATGCATGACACCGTTTGGTAGAGAAAATGGTAATTGTTCCCAAATATTTATGATTTTGCTCGGTCTTCTATGTAAGCATGTTAAAACCTTATCACGTAGACAAGGAATACCCAAGCTGATGAGAGTCACACCAAGCACCACTCGTCATGACCAAGTCACATGACAAGGAATCGAAGAAGTGCTCGGTAAACAAGTGAAGCGACGTAGGGGTATTCCACCAAGAACCTAATACCTCATCAAATGGAAGGGATTATCCGAGTCCGAGGAAACATGGGAAACTAAGAAATATTTGTGGCAATTTCAAGATCGTCTCCACTTGTTTGAGGCAGCTACGACGTCGTACGGCCAGCCAATTTTGGCCGAACCCTTTGTCAGTTTCCCTTGGGTTGGAGAAGTTAAAGATTCCAAGAATTAGCCCAAATAGAGTTAGGCCCAAGATGACCCAAATGTAAATAGACTTGGTAGAGATTCTTAGAGGATTCTATAAAACTTTCTAAAACCCCTTGTAGATATTTTGTAGGAATTCGATGGAGTTTTCTAGTGAAAAAATCCTAGCTCTTATATCAAATAGATATCCACCATCCATTGAGGAGGTGGCCTAGTATAAATAGGAGTAATTACATCATTTATAAGCATCCAAGAAATCCAAGTAACTATAAGAAATACAAGTATTTCCCTACAAAGCTCTCTTGTTAAGTTCTTTGTTCGTTTTCCATCATTTAGCATTAGCAACACATTCCAGAATGCTGAATTAGCTATCGCGAGAAGCGGAAAGGAACTAAGGCCGCACGATTTGTTGTTAAGGGAACAAGTCCGTGACAAGCAGCTTGTGCTATTCCTATCAATTTCTGCAATTGAGAAGAATATGTACTCGTGTAACTATATTTTTTACACATAAAATTTGCGTAACTACATTTCCTCATTCAAACTCTACAAATGCTCTTTACTTTCCCATCTTTTTCAGCAGCCGAACTTGAAGAAATCTAAGCCGACTCAAGTATCATGCTCCTGAAAAAAGAAGTTGAAGAAAATTATCAGCTACACTACCATACATTCAAAGGCTCCCCACATAAAGTATTCATTTTCACAGTACCTCTGAATCTTCATATTTTGCTTCCAGGGAGAACACCCACATAAAGTACCCATTTTCATAGTACCTCTGAATTCCCATGTTTCTACAACTTATGCAGCATTAGACACAATCAAACCAATCTTGAGTTTCTTGCTTTTGCCACATTCCATGCTAACATAATATTCATAAATGAGAACATTAGCAATCAATAACATGTGTACAAGCACAATCAACTCTCGGGCTAAAGCAAGTAAATTTATTGCATACTTAGATTCTAACGAAATCCGTATTAATTGTTATTAAACCCAAACGAACTAATCTTTAAAATTTGGGAATTTATATTGAATCTAGGAACATTATATTAACCAAATAATAATAAAAAAGACTTGATAATAGAAAATGTATAAATTGTATATTCGTAGCATACTATTAGCGTATATATATTACTGCCTATAATAATAATAATAATAATAATAATAATAATAATAATAATAATAATAATAATAATAATAATAATAATAATAATAATAATAATAATAATAATAATAATAATAATAATAATAATAATAATAATAATAATAATAATAATAATAATAATAATAATAATAATAATAATAATAATAATAGTAATCATCATCATCATTAAAAATCAGATCGTAAATGTAAAATTTAATCTAACCATGAACCGATTAAATCTTCCGATTTTTACGAGTTAAATTTTATTATTTTTATGATAAAATTCAATAAAAAAAGACACTAAACTTTAACTATACACAGTTTGATTAATACGCTATTGTAAATTATTGAGTTTAACCGATTCAAATATTTGAATATTGTCTACGAATTGAAATGAGTTGAGCTTAATCGATCAAATCTTTGAATATTGTTTTTGAATTGAAAACACATGAGTTTAATTGATGATTCAAATATTACGATTTAATTAAATCTTACAATTTACGATTCAATTCAAACTTCAAATTCTTTCGAAATTTATTTTTAAATTACACGAGTTGATAAGCATTTCCTTAGATTTTTAAATTATATTATATAAAGATTTGTTAGTATGGGATTTTTTAATATATAATAATAATTATATGAGAATTAAACATTTATTTAACTTTATTTATATAAGTTTTATAACCATTATAAATTGTAGCTTTGTGATATATATCCGTATTGTTAGTTTATTGTCAATTATGTGTTGTGTCTTAATGGTAAGTATTCTTCTATGTTTTTACATGGTCACAAGTTCGAATTCAGGTTGATGCAATTTTGGATGGGTCGTTTAATGATTTTTACGAATAATGATATAATTGACTTTATAAATTTCAAATTCAACAATAAATATATATTTAAAATTGCATTAAATTACAGAGGGTAAAATTGACATTGAGGAAAAAATACGTTTTTTTGCTAGGACACGTGTCGCAATTTGAAGGGGTATCTCATATAAGTTTAGAACAAAGGATCTCGTGGTAAAAACACCCTAATTATTGGTGACAAAGAAGATACAAACGTAAGGTTTTAATAGTAGTGGGTATTATGGAGATTTATGTGATGTGGATGGTAGAGTAGAAAATAATCGATACTCTGACTGATACCATGTTAAGTACAGAAGAATAATGAAGAATACAGTTCTTTATATGTATTTACAATTAGAGAAGACAATACATACAAATACACAAGAAATTATTCTAGGTAAATATTGACTAGAATATTCAATCCTATAATCAAGAAAATATATAAGAAAAATATAAAGAAATCGTGGAATGATAATTATACATATATTATGGCTCTGATCACGTGATATCTTCTAACAAGCTTCAACCAAATTGCACATAGTGTTGCATTTACCATCATGGACTATTCACTTGATGAATGCATCATAAAAAGACTTGCCCCCATTATTGTGATTTTCTTGTACTTCTTTTCGAGATTTTTGCCTTTGAGCTGGTAGGACTTTTGGAACGACGGTTCTTCAAATTCGTTTGCAAGTATGCTCATCTCTATATCATGAGCTCGAGTGATCAACTCTTCAATAGTTGATGTCTCAGACAATCGATCTTTGAAATTAACGCTCAAATCTCCAATGATTGAGGTAGTTAATGACATTTGTTTCTTTCACTAACGAGAATTGATGAGCTCAGTCATTTTTCAATTTATTTTTTTAGCCAATTCTTATTTATTCATTAAATATTTGTGAAAGTACATATGAGATCAATCATGCAGACTGTCCTTCGGGTTTTGTAAAAGCGGTTGAGAAATTCCTGCCATAAAAGCTTAAATATAACTATCGTCAACCTCGAAATGAATATACTATTAATTTGGGTGAATATGGTTTGTGTTTGTGTCAGAGTAGTATATGGTCCTCGTGGATGTAGGGTGCAAATATGTCTGAACCACATTAAACTTGTGTTCTTTTATTTGTCTGTGGTAGTTAATTATTGTGACAACACAAGAAGTATAGTTGCAATATAATACTTTCTCAACATGTAATCTGTTACAACTTTGAATAATTGATTTCTATATGCATATAAATCAACATTGCACAATTCTAACACATCATTTGACTGTTCTTATATGAATAATTATATCTGAAGTACATAAAACGTATTAATAGTCCAATAGTGCAACCATTGAAATATGGCGCAATCAACAACATGAAGTGACATTTGGCTAACCAAATACTCACACACAACCATCCCTATACAAAACAATCCTATATGCTCCACTTTATTAATGTAATAATAAATAAAATTGAGGCATGTCCGGCTAGGGATTGGAAACACAAGATAGTTACAAACATATAAAGTGTACAAACGAATGAAGTCTTCCACTCTTTCATCCTTATCTGCATACTCTTCCAGCATAGTACTAATACGATTTCGGTTGGCATTTAAGATCTTCATCGAACAGGTCATCAACAATAGGACAAGAGCTGTCGTTTTTCAGATTGATGTCAGTTGCCTGCCCATCGTTGTATAATCCCAGCGTTGATGAAAACTCTACCGGATCAAACGGGACCGCAATTTGACGTTTTCTATCCCCGAACTCAAATTCGTTTGAATCAACACTATATCTCCTCATCAAATGTTTGTACATTTGCAAAGTTGTTGCCCGGTTTGGGAATGTCTATATAGGGTCCAAATGGATTTGAACTCAATGCCTCACGTTGTAAGGGTCCCATCCTCGCCTGTATTTCGGTCATTGTTATCATGTAATGATGAGGGAAGCAACGAGTCTCATTTTTCTTTTTCCTCGTGTTGTTAGCCGACTCTTTTTTTGGAACCATTTATGGGAATACGACAAACACCACAAAATATACGAACGGTTAAGAACCTAAACTCTACAGAATTACCTAGGAATACGAAAATGTTCTGTAATTTAGTCCACTACCACAATAAAAAACTAAAAGTCAAACTTCGGAAAAACCAAAAAGACATAATTTTTTGACCAAAAGGGCTTGGGTATAAACACACATATCTCTTACAACATACTAAACATGTGTAATCACAAAACCGATCCACTTAAATACTCAAAATCGTTGAGTTCGACAAAAAAAAAGACTTTTTCGCAAGGTGTTGTACACAACAACAAAAGCACAAATTTTTATTGTGTAATTTTAGGGTTTTTCAAATTGGGTCAATAATTTTTCAAGCAAACATGCAATTGTTTCAAAGCAAGAACCGAACTTAAAAGCAGGATACTTTGCGTATTTTTTCTGCTTCGAGGTCGAAGACGAGTCTGTAGTATTTTTGTATATCTTCTTCATCCTTTTTTTTCGTTTTCTTTTTTTTTCTCATCGTTAGACAATTCTTCTTCGTGGGTTTCACAACGTTAGGTTTATTCAAATTCGAACCGACGTTTCGTATCTGGAAAACGTGTTTTGTTCGGTTCAACTTTAGGGTGTTTTGTTCGGCTCAATTTCGTTCGGCACGTTTTTGACAAAAAAAACGCGTTCTTTAGAGGAATAGAATGGGTGGGTGTAATTTTGTATTAAAGAGAGGGGTATTCTAGACATTTCCAATGGGTTAGGGAGTGAACTATAAGAGAAACTTAAAAGTAGGTAGTGCAAACAAATAAAAAACATATAAGAAGTGAACAGAAAACGTTTTTGGACATAAGGTATTTATGAGCAAAAACCCAAGATAATAAATGAAATCTATAGTTGGATTTATTGTTAATCAATTGTTATGATGTAAGATTATTTTGTGTCAACTCATAGTTTCCACATACTTACATACATATGTAGATAGATCTACATATGGTCTGGTCGAGCTTGAGATTATAGGGGTCCTGAGCATAACTTAGAAAATTCCTTTGTCATGGACTTGTTGTTTCGATAAGTATAGTACATATAGTTTTTTTTTTTTTTTTTGATCCAATGCACAATTTTATATCAAAATTAAAGTGATTTCACATATTACTCGAGCACACCCAGAGCTTTTACAAATTCTAAAAATAACCCCCTATACTATCAAACTCTACCAAACATACTTCTGAAAATCAATAGGGGTTAAAAAACATGACTTCAACAAATTGATATCTACCAATCTATACAATATTTATCTAATAGACTTCTTCTATATAATATATCAATTTATAGGCATATCTGCAGCTCTCATCAATACAGAAGCACCAATAATAGCACATTTGGAATTGGATTGTGTGCTTATCATTTGCAGCTCAAACAGAACACTTATTTGGGATCTTCATCATCATAAATCATTTCAAATTATGTATCTGTTTCCATAAGATCGTCCAGGAATCCATTGCCTCAGCAATTATACCTTGCCAAGAGTGCCAAGCAAGAGCCAACTGTTGCAGCTCTATGTGCTGGTAGCTTGAACCAAAACACTACCTAAGTCGAAAGTTTTAGTTCTTGTAGCTTTCCATACAGAAAATTAGACCATTCTTATAGTTTATGGAGGTTGGTCTGGACTCCACATGTAGGTTTTATTATTACTCTAAGTGATTACAAGTATTGCATGGATAGTTTACAAATAAAATCTTAAATCCTATTTATACTTCTTTACACTCGAATGGACGTTGGAAAATGATAGAATATTACTGTTAGGAGTGGATCCGTAGAACACTACATTAACCGTTCTAGCCTTCTAGGTACCTTTTAGAAGGTAAGTGCAACAAAGATGTTTTTTTAGAAAATTCATAGAAACCTCAAAAATTGTATAATAATTTTATACTTATTTCTAGATCATTTTCATCTCCAAATGGTCACTTTGATTTTATCTTTTCAGTTAGTTTCCTGGTGCAATGGCAAATTTTTTGGCCAAACTATCATACAATTTCATCCAAAATACCTGGACTGTGAGTCGTCAACATCATTTTACATTGTATAAAATTATCTATTTATTACATATCCCTTGAACAATTGTCGTATTTATTTGAATAACAATATTTAGAAGTGATAGAGCATAAACTCAGGACCTAAATCAACTGAAACTTTGGCTGGAATAATTAACTCTCCTAATTTTATTGTTTGTAATATTCTTTTATTTTATTTTATTTTTTTCGTTTTATTTATCCATATTGTATGAAACAATACTATCGAATTCTTTACGGTACCAGAGCGATCTCTGTTGAAGACAGAAGCTCTCCATCTTTGCTAATAATTTCTTTTTCTCTTATCCCTTTCTCCTTCTCTCACCTTCTCAAGAACTCATCGGCAATATGTCTTCTCAGTCATCCTCACCAACAAAAGAATCTGCCACCCATATACTCACTCCCACTTCCACCCCATTAACCACTCTCTGCTCCTTCAGTAATAATCTGATTTCTTCAAATGCTTCTTCCCAAGTTCCATTCAAACTAGCAACAGATGGACGAAATTATGCATTCTAGAAATCGCAGATGCCCAATCCACTCTTTGGCTATGGTCTGTTGGTTATGTTGATGGCTCACAACCATGTGCACCAACTACTGATGCAGAAAAGTGTTTTTGGCTTCACCAAGATCGGCTTGTTCTACTAGCAATTCCATCCACCGTTCATAGCACAATTAGTCTTTCTTTTTTAGAACAATTAGTTATGCCATTAATAGTTGTACTAGTTCCGCCGCGGCTTGGACTAAATCGAAGACAAGCTATGCCTCCAAGAGTGCTATGCAAACTTATATTTTACATTTTATAAACAACTAACAGGAAACAATGAGCTCCAAGAGGAAAATGTATAGTTAATGAATTGCTAAATCATAACTTTGGTTTTTCAAATTTGATAAACCAAAGTTGTAATTTAGCACATCAAGAAAACATTAAAATAATTTTATATTGTACTTTATAATATATTTATTATCAAAAAATATTTTATATTGTCTTACTTTATTTACAAATAAATATACTAAAGTTGAAATTTTATTATTTTACTTAGTATTAATAATAACTAAAATTAAAAAAATTACTTATGATATCATTTATGAATTATATTTTTTTTAATATATATATATATATATATATATATATATATATATATATATATATATATACTTATTAATTAGTATTAAATGTCAGTAATACATTAGCTAAAATAAAATTCAAACTAATTTTCAAAATTAATAAATATTAAAGATTTAAAATAATAATATACTGTTTAGAATAATACACATTTTTATTAATAATTTATAATAATTGAATATCATTTAGAAATTATCTAATAATAAAATATATTAATTGTGCAAAATATTAGTAATGTTGTTGGAGTATTTGTTTAAAAGTGGAGTGCTAAAATACTGTTCATATGTTATATTATAGATAGGGCAAATTACGGCCACCCCTTGAGTTATGGTTAAATTACGAAAACCCCCTCCTGTTTGGGAAATTATAGTCACCCCCTTAACTATGCATTATATTACGAAAATACCCCTCCATAGGTAAATTTAGGGATGTTAAATCGGTAAAACCGAACCGAAATTTCGGTACGCCAACATTTCATACCGTTTACCGACTGAATATACGATTTGGTTCGGTAAATACCGAATTACATAAATTTTATGTAAAAATATTTAAAATGAGGGGTGGCTGTAATTACCCAAACAAGAGGGATTTTTTCGTAATTTGGCCATAGCTCAGAGGGTGGCCGTAATATGCCCTTATAGATCTAAGACAACCGATTTTGGACAAACTAATGTATATGACAAAGGTACCTCCAACCCTTTACACCCATTTTTTTAATTGTAACCCCAATTTAATCAATTTTGATCACAAAAATCCAATTTTGACTTTTTTTTTTTTCTAAAATTAGTTTTTTGCCGCCGGTTTCCGCGTTGACCGGCGGTCAACACCGGTCTCCGGCGTTGACATTTCGATTTTTTTCTGGTCTGTTATTTTCGTCTTCAATTTCCGACGTTGACTTTTTTGATTTTTTTTATTTATTATTATTTTTTTCTGGTCTGTTTTTTCCGCCGCCGGTTTTTCGGCGTTGACTTATTTTAGTGATTTTTTTTTCTCATAAAATTCGTATCCGTTTTTTTACGCCCGCCGCTAAACGTTTACCGTAATTGTACTGTCATTAACAGTAATTATAGAGTCACTAACAGTACATTAACGTAATTATACTGCCGTTGATAGTACATTAACGTAATTGTACTGTCGTTGACAGTACATTTATGTAATTATATTGTCGTTGACAGTACAAATAGAGTCAACGATAATATTATTATTTTTTTGGGTTTTTTTTTCTGTTTGATTTGTTGAGAAGTCAACGTAATTATATTACTGTAGTTGACAGTAAAATAACTGTAAACACAATAATATAACTGTCAACCACATCAATATTTTTTTTTTTTGGGTTTTTTGTTTTGTTTGAGTTGTTGACGAAGTAACGTAATTATATTACTGTCTACTATTGTAATATTACTGTAAACACAATAATACTACTATGGTTGACGGTAATATTACTGTTGCTACAGTAATATTACCGTAGTTGATAGTAAAAAAACTGTAAACACAATAATATTACTGTCAACTACAGTAATATTAATTCTTTTGGCTTTTTATTAGGTTTACATTTGTTGAACGGTCAACATATTAAAATTACTCTATTACAAACTAATAATGACTTTTGTTGTATTAATATTATTGTGCTAGAGATTAATATAACAATATTACTGTGTTAAACTATAGTATAGTTCATATTACTGTCAACCACATCAATATTGTTGTTTAAACGGAGTGTAAAAAGCTGTTAAAGATAAACAAAATTAAAAAATAAAATAAAAAATAAAATAAAAAATAAGAAATCGAAAAATTCAACGCCGGAAACCAACGGCGAAAAAATCAGGAAGGAAAGAAAAAAAAAGTCAACGCCGAAGACCGGCGGTCAACGACGACGACGGACGAAATTGTCCATAAAATTGTGTTTTGGGTCAAAATTGAATGATTTGTGAAATTTGGGGTCAAATTGAGGTTAGATTAAATTAAAGGATGAAAATGAAGCATATTAAAATGCGAGGGACTATTTTAGTCCTCTACAAACCTCTGGACAATGTGTGGAATTTTTGGTAAAAGATTTTTTTGTCTGAACCCACTTATGAATAAGTACTCATTGATGGGCTTATTTGTAAAGTGCTCTTATAAAAAAAAGCAAAATTAATGTATATTACAAAATTACCCTCAACCCTTTAAACCCTATTCATAATTGTAACCCCAATTTAACTTCAATTTCATCAATTTTGACCACAAAAAATTAATTTTACTTTATCTTTTTTTTTTAAACTTATTATTTTTGCCGCCGCTTTCGGCTTTGACTTTTTCTTTTTCTTGTATGCTTTTTCCGCCGCCCGTTTCCGGCGAAGACTTTTTTTTTATTTGCCGCCGCTTTCGGCATTGACCGCCGATCTCCGGCGTTGATTTTATCTGAAAACTTTTTTTACCGAAATTTTTTGTCCATTTTTTTTATGCTCGCCGTTGAATGTTGACCGTAATTGTACTATCATTAACAATAATTATAATGTCGTTGATAGTACATTTAGGTAATTGTGTTGTCGTTGATAGTTCAATTACTGTCAACCACATCAATATTATTGTGTTTTTTGTTTTTTTTTTCTATTTGTTGACAAGTTAATGTAATAATATTACTGTGGTTGACGGTAAAATTACTGTAAACACAATAATATGACTGTCAACCACATCAATATTATTTTTTTTAGCTTTTTTGTTTTGTTTGATTTGTTGATTGATTAATGTAATAATATTACTGTTTACTATTGTAATATTACTGTAAACACAATAATATTACCGTGGTTGACAGTACTACTACTGTTGTTATAGTAATATTACTGTGGTTGAGAGTAATATTAATATCAACCACATCGATATTAATTCTTTTGGGTTTTTGTTATATTTGCATTTTGTTAACGGTCAACATATTAATATTGTTCTATTACACAATAATAATGATTTTTTTTGTTAATATTATTGTGCCAAAAAGTAATATAGTCATATTACTATGATAAACTGTAATATAGTTAATATTATTGTGCTAAACAGTAATATAGTCAATATGAATGTCAACCACAACAATACTACTGCTTAAACGGGCCAAAAAATGTTGAAGAAATAGAAAATTTTCCAAAAAAAATTGAATAATTGGATTTTGGGTCAATAATTATTAATAGACATACATTAACTTAAATACTTATTCAATGTATTTACAACAAACTTTTATTTACGAGAGACCTACTTATAAAATGCCCTATTACTCCCTCTTTCCTATATTATTTGTCTTTTTAGAGAGTGTTTTTTATTTATTTATTTTTTGTCTCAAATTATTTGTCATTTTAGATTTTCACTAAAGCATTGATGGCATAATTTTCAAATTTATCCTTTATCATTCCTAATTAATTAGTTGTAAAATAATTAATGTCAAAGATATTTTAGGGAGTTTCTATGTTTTTTCCTATAATCAATGTACATTAATTGATTTTCTTAATATGTGTGCAACAATCCAAACCATCATTAAATTTGGACGAATGGAGTATTATTACTCCATCTGTTCCAAAATAACTGTCTATTTTTAAAAATATTTTTGTTCCATATTATTTGTCACCTTAGATTTCCAATACTTTATTAAATGCATTTTTACTATTTTAACCTTATTAATGCATCTATAAACATTAATTTTCTCTTATAAATTATTAAATGATAAAGGTTGTTTTAGTTATTTCTATGTGATTTTCCTAAAATCAAGCTACATTAATTGAATTTCTTAACCTTTGTGAAAAGTGAAAAAAAAAAACACTTATTTAGAAACAGATGGAGTATTTAGTTTATATTTTATGCATCGAGATAGTGATTGAATGCACATGACCTGAAGCAATCATTAGGCATATTCAAGATTAGGGGTGGAAATTGGAACAAAATTTTCGAATTCCGCCAATTCCGATCCGAAAATATCCGAGTTTGGAACACTTTTTTTCATTCCGATATTCCGATTTCAGATTATTTTTGTATATATATATATATATATATATATATATATATATATATATATATATATATATATATATATATATATATATATATATATATATATATATATATATATATATATATATATATATATATATATATATATATATATATATATATATATATATATATATATATATATATATATATATATATATATATATCTGACTAATTTCGATCCGATCCATCCGACTTTCACCCTACCTGGAAGACATTCTGCTGCTTTGGTTAGCCCATATTCAAGAAAATCGGGCATGGATGCAACATTGTTCTTCAAACGACTTAGCAACATCATGCAAAGTTCAAGCTTCTCAACACGATAACCTAAATCGATTTCCTCAATATCTGAGCCAAGTCACAGATATTCATTATCGCCAAAGATGAGCATGCTTCCAAAATGACGAGACAAATTTCTCTCCCGGGGTTTAATTAAATCTGAATTCCCTTGGAAATTGGAACGGCATGTCTTAAATAATTACACATAAATCTAGCTAAAATTGGCTACTAAAATTAAAGTTAGGGGTTTTTGTGCATAAGTTCCTAACCAAACATCTTTATTATTTTAGGTTTAGGGGTTATATCTCTTTCACCAATAAGCACATTCCTTTAATATTTATTATAAATAAAGGAAAAATTCATGCATCTGACAAAATTATTGTAATATTATTGTATACACATTCCTTTAACGTAATAATATTACTGTTTATTATAGTAATATTATTGTATACACAAAGATATTACTGTGGTTGACGGTAATATTACTCTCAATCACATCAATATTTGGCCAAAGATCTCAAAGATTACCATTTGGCCAAAGATAGAACCAAGAGGCAAATTAAACCACCTACAAGGTTCGGACAAGCTGATATGAATTCCTTTGCACTCAATATTGCTTCTAAGATAGAAGAAGGTGAACCAGCCACTTACCATGAAACAATTAAGGGGAAGGAAAGGCAGAAGTGGATTGAAGCTATGAGCAAAAAGATAGCTTCATTGAAGAATAATGAAACTTGGGTCTTGTTTAAGATACAAAGTGGGAAGAAGCCAGTGAGTTGCAGATGGCTCTTCAGAAGAAAGGGGAAATCCCTAGGGTGGAGAAGTCTAGATACAAGGCTAGATTGGTTGCTAGGGGATTATCACATGTGAAAGGAATTGATATTAATGAAATATTTCATCAGTAGTAAAACATTGCTCAATCAGAATCGTGTTGGCACTGATAGCTCAGTTTGACCTTGAGTTGAAACAGATGGATGTTACAACAATTTCTTACATGGTGACTTGGAAGAGAAGATTCATATGGAACAGCCAGATGGATTCATTTAAGAATCTACTCAAGATAAGTTGTGTTTGTTGAAGAAAGCACTGCATAGACTCAAGCAAAGTCCTAGGCAGTGGCATAAAAGGTTTGATGACTTTGTGTTGTTAGTTGGTTTCAACAGATGCAATTTTGACTCTTGTGTGTATGTGAGAAAAACAGAATGAACAGTGAGAACTTACATGTTGTTGTATGTGGATGACATGCTCATTGCAAGCAAGTCCAAGGAAGAGATTGATAATATCAAGGAGAAGTTGATATCTGAGTTTCAGATGAAAGACTTGGGGTCTGCAAAGATGATCTTGGGAATGCACATTGTGAGGAACATAAGAAGTGGTTTCTTGTTCCTGTACCAATAGTCTTATGTTGAGAAGCTCTTGTTGAGATACAACATGCATCAATCCAAGGCAGTGTCTACTCCTATGGGGCAGCATTTCAGACTTTCAAAGTCTCAAGCCCTTGAAACTGATGAAGAGAAGAGATACATGTCACATGTGTCTTATGCCAATGCAGTTATGAGCTTAATGTATTGCATGGTGTGTAGTAAGCCAGATTTGGCACATGCAGCAAGTGTGATAAGCAAGTTTATAGTTGATCCATGGCAGACACATTGGGAATCACTCAAGTGGACTTTGGGATACATGAAGGGATCTGCTGAGATTGGACTTCTATTCAAGATGAATGATGGAATAGAAGGTGATGTTGTGAAGGGTTTTGTGGAGTCAAATTATGCTGGTAGTGTTGATACAAGGAAATCCTTAACATAATTTGTCTTCACTCTGTTTGGGATTGCATTGAGTTGGAAGTTAAACCTCTAATCAGTGGTAGCTTTGTCTACAACAGAAGCAGAATACATGGCAATGACTGAGGCCATTAAAGAAGCTATGTGGATGGTCCAGAAGTTTGGGATTGAGCTGGAGACTCTTAATGTGTACTGTGACAACCAAAGTACAATTCACTTGACCAAACATCAACTGTTTCATGAGAAGTCAAAACAAACTAATGTGAGATTGCACTTTGTGAGAGACATTGTCTCTAAAGGGCATATCAAGGTGGAGAAGGCGCATACAAATGATAATGCTCCTGACATGCTACAAATATCTTTACCTATTTCAATGTTCAAGCACTGTATGGACTTGGTGAGCTGATGTAAGCCGTGCTAGCTTGGTTATAAGCTATGTGGAGCTAGCTTGGTAAGAAGCTACGGTGCAGAGAGAAGAGAAACCTATGTGGTCAAGATGGAGAATTGTTATTCTATGACTCATATCCACGTGTACATGCCAAGTGGACACTTTATCTATGTCATTAGTTAAAGTGAAGCTGAAGGATGAGCTGGAAAGTGTAAGAGAGTTGTTACACTAGAAGACAAGGGTGTGAGGACCACTGTCAGTGGTGTAACACCTGTCGAGCTCACACTGGAAGCTTGGGGACCAAGTTTTGCTTCATGCTAGGTTTAACTGCATATAAAAGCACTTGGAGATAAGGTTTGGTGGCCAAGGCGAGAAGAGAGTGGAAGACGAGGCAACTTGGAACAAAGGAGAAATAGCTAGAAGAAATTCAAGAAGAAAATTTTCACAAGATTTGTGACATTGGAGTTGGGAAACAAGAGAGAAAGGTGAGGTAAACACTGGTGAGAGTTGAAACAAGTTTGGCGATTAGCTGTGGTGAGCTTGAATTTTGTATCAATATCTTGTAAATTGTAACCTTCTTGATTCTAGTGGATTTTGTTCTCTCTCTGCACAATGGATGTAGATATGTGCATATCGAACCACTTTAAACATTGTATTCTTTATTGTTCTATTGTTTTCAGCTTTCAGTTTTCATCTGTGGTAACTGTGTTTGTGTGATCTGCAACTGTGTCAACAATCAATTGAGTCCACAGTGTCTATTTGTTCTTTTTTGGTTTGATTAATTTTTTGGATTAAATTCGCAATAACATGCATTAGCAATATAATATGAGTTTTGACAAGTGCTTTAATTGTTTCCAAACAAGAAAGACTGAGTTGGCATGGAACTGAAGAACAACTCAAAAACAAATTACCAATTGGATTCAAAATACATAATATCAATAACGACTAACCTTGGGAGGCTGCCTTCTGTATAGCATAATGCTTCCGTACACTAATGCCAATAGTACATAGTTCAAGAAAGACCGAGAAATTGGTGCATGAAATCCTATAATTTAGAGACAAATGAGAGGATTGGGTTAGGGCGTAAATAAATTGAAAGAACTCCTTAAAAGCTTGTTTGGTTGAGCTTATTTTAAATAGTTGATAAATTCTTATATCTGATAAATTATCTCAAGAGTTAATAAGCTGGTGCATCTTATCTTTGGAATTATTTTTGAAGTATTTAGATACTGAGCTTATAAAAGCTAATTTTACTCTTACTCTATCAACATGAATAATAGTGAAAGTAAAGGTGATGATAGTTACTAAAGTTTGAAAGAATTATTATTATTAGGGATATAAATATTAAATGATTTACATCACTAATAACTTAATGAAAGGTCTTCTGTTCGAATCCCACTGCAACTTAGTTTAAAAATATTTCAAATGCAAGGCTTCAATTTTAATACCCGTACTTGAAGGGACATGTTGGAGTCTTGAAAATATAATTCTTAAATGATTCACATTACTACTAATTTAAACTTTTAGTTGAGGTGGTTATTCAACATGTATTTGTTTTAAATGACGAATACTCATGACAAGAGCACTTAATTAAATAAGAGACATCCTACTTTTTGTCTTACATATATATCCACCCATCGATACTTATTTACAACTAAGGAAAACTCTATAATATATACCAAAATTAGCCTAACTCCTTGAAACCTAATTCACTCTAGTTTCATGATTTAAACTCTAATTCAACCCCAATTTTATCAATTAACCAATTTTGACCCCTAAATCAATTATGATTCCAATTAGGACCGTTGCCGTCTGTCTGCCGCAATTGACTGCGGTCTCCGACATCGACTTTTTTTTTTAAATAAAAATTCCAGCCGATCGTAGGAGTTGATTGTCAGTCTCTGGCATTGAATTTTTTTTTTCTTTTTTTGATCGTCATAAAATAATATTACTGTTAACACAACAATATTATTGTTTTAACTATAATATTACTGCATTGGATTGCAATATTACTGTCTCAGACAATAATATTATAGTTAAAACAATAATATTACTGTCTCAGACAATAATATTACTGTGTTAATATTAATATTACTGTCTTAAAAAGTAATATTGTTGTTAACATTTATAGTAATATTACTATGTTAATATTAATATTACTATTTTGGCATGCAATATTACTGTCTCAGATAATAATATTACTATTAGCACGGTAATATTATAGTGTTGCTTGTTTTCAAAAAAAAATGTAAAACAAAAGAGTAAACATTACTTAATATTAATGTGAAAACATTAATATTATTGTGTTCACAGTAAGATTAGTGTATATTGTATTCCTAGTAATTTTACTGTGTTAGCGATCAACAACGTGAAAATAAAATAATTCAACAAAAAAAATCAAAGAACAAAAAAGCCAACGCATGAGACTTGTGGTCAAAGGCGGTGGGGGGGAAATTCAGAAAAAAAATACATATTTTCTGAAAGAAAAATAGAAAAAAAAATATAAAAATAGAGGTTAATGTGATATATTTATTAAGATTGGGGTTAATGTGTAATATTTACTAAGTTGAGACATTGTTAACGAAATTGTTGTAAATTATATGCAGAGAGACATTTTGGATATGAGACAATGGGATGAACTTTTTTGTAGGACTGGTTTTGATCTGGATAGAAATGCAAATAAGCCCTTCTCTCGGTGATTATATGAGACTCGCCCAAAAATAAAACAGGTAGTACGAATACATAATTTTGCCGTCATCGACATTAAGATTAAGATCCAAATAAAATCAAAGAAAATACAAAACTTAAAAGTTGTAGAACTTAACATCATCGTTTTAATTCAACTTGAATCAGTGTAATTGGAGTTCGTACGCAAAAATTATCATAAAAATAAACTAGTAAGAAAACGTAATCTTACTATCCGTTCTACTGAAACATAACCGGCCGTAAAATTAAAACCGTAAAAAGAATGATTCAAAATGGAAACTAAAAAATAAATTAAAAACGAAATTCAAAAAAGAAAATAGAAAAACAGAAAAAAGAAGTTGACTAATCTACATCCGGTCAACGCCAATCAAATTGGTCAACATCCATATGTCAAAATGAGATTGTGTGTTGAAATGGTTAAGGGTAATTTGATCAGAAAAGTAATTATTCCCAAAGAATATTTATCAAGTAATAAGTTTTTTAGGAAAATAAAATAATGGGACAGAGCTTTGAGATCCATGCCTTATAAGTAAATTTTATCTAATTTTCTCAATAAATAAATTTAAAAAAAAAAAAGAAAAAAAATAAAAAAAAAAGAAACAAAACAACTGCACTTTCCAATTAAAAGGAAAGGTATCTCATTAGTATTAGGTCCCTGGTTCTATACCATTTGGCCTCGTTTATAGACCAAAATAAAGTAGAAAATGTAGTTACGAGGTTATTTCTATGCTACACCTGATGAAAACTACAGTCGTCGGGTGTTTTTTAAAGTTAGTAGAACACAAACATAACATAGAAATTATGTAGAGAGAGATGTCACCTTTCTTGGCAGATTCATAAGATGAAAATACAGTTGAAGTAACAGGAAGAGAGAGGATTTGTCCCAATCCAAGTGCCACTAATGGTTTTTTACTCATTTTATACTTATTATTGTTATTCTGAAAGAAACAAAGCTACACTCCTCAAATCTTTAAGACAGATAATATTAGTCCTCACAACACAAGAAAGGAGTAAAAGAATGGACCACTCTTCAAAAATGAAGTTTCTCTTTTAAATTTGAAGAGGATAACATAAATAGACAATAGATGGGAAAAATTAGTAAACTGATTATAATAAAATAAAATTATTATATGGATATGGTGTGAGTTACACTTGATAATGATTGAAACGTTGACAAATATTTATTATATGTGTCTATGTTCCCTTAATCTTAAAGTATATAAATTATATGTGATGTTGTTCTAAAGCTGATGCATCAGCCCAAGGGTCTTAAAGCCTAATGGTATTCAAGTCAAGCGATCTTTAAGTCCAATATTGGGAATGTCAGGGCAATGGCTGAGCCAGGATTTGTGGTCCGGGTGGGCAAAGTTTTACGGGGGTTCGGAGGTAGAACCCCCGAATTCTTTTAAGAGTTTTTTTCGAAAATATAGAGCAAAATAAATAGAAATTTGTATATTTTAATTAAATTATATAAATTAAATTGTATATTGTCCAAAATATAATTATTGGAGCTCTTTAAACTATATTACAAATCTCTTGGGTGGGCTAATTAAATTGGATTATGATTAAAATTGTGTATAAAAGGGCTAACTAAACATAATTAGCATTAAAATATTGCATAAAAAATATATCATGGTGGGCTTCAGCCCACCCACAACTCAACATAGCTCCGCCACTGGTCAGGGGTCCTTGCCACGTTTCCGAAGGGATCGAAGGTGCGGGTCCATCAGGGATGCTGCGAAACAAGTGAAACACTTCGTGACTCGTTGGAGTGGGCCCGTCGATTACACTCCAACGCTCAAGTCAACATTTGGAATTGATATTTTGCAAATTCTTAAATATCACCCAAAAGAGAGTGTCCTTACTGATGGTATAGAATCCACATCCTCAAAACTTCACTCCAAACCCTACTCCCTTTAGATCGTCAGAAAACGCACCAGACGTCGAATCTTGGATTGACGGTGGTGGAATGACAAAAGGAAGTTGATGAATATGAGGGAGGGTTTAGAAGAGAGTATAAAAGTATTCTTTATTGATATTAATCATATATTTAATCGGACTTATCACAAGACTTTATGTAGGATGATTACTCTAATTGTTTCCTAATTTAACTCGCCTTAATTAGGTCGAGACTTACATTGATTGTTCGATTATTAATACTAATTTACATACTTTCCGTATCTATGTAGGAAAAGTATGTCCGAGTCTTCTGCTTCTAATGGCTCTCGTTCAGCTTGCCATCTACCCCGTTGATTTGTTTCTGGCATGTTCAGATGCGCTGGTGGACTCGTTAACCGCAAGCTTGTAAAGAGACCTTGTCTTTGACATGTATTGGGTCGGTGAGCTTAATAAATTTCTTTCGGTCCATACATTTAGGCCTTATACTATTTAATTTGCCAAACTGATACCCATCACATGCCAAATGAATAATATCTTATTTTTATAGGTGATCTTGATTTCTTGTTTCTTTGTAGAAAATTAATGTGAGACAAGAATTTAGAAGTTAAACTCTAATAAATGGGTTTTTTTCCCTAATTGGGTCTAAAAGTAATTTAGGGACATCATTAAAGCCTGCCACTCTCAAATTGATTCATTCTCTCTCCACTTTTCTCATTTCCTCTTCTCTACTTCCCTTCTCCCGCTTTTTTTTGTTTTTTTTGTTTTTATCTTTTCGAAGTGGAGGTTATGGATTGGATACTCTTGGATAAATCAAGTAATGAATCGGTAGAGATTTTGGGAGAGAGGAAAAATGTCGGTGGAGTGGTGGGAGATCCGGATCAGGTGAGTGGTCGTGTTGGGCAGCCAGGTTGGATGGGGAAACTGTCCCATGGCCGATGCTAGAAATGTGGCTTCGACAATCGATTTGGACTCCAATTTGGAGGACCCGGGCGTTGGCCATGGTCTCGAATCATAAACGTTTTTTGATTGAATCTTAACTTGCGGAGAGCGCGGTGGTGTAAGGCGATGGTGTAACTCAAAAAGCCCGAGTTCATCGATCCTTTTCGCTCATCTTGGGTTGATGGGATCCATGTCCTTAACAAATATTTTGAGAAGGAAAACGTTGTTCAACAACGTCTTCTCCGAATGGACGGTCGACTTTCGCCTTTCGTATCCGCCCTGCCTCGTTCTTCATCAGTAAATTATGTGTAGTTAGTTGATGCAGTGGAAGAAAGTAGTGTCCATGAAAGTAGTTGAGATGGGGCGGTGTTAAGTGTATATTTATACACTTAATTGTACCTTTTAATTGGAGCTTTTGATGTGTTTTTACGATAATTGGTGCTTAATATGGCTATTATTTGTATTTTAGGTGCAAATTGAAGAATTGGCAACTTTTGGGGTGAAAACTGCAAATTCAGAGAAAAAGTGGGCCAAAAGTGAAAAAATCAGAAATCTGGAGAATTAAAGACCGCACGGCCGTGCGGATTTTAGTTCAAAATCTCACACGGCCGTCCGGGTGGACGTGATGGCGCAGTGAAGGGAACTCAATTATACAAGGAAACCCGCCCTATTATAGTTTTGCACCCTATTTAAAGGCCACAAGCACACAATTAGACCTATCTTTTGAATCTTTTACCTTTTATTTTTATTTGGAGTTTTTATCGTTTCTACACGCAATCGAGGAGCAAGAGAACGAAGACGAAGACTTGACGAATCTTCATCCTAGTTTCCTTTTTCCTTTTCTTTTCTGATTTTTATGAATTTCCGTATTTTTATTATGCTTTTCGTAACGAACATGAGTAGCTAAGTTTTTATTCTAGGATTTTATTGGAACCCTATGTGGTGATTCGAACCTCTTATTCGACTTTTATGCAAGTTTAATTTTTCGATTATTTCTTCTATCTTGATCTTATTTAGTGCATGAGCGTAGCTAACTTATGTTGCTATTTGTTATTGTTAGAACTGATTGACAGATCGTTTTAATAATTAGAACAGGGATAGAAGAGTCTTCGAGTAGTTTTTTCACCGAATGCGTGTGTTGATTGCATGTATTATCGTAGACATACAGATAATACCTTAGGTAGCCGTTTGCGAGACTTGTTATTTAATGCTTTATTTATATTAGGTTTGCATAGACATATAGTGAATCTTTTATGAATAATAGGTTTATAGCGCAGCGACAGCTGGTTATGAATAATTTCGTGTCTTGGGTTAATAATCGGGAATCGTAACTTGCATAATAGGAGATTAGTTGGGTGAAGAATTATCGCATAGGGGGAAGATAAAATCCTAGATCCGTTTATTATTGACTTTTTCTCGTGATTACTTGTTTTCTTAATTATTTTAATTTTATTAGTTAATTAAGTTGACAACCTTGCGTAGGCTGGATAAAAATCACAATTGTTAGAATTTGGTACTTAGGATTAAATAATTTGCGTATTCCCTGTGGGATCGACATCCGACTCTCACGAGTCTACTTTACTACTTGTTTGCGATACGTACACTTGCGTGTTGGTATTTAGCACCCAACAAGTTTTTGGCGCCGTTGCCGGGGAATACGGCTAAATTATTTATTTATCCTAATATTAAATTTAAGCAATTTTTCTTACTTCAGCCATTTTTTTTATTTTATTTGATTATTATTTTTTATTTTATTTTGTTTTAGGTACTTTTTATGCGAAGAGGACACGACACGAGCCTGCTACCTCTTGATCCCGAAATTGAGCGAACGTTTAGGCAAGCCAGGAGAAATCAACGGTTAGCCCAAAACAATCCGGCAACGATGGAGGACGAGAATAATCGTGGAGAAGGTGACCAAAGGCGTCCACCGAACGCGGCAGGAGAAATCATCAACGAACAAAACCAACGCCTGCTAATTAATCCACCACCTCGTCAACGAGCACTGCATGAGTATACCGTTCCAACGCTCAATGGGTTTCAATCAAGCATCCAGCAGCCCCCCATTGAAGCCAACAATTTTGAAATTCGAGCGGGACTCCTCACTATGCTCCAAAACAATGGATTATTCAGCGGCCTAGCTCATGAAGATCCACATCTCCACTTGGTGATTTTCTCGAGACGTGTGATTCGCACAAGATGAACGGAGTAACACCCGAAGCACTGCAACTCCGCCTGTTCAAGCATTCCCTACAAGGAGCAGCCCGAGAATGGTTGCAAACTCGCGCACCGCACTCCATCTCGTCTTGGGCCCAGCTAGCGCAACTTTTCATGAACACATACAACTCCCCAACAAAAACTGAGCGAATCCGGAGAGAAATTCAAAATTTCATTCAAGAAGCCGGTGAAGCACTATTCGAGACGTGGGAGCGGTTCAAGCAGCTAGTAAGGAGGTGCCCGAATCACGGACTTCAAGAGTGGCGCCAATTGCAAATATTTTATGATGGATTGCAAGACAACTCGAGAACCGTGCTTGATTCGGCAGCTGGAGGTATGTTCATGAGTTTGACCTACGACGAAGCATACGAGCTCTTGGAACGAATCGCTAGGAACAAATACATGAGGGCATCGGACCGGTCGAATAGCGGAGCAGTCAAGACGGGAGGAATTTTGGAGTTAGACGGAGTCACTGCAATCACGGCTCAATTGGAGAAGCTATCGAAGCAGGTAGCGGCTTTGCAGACGCAGCAAGTCCATGCAGTCCAAGCTCCCGATCAAGGCGTAGATGAAACGGAGTCGATAAATTATGTGCATGACGCCAACCGACAACACAGAAACCCGTACTCCAACACGTATAATCCGGGATGGAAGGATCACCCTAATTTTGGGTGGGGAGGAAATCAGCAGGGACAAAGGCAAGCACCCCCTCAAGGCCAACCACCTAATTATTCACGACCAGCGCCCGGATTCCAAAATCAGCCGCAAGCACCACCTCAAGGCGGAGACCTCGCAAATATTTTGGCCCAATTTATGACGACCACCCAAGCTTCCATTCGAAATTTGGAAACACAGATGGGCCAATTTGCGACCCAATTGAATGCGAGGCCAGCCGGTACACTGCCGTCCAATACGGAAGACCCTCGAAAGGGCACCAACGAGCAGTGCAAAGCCGTAAGTTTGAGGAATGGAAGACAATTAGAAGAAGTGGCGAAGAAGGCAACAAGCAAGGATGGGGAGGAGCAACAAGAAAAAGAAGCGGAGATTCTGACAGATTCACCAGGTGAAAAAAGGGTCGTTGCGCCTAAGCCGACCCCTCAGGTACCTTATCCTCAACGCCAGATAAAGGCGAAAAATGAGTCGTATTACAAAAGTTTTCTTGAGCAATTGAATGAATTACATATTAATATTCCTTTTACTCGAGCACTTGAACTAATGCCTCATTGGGTGAAATTTTTGAAAGACATGGTATCAAAGAAACGAAAATTCGGTGAACATGAGATGATAGCGTTAACCGAACAATGCAGTGCCATTCTTACGCGCCCAATTCCACCAAAGCTTGGAGACCCGGGTAAGTTTACGATTCCAGTCGCTATCGGAGGTAAGTTCTTTGCAAAATCTCTCATAGATTTAGGTGCAAGTATTAATCTCATGCCTTTCTCGGTTTTTCAAAGTTTGGGATTAGGAGATATAAAATTGGTATCTGTGACGTTACAGTTAGCCGATAGATCACTCATATACCCAAAGGGAATAGTAGAGGATGTGTTAGTTAAAGTAGATAAATTCATCTTTCCTGCAGATTTTGTAGTTCTTGATATGGAAGAAGATAAAGAAATTCCCTTGATTTTGGGAAGACCTTTTTTGAGAACGGGTAGAACTATAATTGATGTGTATAACGGAATTTTATCTATGTCTTTGGGGGATGAAACGATTAAATTTGATGTTTTCCGTACAATGAAACACCCTCAAGAGGTTGATGAATGCTTTGCTTTTGATGTGTTAGATCAATTGAATTTTGATTTTGTTGAACCTTTAATTGCGGATCCGTTGGAAGCATCTTTGTGTGTAGGAACATCAGTTGAAGAAGAAGAAGTGACGGAACAATTATGTTGGTTGGATTCGGCAAAACCGCTGTCAAGACCACGCTTTGAGAGTTTGGAGACGGAGATCCCGTTATCTGTCACTTTTAAGCCTTCAGTGATCGAACCTCCGAAACTTGAGCTTAAAGTTTTACCATCTCATTTAAAATATATGTATCTTGGAGCTCATGAGACCTTACCTGTTATTATTTCTTCATCTTTGACAGGTCTACAGGAAAAGAGACTTTTGGAGGTATTGCGAGAGCATAAGCTGGCACTTGGATGGACAATCGCCGACATCAAGGGCATAAGTCCAACTTTTTGCATGCACAAGATCATATTGGAGGAGAGCCATAAATCTTCGGTGGAACAACAGAGGCGATTGAACCCCATCATGAAGGATGTTGTGAAGAAAGAAATCATCAAGTGGCTAGACGCAGGTATTATTTTTCCTATCTCCGATAGTGCGTGGGTTAGTCCAGTACAATGTGTACCCAAGAAGGGGGGAATGACTGTTATAAAAAACGAAAAAAATGAATTAATCCCTTCTAGGACAGTAACGGGTTGGCGAATTTGCATGGATTATAGAAAATTGAATAAAGCCACTCGAAAAGATCACTTCCCGTTGCCCTTTATTGATCAAATGCTTGATAGGCTAGCTTGTCAAGAATTTTATTGTTTTTTAGATGGGTATTCCGGTTATAACCAAATTGCCATAGCTCCCGAGGACCAAGACAAAACCACTTTTACTTGTCCTTTTGGTACCTTTGCTTTTAGACGCATGCCTTTTGGTTTGTGCAATGCCCCTGCTACTTTTCAACGTTGTATGATGGCAATTTTTACGGACATGGTTGAATGTGGTCTTGAAATTTTTATGGATGATTTTTCTGTCTTCGGTGATACGTATGACACTTGTCTCCAAATACTGGCTAAGGTTCTTCGCAGGTGTGAAGAAACAAACTTGGTGCTCAACTGGGAAAAGTGCCACTTTATGGTGCAAGAGGGGATTGTGCTGGGACACAAGGTGTCAAAGAAAGGGTTAGAAGTCGATCGAGCAAAAATCGAGACAATTGAGAAACTACCGCCACCAATTTCCGTAAAGGGAATTCGAAGTTTCTTGGGACATGCGGGATTCTATAGGCGGTTCATCAAAGATTTCTCCAAGGTGGCCAAACCATTGTGCAATTTGTTGGAGAAGGATATAAAATTCGATTTCAATGACGAATGCCTCAAGGCCTTCGACGACTTGAAAACAAGGTTAGTAACTGCCCCTATTATTGTTGTGCCCGATTGGAATGAACCTTTTGAGCTTATGTGTGATGCCAGCGATTTTGCGGTAGGTGCCGTGTTAGGTCAAAGAAAGAATAAAATTTTTCATTCAATTTACTATGCTAGTAAAACTCTCAACGATGCACAATTGAATTATACCACCACTGAAAAAGAGTTGCTAGCAGTTGTTTTTGCATTCGAAAAATTTAGATCATATCTTATAGGCACCAAAGTCATTGTCTTCACGGATCACTCGGCTTTAAAATATTTGATAGAAAAGAAAGAGGCAAAACCTAGACTTATTAGGTGGGTGTTATTGTTGCAAGAGTTCGACTTGGAAATTCGTGACCGTAAGGGTAGCGAAAACCAAGTAGCCGATCACTTATCTAGGCTAGAAACGGAAGTCAAAGATCCAATTTGCATTAATGAAAATTTTTCGGATGAACAATTGCTTGTTATTAATAATCAAGAAGTACCATGGTATGCGGATTTTGTGAATTATTTAGTTAGCCATGTACTACCACCCGAGCTCACTTTTCATCAACGAAAGAAGTTTTTACACGATGTGAATTTCTACTTTTGGGAAGAACCCTTTCTGTTTAGACAATGCAGTGATTTAGTCATTCGAAGATGTGTGCCGGAAAGCGAGCAAGGAGATATACTCTTCCACTGCCATGGCTCGGATTATGCGGGACATTATGGAGGAGAGCGCACGGCGAGAAAGGTGCTTCAATCAGGTTTCTTTTGGCCAACTTTGTTTAAAGATTGCTATAATTTTGTTTCAAGTTGTGATAGATGCCAGCGAGTTGGTAATATTTCAAGGAGGCACGAACTCCCATTAAATACAATGATCGAAGTAGAGCCCTTTGATGTATGGGGGATAGATTTTATGGGACCTTTTGTCCCATCATTCAATAACTTATACATCTTAGTGGCCGTCGATTACGTATCTAAATGGGTTGAGGCGGCCGCTTTTCCTACTAATGATTCTGCAGTGGTTTGTGCTTTCTTAAAAAGACAGATTTTCACTCGTTTTGGAACGCCACGAGCAATTATTAGTGATGGAGGCACTCACTTTTGCAATAAACAATTCGAAGCACTCTTAGCCAAGTATGGAGTAAAGCACAAAGTCGCGTTGGCATACCACCCTCAGACGAACGGGCAAGCCGAGGTAACGAATCGTGAAATCAAAAACATCCTCGAAAAGGTTGTGAGTCCTACCCGGAAAGATTGGTCGAAAAAATTGGATGATGCACTTTGGGCATATCGTACGGCTTACAAAACTCCACTTGGGATGACACCGTTTCGTTTGATTTATGGCAAGGCGTGTCATCTACCGGTTGAATTGGAGCATAATGCGTTTTGGGCAATTAAAAAGCTGAATTTCGATATTGAAGCGTGCAAGGAGAAACGAATGCTGCAACTCAACGAGCTCGATGAATTGAGATTGAATGCGTATGAAAGCAATCGTGTATACAAGGAGAAAACCAAGCGTTGGCACGATAACAAGATATTGCATCGAGAATTTCAAAAGGGGCAATTGGTTCTCCTCTACAACTCCCGTCTAAAGTTGTTTCCGGGAAAACTCAAGTCAAGATGGTCCGGACCGTTTACTATACTCGACGTATTTCCGCATGGCGCAGTCGAAGTATTGGACCCCGAGACCGAAAAATCGTTCAAGGTCAATGGACAACGCCTCAAGCATTATCATGGAGGGGAATTCAATCGCCAAGTGACTTCGGTCACGTTAGCTTGAACAAAGAAGCAGACAAAGTCCGGCTGAAGACTGTAAACTTAGCGCTTCTCGGGAGGCAACCCGAGCTTTCGTTTTTCGTTCTTTTATTTTATTTTCTTTTAATTTTTGTTTTTATTTATTTATCTTGTTAGTGTTAGTTTTTTTTTAAAAAAAAAAAAAAAAAAAAAAAAAGTTTCAGGGGCACTAATATGAAGTTTTTATTTTTCAGGGCCTTAAATGCAATTATGGAAACTTGTCACACGGCCGTGCGGAAAAAGACCTGGAATCTTGCACGGCCGTCCGAGAAACGGAGGAGGCTACTGGACAAAAACGCACATTGGTGCGGCCGTGCGGATTTATACTTAAAATCTCGCACGGCCGTCCGAAATTAAGACGGGCCACTGCCCAATTTCGACGTTTGGCACGGCCGTGCGGATTCTAGGCCAAAATCCCGCACGGCCGTCCGAAAGGGAAAAACGTGGCAGATTAAAAGGGTTTTTTCAAACCCCAATTTTCACAAATCCAACCCCTCTTTCTCTCCCACTTCGAACCCTAACCCCTCTTTTCAAAATTTTCGATTTTCTTTGGCAATTTTCACCGAAATTCCACAAACTATACACACATACTACGAAATCTTGGTGATTTGTTGTTGATTTGCGCAGGGAGGCTTCAAGAAGGGTACAAATTTCTCCAAAAACCCATTCCACCAAGAACGCCCACAAGGTGTTCGACAAATTGCCCGAGTCAAGTTTGGGGGAATTTTTGCACACCAATCCACTCCTAATCCGTTCTACACACATTCTCAAGTCATGGGGAAACGAGGACGTGACGGAGAGGGCACTTCCAAAGGCGAAAGCACTTCAAAGGGCAAGGGGAAGGGCAAGAAAACCGACCAAATTCCGACTCCCGACGACGACGCTTTTTGTGTCGAAGGCGCTAGTGCTCGCTTCGAGAAGCAAAAGGGGAAGAAACTAGTGACGGAGCGTGCCTACGAAATCACCCTTCCACAATTTGCCCCGTTACATCAAGAATTCCTACGACGAGGGTGGCAAGCACTATTGGAACCGGAGGGTTCAATCAACCTATCATTGGTCCGCGAGTTCTACGCCAACAACCATATCCACCTCACAGAGGAGCGGACCGTGAGCACTGTTCGAGGCAAGATGGTCGAGTGGAATGCCTACGACATCAATTCCTTCTATCACCTCCGACACATGACACCATTCAATTGGGGGCAACTGCAACTTGCAGTCACACGAGATCACATCGCCGAGGTGTTGTGCGATGGACCCCCCATTTGGTCCGAACTATCTACCGAAGAAAAGTACGAGTTAGAGTGGAAATGCATCAACCAAGTCGGCAAGGCGTGCCTCACATTCATATGTGCCAACCTCATTCCCACCCGCTCATGGACTCGTGTGGACCCCGAACGGTGTGCTTTGGCATACTACATCCTCAAGGGCACCCCGATCAACATTGGCGTCATCATATCCGGCCGATTTTGGACCTCCATGGTCAACAACTCCAAGGGATTTTATTTCCCTTGCCTCATTACCGGCTTGTGCAAGAAGGCGAAGGTCCCAACCAAACCGACGGACATTTTCACATCAATTCGGAACCCGATGAATGACCTTGCGGCGCGGCAATACAAGGCACCCATCCAAGATGGCGAGCAACCCGTCGAAAACCAACCAATCGCTCCACCCGAGGGTCCAAGCACAAGTTCGGACCGACGATTCCAAAGAAGAATGGAGCGAGAGTTGGTGATCACGCGAAATCGGCTTGCCACAGTGGAGCACAAGGTGAGCACGATCGAATCCCTCCAACGGTGGTCGGGGAAGATGCTCCAAGCCATTGTGCGCCATTTGGCATGTGGCAATCCCGAGTGCGAAGAACCGGCTCCTTTGCCCGCACCGATCCTTGAGCCGGTACCCGAGCTTTCGGATGAGGAAGATGATGGTGATGCTCTTGCACATGGTGGAGTTGGAGCGCAACCCGACGATGGTCCGGACGCTTAAAAACAGGTGTTTTCTATCCTTAAACTCCGGGCGAATCACATTGAGGGCAATGTGAATTTTAAGTTTGGGGGTGGTTAACTACTTGTTTTCATTTATGTGCTTTATTTTTTTTTATTTTATTCTGCATGCTTTAGTTTTTGTTTTAATTGCCGTTTTATTATTTTCAAAAATCTTTGTTTTTTTTCGAAAAAAAAAAAAAAAAAAAAAAAAAAAAAAATAATAGATAAAAAGAGAAATAGATATATATGTGCATCTTTATATATATATATCTAAATTCCTCGATTCGATTAAAAAAAAAAAAAAAAAAAAAAAAAAAAAAAAAAAAAAAAAGAGAAGAAGAATAGATTAGAAGGGAGAAATAAGGACTAGTGGAGGAATTGTGTTGAAAACTCGAGTCATTGCCTCAAGGCAAAAGTGTTGACGTGTGAATTTTGGAGAATCGAGTTTATTAAAGTCCCTAGAGGTGAATTCATTGTTTCAAACGCCTATCTCTCAAATTTTGGCGTAATCACCTCAATTCAAGAAAATTAGCCACACATTCCCATATTACCTACCTCGGACCAAAGAGCCTAACAATTGAAAGCCACAAAGTCCCAATGATCCCAAGAGCTTATTGTTCAATATTAGTTGAGTAGAATAATTTGGTGAGTATTTGGAGTCAAATATATGCATGTAAGTATAAATTCTTTCTTTCTTTAACTTGCAAATATTGGATACTTGAAGCAATTGTATGATTTGTGGTTTTTGGTAATAATGAGTGACTAAGTGCCGTTGAATGTTAAGCTTGCGAATACCTATCAATTGTCATCATAATTGCAAGTTCTGAAAACGCGAAGTTGACCCATCGATCTATGTAATGAGATGTATGGTTTTATTTTGTGCTATTTTATTTGATTTTACTTGAGGACAAGCAAAAGTTCAAGTTTGGGGGTGTGTTAAGTGTATATTTATACACTTAATTGTACCTTTTAATTGGAGCTTTTGATGTGTTTTTACGATAATTGGTGCTTAATATGGCTATTATTTGTATTTTAGGTGCAAATTGAAGAATTGGCAACTTTTGGGGTGAAAACTGCAAATTCAGAGAAAAAGTGGGCCAAAAGTGAAAAAATCAGAAATCTGGAGAATTAAAGACCGCACGGCCGTGCGGATTTTAGTTCAAAATCTCACACGGCCGTCCGGGTGGACGTGATGGCGCAGTGAAGGGAACTCAATTATACAAGGAAACCCGCCCTATTATAGTTTTGCACCCTATTTAAAGGCCACAAGCACACAATTAGACCTATCTTTTGAATCTTTTACCTTTTATTTTTATTTGGAGTTTTTATCGTTTCTACACGCAATCGAGGAGCAAGAGAACGAAGACGAAGACTTGACGAATCTTCATCCTAGTTTCCTTTTTCCTTTTCTTTTCTGATTTTTATGAATTTCCGTATTTTTATTATGCTTTTCGTAACGAACATGAGTAGCTAAGTTTTTATTCTAGGATTTTATTGGAACCCTATGTGGTGATTCGAACCTCTTATTCGACTTTTATGCAAGTTTAATTTTTCGATTATTTCTTCTATCTTGATCTTATTTAGTGCATGAGCGTAGCTAACTTATGTTGCTATTTGTTATTGTTAGAACTGATTGACAGATCGTTTTAATAATTAGAACAGGGATAGAAGAGTCTTCGAGTAGTTTTTTCACCGAATGCGTGTGTTGATTGCATGTATTATCGTAGACATACAGATAATACCTTAGGTAGCCGTTTGCGAGACTTGTTATTTAATGCTTTATTTATATTAGGTTTGCATAGACATATAGTGAATCTTTTATGAATAATAGGTTTATAGCGCAGCGACAGCTGGTTATGAATAATTTCGTGTCTTGGGTTAATAATCGGGAATCGTAACTTGCATAATAGGAGATTAGTTGGGTGAAGAATTATCGCATAGGGGGAAGATAAAATCCTAGATCCGTTTATTATTGACTTTTTCTCGTGATTACTTGTTTTCTTAATTATTTTAATTTTATTAGTTAATTAAGTTGACAACCTTGCGTAGGCTGGATAAAAATCACAATTGTTAGAATTTGGTACTTAGGATTAAATAATTTGCGTATTCCCTGTGGGATCGACATCCGACTCTCACGAGTCTACTTTACTACTTGTTTGCGATACGTACACTTGCGTGTTGGTATTTAGCACCCAACAGGCGGCGAAGCCCCATTCGGCCAAGGTGGCGGCGACAAGGGTGGTGGAGGTGTTGGTTATGGTGGTAGAGCCGAGCGCGTGGCTTAGTCAGGATCTCTTGGATGAGTTAGACTTTGACACCTCATTTGCTATGGATAAGTTAACGAACATTCACGCTTGCCTTGGGGTCGGTCGGGATATGGAGCTTAGAGTTCCGGCCAAGGGGTATAGATGCTATGCTCCTCCGACTGGTTTCTTTACCTTCTATTGTGGTCCGCTTATGGTTGGCTTTACATTGCCGCTGAATTCACTTCTTGTGCAGATTTGCCATGGAGCTGGCATTCTTCTTAGCCAATTGACGCCAAACGCTCACTTATATTTTCGTGGTTGTTTCCATCGGGCAATAGTTCAAGTTGTTCTTCAATCCTATGAAATAAAGATTTTGAATATATAAGCTCTCTGGAAGTTAGCTAGTATGTCCCCAGAAGTTGTTGAAGCTGTTTGGAAGCTATTTTGCTGAAAAACACTTTTGAAGAAAGAAAACATCTCTTGACTTATAAAATTCAAATATGTACCATATTTTAATCATTTGATTGAACCTAACTAGCTGGAGATCAATCACATTCATCATCAAATTAATAAGAGATTAAAGATTGATCATTACATTTCAAGAGATGAAGAGTTACACCTATAAATAGTGGACCATTCTATCAAACCTTGTCATTCCAATCCTAATTCGAAAAGAGCTTCTATTGTATCATTAGAGTGCTGGGAATTTCAAAACTTTCCTCTTGTTTTCACTTGGTTCAGTATATATCTTGAGAAGGATTTTGTAAAGCTCTTAGAGACCAATTCTTTGTTGTGAGGTTTTGTTAAGTGCGAAAAAGTGAGTCCCTTTCCCCTACCTTGCCCAACCATCTATATAAATAACAGTTGCAAATAGATAAATAAATTTAAACTAAAAAAAAAAAGAGGGTTTCGTACCCTAGAGTACGAAATCTTCAAAGTTTTTTAACCTTTCTTGCTTTGGAGCACGAAACTGTTCAAATCTTTGACGGTTTCTTGCTCTTGGGCATGAAACAGTCAAATATTTTGAAGGTTTTGTTCTCCAGAGAACGAAAGTATCAAAACATTCGAAGCTTTCGTGCTCAAGGGCATGAAACCATCAAAGATTTTAAAGTTTCGTACTTTGGAGCATGAAAGGTTCAAATAGTGTGAATGTTTCGTGCCCTGGAGCACGAAATCTTCAATATCTATGAAGGTCTCGTGCCCTTGAGCACGAAATATCTAAAAAAAAGGGATGATTTCGTGCCCTAGATCACGGAAATCCCAAGAATTTTGCAAGATTCGTGATCTACAACACGAAAGATTCATATTGTTGGAATTTTTGTGTTGTAGAGCACGAAACCTCATATGATTCAATTTTTCTTCAATTAATTCCTAAACCTAATCGTCCTTTATTTGCTAAATAATTCGTAAATAAATTGATTGAAACTAAACGAAGAAAGTTACTAAAAATTACCATAATCGAGATAGGTAAGTGACAGATTGAATGTCAAGAGTTTGGATGTTTGAGAGAGTTTGTGAGAAGTAGAGAGAATTTTGAAGGAAGCAAGTTTCAAATAACTAAAATTCCGCTGCGACTAGTAAAAAGTCCCTCTGCATATAGAGCAACCCCTCCGCCAAATGGCGTCCTACTTTTCTCTTTGAACGGACAGTCCGTTTTGAATGTATTATCTAATAAATGACAAAAAGAAAAAAAGAAATTATAAGTGACAAAATACAAAAAATCATCACCTAATTTAATATTTAACGATATTTTTTTATACATCGTTACAATTATGCAACTAATACTATATTTTCATATAGTGTACGTAAGCTCTTACAATTGAATCTAATAATTATATATTTTATTTGTTGCTAACATTTATATCTTTGATGATGCTAAATATTAGATCATCTTGGGTATTGGAGTAAAATGAGCAAGGAGAACAAAGTAGATCACTGGCTCACGAGCTAGATGGACCTGAGATTCCTGCGAATAGAACACATGTAAACTAAGTCGGGGGTTGATCCGGCAGAAACCCTTCAGACGCTCAAGTCAGACGTACGGATATTGGAGATTGTAGAGAGAATGTAAACAATTGAATTGTTTTGCATGATAGAACCTTTAACAAATGAATTAAATCGTTATTTATACCTTGTCAATTGGGTTGAGGTTAATTAGTCGGGCCCAAACCTTATTTGAAGGTGGTTGGGTGTTCGTACTCAATTGGGCTCGTGGCCCAATAGAGTAATAAATTGTAGGCGCATTGAACTGGCCTACTTATGCATTAAGCCCCCACGCTCGAGTTGATGTGGGAGCCAAGTCGAAAGAGTTTACTTTCCAAGAATGCATGAATCACATAAAGGCATTCCGGACACAAAATATTTGCCAAAATAGTTTTTCTTACGCAAAATTTGTAGACCCATGTTGCTTATATGACCTAGCCTCTTATGCCAAAGATCAATTAAGTCATGTTGAACAACATACACATATGCAACAGATCTAGCAGATGCAACATACATATTTTGCAATCTCACAGTATTGAAAGCATGCATATGCCCCTTTTTTTATCTCCATTATCCTATTTCCCCATTCACCCTTGTACCCAACATGTTCAAAAATAGCTTATGACATCAATTATTACTTAAAGTGAGAACATGCCTCACATTTTTCAAAGTTAACACATAACCAGTTTCACAAGTAAGATTGATAGTTCCAATTGCTAAAACATGCTTCTTACTACAATAAGCAAGTGTTATAGAACCTTGTTCAATTCATTGTATGAAGTGAAAATGTTTTTATGAGATGTCATATAATTTTAGCATGCTGAATCAAGAAATCTATCATAATCAGTTAATAATGCAATCACATAATTCACAAAAGATATATCCACATCCGAAATCATTAACACATCCCCAAGGTTCTCAACAACTTTATTAACTTGATCATTAGGCTTGTTTTCCTTTTTAGGTTTAGTATATTCATTTGCATAATGACTTGATTCATAACAGTTATAGCATTTGCATAGGTTTAGTACATTCATTCGCATAATGACCTGGTTATTGTGCAAGATGGCTTGAAGAATAAATAAGAGAATTTGACTATTTCTCACATTAGAAGAGCTGTAAGGTATATTCGGAACTCTTCATCTAGGATCCAAAATTTTAAGGAATGTGTTGCTCTGATAAAATTAGAGTCAAAGAAGTTGTTGTGTTTGGATGTACCTAGTAGGTGGAACTCCACCTACTTGATGTTGGGGGCTGCAACAACTCTCAGATTAAGGTTTGATGTTTTTGATGATATATATTTTGGTTATAGCAATTAGTTAACCAAGTGTGATGGGTTCCCGATAAGTATTATTGGGAGAGAGCTACATTGTTGAAATTTTGGGTCATTTTATGCGCATCTCTGGATCACTATACGTCAGATCACGTCTAACAATATCTTTAGTGAAATAAGCGAGGTGGACTTGATTCTTAAAGAATGGTCGGAGAGTGATGGTTTTGTATTGAATTCTATGGGGGGGGGGGGGGGGGGGGGGGGGGGGAATAAAGGATAAATTTATCAAATACTTGGAGCAGTTGAAAAGATTGAACAACATTATGTTTTATGCAGTGATTGTTGATCCACGCCATAAATATGGATTCCTTAACTTTTCCATTGAGTCACTGTATGATGATGCAGTTGGTAATGAATATTTTGACGTTAAAAGATTAAGTGAAGCGCAGGTTTGAATAATTATTTGCCAAGTGCAAAGCTGATTATGCTACTACTACTCAAGCATGTTGAATGTCTTCAACCAATTCAAGCACTTCTTCTGCTTCTTTTAATTCAGTTGCATCTAAATCATTGGTATAAAAATTCAACAAACGCTTTGGTGGAGAGAAATATGAAAGTGAGAAGTTGGAGTTGCATAAATACGTAAACAAGGAAATAAATGATGACCATGAGGGATTTGATATCCTTGCATGCATGGTGGAAAGTAAATTCTCACAAATTTCATATACTTTCCAAGATAGTAGGTGATATGTTTGCAGTTCCAATGACCACAGTTGCTTTCAGCCATTGGACGTGTGCTTGATACATTTAGGAGTTCTTTGTCTTCTGGAATGGTCCAAGCTCTTATTTGTGGTCAAGATTTACTTTGTTCCCCATTGAAAGCCAATAAATTTGGAGGACGACTTGAATGAAATTGAATTCTTGATCAATGTAATATTTTCTATTTTATCTCTTTAATTTTTTGTTGTTTTATTTTCGTAACTTTTTTAGTTACAATTTATGACTTACTTGGGGTTTTTTTCCCTCTCTTTTTTGTTTCTTTGTAGAACTAGCACAATTGAAGCCACGATCATCAAGAATTATTGATAGATTTAGTAATTTATTAATGTATTGAACGATTGACTTTTCCTTTTTCTTTTTTTATTATTATTATTATTATTATTATTATTATTATTATTATTATTATTATTATTATTATTATTATTATTATTATTATTATTATTATTATTATTATTATTATTATTATTATTATTATTATTATTATTATTATTATTATTATTATTATTATTATTATTTTGTGACGGTTGAATTGTTTAGTACATGTTTAGAATTTATTTAATGGTTGATTATTGGACTTTGCTTATGTTGCCTTTGTATTATTTCTTTGTTGGACTTTGATTATGTAATGTTGCTTCTGCTATGTGGCTGAAATTAGGAATTGACTTCTTTTTTATTCCATTTTTATAAATAAATGGCATTGTACAAGGCAATAACCATAATGGCACCACTCAATTTTGGAATATCAACGTTACTGCTGAATATTGGTGTTGTGAAAAAAACTTGAACCTGACCCAAAATAATTGGGTATCCGATTATTTGGTGTCAGATTTTGGTAATGATTTCTATGTAAACGTTCCGTATAACCCGACCTGAATAGCCTAAATTGCATGACCCGGTCTGAATGTCCACCCTTAATCCTACATTTCCTAATTTAACAACTTTTGGAAGCAATTTCAAAAAAATAAAAATAAAAAAAATTGAAAACCTACTTAATTGATTCTTTGTCTTGTTGCGGTTTAGTCATAGTAAGACGATGGTGGTGGTGTGTCGGTCGTGCAGAGGTGCGTTGATCGTGCGGCGGTGGGTGATGTCTCGTCGACCGGTTTATAGTTTGGGGGAGGATTTTTTTTTTCTTTTCTTGGTCTTGAAATAATTAAACTAATGAAAATGATTTTGATTTATTTTGTATAAGTTGTATTTCATTAGAGTTTTTTTTGTACTTTGTGGTATTAACCTAAGAAATAATTGGAAAAGCATGTGCAAAAGCATGGTATTCAACTAATAGGTATTTAGTTTGGGGAAATTGGGTGGATGTCATATTTCTGGAAATTATATGGCTAGAGGTCCTATTTACTAGATGAATATAGGCTTAGGTTCTATCACCCAAAAAATTAGGTTGTGTTTGTTAAGTGCTTAATGAGCGCTGAATGAGCATTATCACTTATTCGGTCAGCAAAATACTATTTAGTGTGTTTGATTAACATATCTAAATCGCATCATTTCATGCTGACAGATTAAGTGTAGAATATCACACTTAATGAACCAGAAAGTTTTTGAGAACTCCAACATCATTTGTCTCTTACTTCTTTATGAAAAATTGAATCTAGAAAACATTAAATTCTTTTATTACTATCAAATTTATCTCTATTAAACAATATTAATCAAAAGGGTGGTTATATACACGTGCGCTATTTTCATATTTTTACCATAACTTTTTACCTTGTTACTTTAAGTTTTTACCATTTAACATTTTTATTTCTAAATCCTATAATTCTTTAAAAACCAAATTTCAACATTCATTGCCAAAAAAATTAGATATTCAACAATATCTGAAATGAATCCAACAAATATAGACCCAGAGGTAATATTTTCGTTTTTTCTCGAATCTTCAAGTACTCGTGTGATATTACGCGAGCAATTGGAAGGAGATTAAAGTTTATTTGAAACTCTTAAATCCAAATATTACGAATGATATTATACATTCTTCCGAGATTACCGTTTCACATACAAACCCGGATCACAAATTCTCCAAGTAACCTTGTCCGACGAACAATTACCTTTCCACGAGCACCTCGAATTCTTCGAGTATCCTAACAATTATTTTTTCACGATAACGGCGAGCACTTCATGCTGATAACGTGTTGTAAAATGACATATTTATCTAGCTCTTTGATTTATGTTTGTGGAAATACATAAGAATGTAATTAACAATACATAAGAATTCTTCGAGTATCCTAACAATTACCTGCCCAAGTTCTGCAGTTGGCACGGCCGTCCCAGTTTTAAGTGTAAATCTGGGACGGCCGTCCCATGCTAATTTCTTTAGATTTTTGATTATTTCACTTTTGGCCCATATTTTCTTCAAAATTACAGTTTTGACCTCATACTTTTCCAATTCTTCAATTTGTACCTAAAATACAATAAATCAACTTTTTAAGCACCAATTATCGTTAAATCACACCAAACGCTCAAATAAAAAGATACGACAAAGTGTAAAAATATACACTTAACACACCCCCAAACTTGATCTTTTGTTTGTCCTCAAGCAAAAACTAGCAACTTTCACAGCAACACTCTCAACAACAACCTCTCATCACATAGATTAATGGTCAACTTTCATTTTTTTCAGAACTTGCAATTATCATGACAATTCTCAAAAATTTACAAGCTCGTAATTCAAAGATACGTATTCACTCACCATTGGTAAAAACCACAAACCATGCTATCGCTTCAAGTATCCCATATTTGTACATTAAAAATGGAGAAAATTTATACTTACATAATAATATTCAACTCCAAAGACTCACCAAATTTCTTTACTCGGCTTGTATCAAATAATTGAGCTATTGGGATCATTGGGACTTTTTGGCATTCAAATGTTGGGCTTTTTGGTTCGAGGTAGGAGATATGGGTATAGGTGGCTATGCTTCTTGAATTGAGGTGATTACGCCAAATTTTGAAAGATAGGCGTTTGAAACAATGAATATTCACCTCTAAGGACTTTAATAAACTCGATTCTTAAGAGTTCAAAAGTCTCCACTTTTGCTCTTAAGACAATGGATCGAGCTTTCAAAATAATTCAACAACTAGTCCTTACTTCCCTTTCTAGTCTCTTCTTCTTTTTTTTTTTTGTTCTTTTTATTTTATTTTATTTTATTTAGAGGCATATATATTCGTCTTTTTTTTTTCTTTTTTTTTTCTTTTTTTTTCGAAGAAGAAGGACCTTATCAAAAAATTTCGAGCGAAGAAAATCTCCACTTATTCTACCTTATACACATTGGCTAAAAGAAAGATCACCGTTTCTCCAAGGCTCAATCAAGGTTCGAATGATAAAAATTTAAAGGTAGGCTTGAAAGGCTCGAACGGTTCAAAGATGGCCCAAATCACTTCCCAAATTGCTCAACAATTTAATATTTCACTTTGTAAATTCCTTAGGCAAGTTCTAAAACCGAATAGCATATGATATAGCATCAATTAACTCAATTTTTAAAACACAAAACTTTCAACCAAAGCAACGCATAATTCGAGATTCCTAACAATGACTCCTTCCTACGACACTTTGAATCAAAATCTTACCAAAATTCGATCAAAATCAAGATAAAACAAGCAATTTCATCATTAAACATCAACCGTCTTTCATCATCATGATTCATCGAAGCATTTATATCAAACATATATTTTTTTTAAGCAATAAATAAACCAAAACAAATAAACATAAAAAAAATCCTAAGGCATGCGAACTAAAAAATTAAAGCACATAAAAGCAAGTAATTATCCACCCCCAAACTTAAAATTTACATTGCCCTCGATGTAATTAGCACGAAGTTTAATGATAGAATACACCTGAATTAGTCGTCTTGGCCATGTCCGGGCTGCTCTTCACCCTTGCATTTATTATGCTTCAGTTGAGGTTCGCACGGCCGTATGAGATTTTGAATTGTTTTCCGCACAGCCGTGCGAATTGCCAAAATTGGGCAGTAGCTGTTTGATTCTCGCACGGCCGTGTGAGATCATAGTGTTTTTTCTCGCGCAGCCGTGCGCAAAGTGAAACTTGGGCAGTAGCTTTTTCCGATTTCTACACGGCCGTATGAGATTTTGGCTTTGTTATGGGACGGCCGTGTGGTACTCCAAATTGCACTTTTACTCCTGAAAAAAATAAAAAATAAAAAGTATGCTTAAATTGTTAGCTTGCATGCTTATAAAATAAATAAATAAAATAAAACAAGAAAAAATAAATAAATAAATAAAAACGAAAATCTCGGGTTGCCTCCCGAGAAGCGCTAAGTTTACAGTCTTCAGCCAGACTTTGTTCTTGCTCTTCAATTCCTTAGCTTTTGAACCCATCTCCTTACATCCTTTTGGAGAAAGTCTTGAATAAATGGGTTGATCCGATTCTTCTTTCGACTGGTTCGCTTAGGAATGCCCTTGAATTTATTCTTCTTGACGTCATGAGGCTTGCCAACATCGCCTTTTATCACGGTGTTTTGAGTAGGTGTTGTAACCAACTCAACCTTTTTCTTCTGTTCTCCTACATGCACATTAGTATCCACAAAAAAAATTAAATCATGTAATTTAACAGGAAAAAGTTTAGAATCACTTACCTCATCGAGAAGATAACATCCATTAGCCGTAGTAGGCTTTTCATCCACCCGGTACACCTTGAAGATCACTGTTTCTTCCCCCACACTCATTCTTAGCTCTCTCTTTCCTACATCAATAATTGACCTACCGGTTGCTAAGAAAGGGGCGTCCTAAGATAAGGGGAATATTTTCATCTTCCTCTATGTCTAGTACTAGAAAATCGGCCGGGAGTATAAACTTATCTACCTTAACCAATACATCCTCCACTATACCTAAAGGGTGAGTAAAATATCTATCGGCTAGCTGCAAGGTCACGGAAGTGGGCTTAATTTCTCCTAAATTCAATTTCTCATAAATTGATAAAGGCATTAAATTTACGCTCGCCCCTTGATCACACAACGCCCGCCCAAAATACCTAGTACCTATTGTGCATGGAATGGTACAACTGCCCGGATCTCTAAGCTTCGGTGGAATTTTATTTGCAAGGATAGCACTACTTTGCTCATTGAGGTCTACGATTACTGCACACTCCGGAAGCCTCATCTTCTTCGATACAAGTTCCTTTATAAACTTAACCCAATTCGGCATATGCTTAAGTGCCTCAACAAAAGGAATATTAACATGCAACTTTTTTAGATAATCCAAAAATAACTGAAATTGCATATCAAGCTTAGAGTTTTGAAAACGTTGAGGGAAAGGTACCTTGGGAGTAGGTTCACTTACTGTGATCTTTGTGTTGATTGGCCCGACCTCGGTTTTTTCCTTGGGCTCCTCTACAATAGGCGGTGGTGCAACGGACCTTTTAGGACCTTCCTCTAATTGCCTCCCATTTCGTAAACTTACTGCATTGCACTGCTCGATGTTGCTCTTTCGAGGATGTTCCGTATTCGACGGCAGTGCTCCTGACGGCCTCGCGTTTAGTTGGGTTGCAAGTTGCCCCATCTGTGTCTCCAAATTTCGAATAGAAGCTTGAGTGGATGTCATGAATTGAGCAAAGATGTTTGCGAGATCTCCACCTTGAGGTGGAGCTTGAGGCGGATTTTGGAATCCGGGAGCTGGCCTTTGTCCTTGCTGATTTCCTCCCCATCCAAAGTTGGGGTGATCTTTCCATCCCGGATTATAAGTGTTGGAGTACGGGTTCTTCTGTTGTCGGTTGGTGTCGTTCACGTAATTTAGAGACTCCGTTTCTTCTAAGCACTATTGTTGGGACCTTGGACTGCATGGACTTGCTGAGTCTGCAAAGCTGCTACTTGCTTTGATAGCTTTTCTAACTGTGCAGTGATTGCGGTGACCCCGTCTAACTCCAAAATTCCTCCCGTCTTATTGGCTCCGCTATTTGACCGGTCCGATGCCCGCATGTATTTGTTCCTTGCGATCCGCTCCAAAAGTTCGTAAGCTTCGTCATAGGTCAAGCTCATGAACATACCGCCAGCTGCTGAATCGAGAACCGTTCTCGAATTATCTTGCAATCCATCAAAAAATATTTGAAGTTGCCGCCACTCTTGAAGACCGTGATTCGGGCATCTCCGAATAAGTTGTTTGAACCGCTCCCACATCTCGAATAATGCTTCACCGGCTTCTTGTATGAAGTTTTGTATTTCTCTCCGGATTCTCTCAGTTTTTGTTGGGGAGTTATATGTGTTCATGAAGAGCTGTGCTAGCTGGGACCAAGAAGATATGGAGTGTGGTGCACGAGTTTGTAGCCATTCTCTTGCGGCTCCTTGGAGAGAGTGCTTGAAGAGGCGGAGCTGCAGTGCTTCCGGTGACACTCCGTTCATCTTATGCGAATTACACGTTTCGAGGAAGTTGACCAAGTGGAGATGCGGATCTTCATGGGCAAATCCGCTGAATAACCCATTGTTTTGGAGCATAGTAAGGAGTCCCGTTCGAATTTCGAAATTGTTAGCTTCAATGGGGGGCTGCTGGATGCTTTATTGGAACTCATTGAGTGTTGGAACGGTGGTGTACTCATGCAATGCTCGTTGACGAGGTGGTGGATTAATTAGCTGCAATTGCTCTTGCTCGTTGACGATATTTCCTGCCGCATTCGGTAGGCGCCCTTGGTCATCTCCCCTACGATTATTCTCTTCTTCCATTGTCGCATAAAAAGTACCTAAAACAAATAAAATAATTAAATAAAATAAATAAAACGGCTGAAGTAAGAAAAATTGCTCAAATTTAATATTAGGATAAATAGATAATTTAAAAGTAGTCCCCGGCAATGGCGCCAAAAACTTGTTGGGGATAAATACCTAACACGCAAGTGCACGTATCGCAAACAAGTAGTAAAGTGGACTCGTGAGAGTCGGATGTCGATCCCACATGGAATACTCAATTATCTAATCCTAAGGACCAAATTTTAACAATTATGATTTTTATCCAGCCTACGCAAAGTTGTCAAATTTAATCAACAAAATAATTAAACTAATTATGAAAGCAATTAAACACGAGAAAATATCAATAAAAACGGACCTAGGATTTTATCTTCCCCCTATGCAAGAATTGCTCACCCAAAACCCATCAATTATGAAATATATGATTCATGATTATTAACCCGAGACACTAATTTACTCATAACCCGCTATCGCGTGTATTATGAGTCTATTATTCATAAACGGTTCACTATATGTCTATGCAAACAAATTATGAATAAATCATTAACTAACAAGTCTCGTAAATGGCTACCTAAGGTGATATATGTATGTCTACGACACCACATGCATTTGACACACTCATCCGGTGAAAACTACTCGAATGTTCTTATACTTACCGTCTAATTATCAAATAGCTCTGTCGAGTCAATCCCAATAATCACAGATAAAGCACATAAATTGATCAAGTTCATGGACTAACAATCATAACAAGTATAAGAAATAATCATAAAATCATAATTGCATAATCTCAAGAAAACGGGTTCACCATCCCCACATAGGGTTCCAACAAAATCCTAGATTAAAAACTTAGCTACTCATGTTCTCTACGAAAAACATAATAAAAATATAAAAAGACATAGATTAAGAAAATATAGATAAAAGAAGAATTGTGATGAAGATTTGTCAATTCTCCGTCTTCGATTCTTCGTTCTCTCGCTCCTCTCGCTCCAAGCTTGTGTCAAAAGTTCTCTAATTCGTGCTTGGTTTGGGCTTAAATATATGTCCCAACTTGGTAGAAAAATTTAGGTTTCCTTGTTTGATTAAACATCCAAAATTGTCTCCAGCGTGTTTTGGCACGGCCGAGCGAGAATCAGTGCAATTCTCACACGGCCGCGCGAGAATCGCCGAAACCTTCTGCCCAAGTTCTGCAGTTGGCACGACCGTCCCAGTTTTAAGTGTAAATCTGGGACGGCCGTCCCATGCTAATTTCTTTAGATTTTTGATTATTTCACTTTTGGCCCATATTTTCTCCAAAATTGCAGTTTTTACCCCATACTTTTCCAATTCTTCAATTTGTACCTAAAATACAATAAATCAACTTTTTAAGCACCAATTATCGTTAAATCACACCAAAAGCTCAAATAAAAAGATACGACAAAGTGTAAAAATATACACTTAACAATTACCGTTACACATACAAACCCGGATCACAAATTGTCCAAGTAACCTTGTCCGACGAACAATTACCTTTCCACGAGCACCTCGAATTCTTCGAGTATCCTAACAATTATTTTTTCACTATAACGGCGAGCACTTCGTGCTGATAACGTGTTGTAAAATGACCTATTTATCTAGCTCTTTCATTTATGTTTGTGGAAATACATAATAATGTAATTAACAAGACAAAGAGAGAAATAGAGAATGCAAAGAACAACAATCCGAAGAGAGAAAAATGTGGGATTCGTGGGGACGGAGTGTTTCTCATTTATATAGGTGGTAACCACCGAGAAGTTACAAAGGAGTTACAGATGGATGTTCCGTAGAAGTTACATCGCCACTAACACCATATAATAGAAGTGGGAAGTTAATAAGCTAGTGGGAAGTTGAAAACCATCAAGTGGTTATGTTAGGAAACCACACATTCCATACTATTTACAACATTTGTATTTATTTCCTTAGTTTTTAGGCCTCTCATTTAATTTTCAGAGAGTTAGATGCTACACGTGGTTATTTACATCGGGTGGATTTGAACGTAGATTTAATTATATAATACCCACGAAGTATACATACACATTGGGTGCATGTTTAATTATGTATAGATCTACAGTTCAAATCCACCCAATACAAATAACCAGAAGTAGCATCTAATTAATTTGACCTCAGTTTTGGTTACAAAAACCAATTTCACACCTAATGTTTCGGATATTGAATTTTAAACTCATCATATATCCACGTATGCTAGCGGGTCAAATTCGTTTGCCTTTCCTATATATAAATATGGGATTATTTTGAAGACCCCCTCATATTGAAAATATATATAACTAACCTCCATATTGTTTACACCCTAGTGCAAACTTCCTTCATTTGGATAATAATTTGACATATCCCCTCGGCAGATTTGAAGTATCCAGAATACCCATTTAAATCTGTTTTATACCCTAGCCAACTCATATCGGTCTCTATCTTCCTCTCTCAACTCCCAGATCTAAATCCCGCCTCAATAGATCTCCAACCGGCGAAATTGCTTCCCGCAGTCATAACTCTCTCTCCGGTGGTCATAATTCGATGGTTTAGTTACCGTTTCATTTCACTCGCCGAGCTCTTTCTTTTGGTGGTGATTTCATTCAGTTTGGAGCACTCGATCTGTTTCTGAAAACGTTTTACAGTCGGTGCGTATTTCGACGACGATGGGTCTTGCCGGAGTAATTTGTGTTCCGGCAGTCGAAATTTGACGGGCTACCCACCGTTGGATTCATCTCGTCGAAATCTATATTTTGATGGTAATTTCGTTCATTTTATTATTAAAATTTATTTATATATATTTTTTTTCATTTGTGAGTGCGGAATCTTGGGTGGTAAGTGGCGGCGAAGGTTTTAGTAGGAGGCCCTTGGGGTGAGGAGTCATTGGCGGTTTGGTCTAAAATTCGAAGCATTTCGCAGCTATGGTCTCTCTCTCTCTCTCTCTCTCTCTCTCTCTCTCTCTCTCTCTCTCTCTCTCTCTCTCTCTCTCTCTCTCTCTCTCTCTCTCTCTCTCTCTAAGTGTTTGTTGATTTTTGAGTGTTTTGATGTTTCTTTAATTTTTGTTAATTTACACTAAAATAATTTTTTTTTTGTTTTGATTTTGTAATCGCAGCTTAATGAAAGCCATTGATCCTCTCCTTGAAGGTGTCAACAAATTTGGTTGAAGTTACGTCGGCTTCAAGTTACAATGTTCAACAGACTGTATACATTACTGTACATTACTATACATTACTATAAATTACTAGTTACATATAATAACATGTAGTTACATATGCGAATATCTGTGTATTTTCGATTTGTATTTTATTGGTTCTGAGGTGATTTATAATAAAAAATTGAAATTTGTAAATTTTTGTTGTTGGGGTTTATGAATTTCTTTTGTATAAGCCAATATTCGTTTGTGTATATAATTGATCGAGTAAAATATGGGGTAAAAAAAAAAAGAACATAACTACGAAGTACTATAGTTTACTACAGTTACATGTATTTATTTTCAGTACGGTAAAAATATTGATTTAAATTTTTTTTTTTTAAAAATACAAAAAAATACAAGAAAAATAAGGCCCATGACAAGTGCACTTAATTAAAAAAGGGACATCCAACTTTTTTGTCTTTCAAATATTTCCAGCTCATTCAAACTTATTTGCAAATAAGGAAAACCCTTTTATATATACCAAATTACCCCCAATTCATTGAAACCCAATTCAACTCCAATTCCATGATTTACACCCAAATTTAGCCCAATTTCACCAATTAACCAATTTTGACCCGCCACCACCGGAGCCCGTCCGTCAGCCGCCGTTGACTGTCGGTCTCCGATGTTGACATTTTTTATTCTGAATATTTTTTTTCCGGTAGGTCAATCGCCGTTGACTTTTTTTTTTTTAGTTTTTTATTATTTTTTTATTTTGTTTTTTCTTAAAAAAATATTTTACTTAATATTACTATTTTGACTGCTAAATTACTGTCTCCATCAGCTATTTAACTGTCGGAGACAGTAATTTAACTCTTAATTGACCTTTTTTTACTTAAAAAAATATTTTAATTAATATTACTGTCTTGGCTGCTAAATTACTGTCTCCAGCAGTTATTTAACTGTCGGAGACAGTAATATAACTGTTAATTAACTTTTTTTTTCTTAAAAAAAATATTTTAATTAATATTACTGTCTTGACTGCTAAATTATTGCCTCCAGCAGTTATTTAAGTGTAGGAAATAGTAATTAAACTATTAATTGACTTTTTTTTTTTTTGAAATTTTGTTTTTTCTTAAAAAAAATTATTTTAATTAATATTACTGTCTTGGCTGTCTTGGCTGCTAAAGTACTGTCTCCAACAGTAACTTAACTGTCTAAGACAGTAATATTACCGTATTAATTAATTTTATCGTCTTGGCCAATATTTTTGTTGTCTTCGACTGTAATACTACTGTGTCCGACCGTAATATTACTGTCTCATGCAATAATATTACTGTTTGGGGCAGTAATATTAGTAATTTACTGTTCGGAAAAATAATATTGATAATATTACTGTCCCAAACAGTAATATTACTGTCTGAGACAGTAACTTAGCAGCCAAGACTAGTGATGAACAAAATTCGGCCTAGGCCCGTCGGCCCGAGGCCCACCCGCAGCCCAGGCCCGTGAAGCCCGCCCGCAGCAAGCCCGTGGATTTAGCCCGCCCAGCCCAGCAATATAAGTCCATGGGCTGGGCATCAGTTTCAGTACGTGGGCTGGGCTGGCCCGTGGCCCGTAGCGGGCTCGTGGGCCGCCCGCCAGGCATGGCCCGCCAGGCCTGGCCCGCCATTGGCCCAATTTTGTTTTCTCATTGCCCATTGCCCAAGAAGGCAATAACTCAAATAATTCGTTTTGCACTCTCTCTCTCTCTCTCGTTTTTATCTTATTTTTTCTTTTTCTTTTTTCCTTGAAAAGAGCTGTAACTTTTTACAAAAAACCCAACTGCTCTTTCTTCACCCCAACAGATCTTTTCTCTTCTAACAGCTCTTTTTTTTTTTTTTTTTTTTTTTTGTTTTTGGGTTTCTTAATCAATCTATAAATACCAATAAATACATTAATAAATATGTATCTTACTTATAAAATAAGTTTAAATAATTTTATAATTTATAAACTCATTCTATATAATTATATGATTTTTAATTATTTTTTTTAATATTTGGTCTTGGGCCCGTTGGGCCCGTCAAAATACAGAAAAATGGGCTAAAGGGCCGGGCTGAGCTCATGATTTCCCTCCATGGGCCGGGCGGGCCGGCCCGTGAAAATAGTAGGCCGGGTGGGGTGAGCCCGTGGGCTAGACGGGCCGGTGTTCATGGGCCGCGGGCGGGCCGGGTGGGCCATTTGTTCACCACTAGCCAAGACAGTAACATTAATTAAAATATTTTTTTTCTAACAAAAAACAAAATTTAAAAAAAAAAAAAAAAAAAGAAAAAAAAAAGTCAACGCCGGAGACCGGCCGGAAAAAAAATTCTGATAAAAAAAAGTTAAAAAAAAAAGAGTCAATGCTGGAGAATCGCCTAGTCTATGCCGGAATCTGACCGGAGAAAAAATTAGAAAAAAATTATTTTATGATAAAAGAGATATTTTTCAAAAAATTATTAAAATGGGAGTTAATGTGATATATTTGTTTACATCCGGGGTCAATGTGTAATATTAAGAAAGTTAGATTAGAATTGAAGGAATTGATAAAAAATATATTATGGAGGGTATTTTAGACTAAAGACATGGAGATGAGTTTATTTGAAAGACTATTTTTTTGTGGATCAATGTGCATTTAAATCCCTTGTTATGTCCATTTTTGCCATTTGCCCTTATTTTTTATGGATTATTTCACAAAACACCCTCGTCACGTAAGTCCAATTACAATGAGCCCAAATTTATTTCTTATTTGTAAGATAAATTCAAAACATCTTTTATTAATAAAAATTAATTAATTATCACAATTATACCCTTACCTTATTATACCGTATCTTAAGGTTGAATATAAATATACGTAATATCCGTTCCCTTAATATCACGTTCTCAATCTCACCAACAAATCTAGCCCTTAGACATAATAACGTGTATCTCTTTTTTTTTTTCTTTTCTATTCACCGTTGCACCTCTCCTTCCGTTCACCTCTTCTTCTCTCCCCACCGGCGCTGCCCCAACCCCCACCCGGCGACGCCCCAGCCGCCACCCCAGCCCTACCCGATGCCGCACCAGCCCCCGCCCGACGCCGCCCCTGTCCTTGCCCGGCGCCGGCTCAGCCCCCACCTGACGCCGCCCCAACCTCCACCCGACGCCGCCTCAGCCCCCACCCCTATTTCCTCTCTGGATCTTCTGGGTCTGATCCCTAACCTGGCCCAATTCTTGCCCACAAGAATTGATATCAAAGGTACGTTTTGTTTCATTTCATATTTATTTTTGTTGTTCTTAAACATTGTCCCAACGAAGGTTACATGAAATTCTCTCATATGGTCTGAAATTTTCTTTTCTCCTATTTTCCGTTAAATTTATTTTAAATTCTCCAAATTGAAAGATGGAATTGATGATGCCAGCCGTTTGGGGTTTAGAGAGGTGGTGTTGTACATAACATGGATACGTGCATTAGTTTGGTATTCTGTTGGATTATTGTAATCATTTAGTTTCTTCTTTTTTTTTTAATTTTTTTTAACGGCTGATTTTTGTTCTTTTAATTTTGGTAATGTTTTTATTCTTGATGATTTTTTTTTAACGAAATTGCTGATGGGAGGAAGAAGATGATGATTGTTTTCAAATAGTGGTTTATGTTTCAAATAACGAGAAGAAGATGATTACACAAACTATGCTCTAGGGTTCATTGGGGAGAAGATGGTGTCCTTTATAGTGGTTTTATAACTTCTTTTTCGCAAAATTTTTGATGTTAATTTTCTTATTATAATTCATAGTGATTTTCGATGTTTATATAGTTGAGCATATAAAGTGGTTTTCATGTTTATATAGTTGTTTTATACAAAGTGGTTTTCATGTTTATATATTTGTTTATACGAAGTGGTTTTCATAATGTCAGGCTTTGCCTTTGATAAATTTATAGTGGTTTTTCAATACTTTTTATACAAATTTTTATATAACTGTATATACAGAGTGGTTTTTATGTTGACATAGTTGTTATATAGAGTGGTTTTCAAGTTTACATAGTTGTTATACAGAGTGGTTTTCATGTTATATAGTTGTTATACAGAGTGGTTTTCATGTTTATATAGTTGTTTATACAGAGTGGTTTTCATGTTTATATAGAGTGGTTTTTATTTAAAAAAACTGGAAAGAAAACAAAAAAAAAAACCATTTAAAAAAAATTGAAATTAAGAAAAAAGAAAAACCATGAAAAAACGAAAATAAAAATAAAACCATTTTTTTGAATTAAAATAAAAAACATGAAAAATATAAATAAGAAAAAAAATAATTTAAAAAAAAACCGAAAATAAGAAAAAAAAAATACTAATTACAAAATTTTCTTTTAAATCGAAATAAAGAAAAGGGTTAAATACAAAAACACCCTTGTACTATGGAGTTTGTATCAAATACCCCCCTATACTACACATAAATACAAAACCCCCCCTCACATTACATGTTTTTCAAAATATGACGGAAATACCCCTGCTTAGCCTATAATTTAAATGGTTTGTTTGAGTCATTTTCCACTATATTTTTTAATATTTTCGGTCATTTTTACTTGAGAAATTTTGATATTTATATTTTTTTCTCCAAAACATTAAATTACTTAGTTTTTTTTTCTCAATAAAACCTTTTATTCTTTCCGGTAGTTCAAATTCTCAACAATCATAGAATTGTAAAGATGTTTGTAATCTTATGATGTTTGAACTACCGGAAGACATTTAAGAAAAAAAAATGAATAAACTCAAAATGAAAAAATTATCAGAAAATAAA